>CM042018.1:105560000-106160000 GCA_023525975.1 Smallanthus sonchifolius
GGTCCCCAAGGACGAGCGTTTAATATAAACGCTAATGAGGTACAAGCAAACAACGACGTGATAAACGGTACGTTTCTCGTAAACAATCATTATGCATCCATTTTATTTGATACCGGTGCCGATAGGAGTTTTGTGTCTCTTACCTTTGAATCTCGACTTGCTAAACAAAGAACGAAACTTGACAATTCTTATTCCGTGGAGATAGCAAACGGAAAATCTATTACTATAAATTCTGTTATCCGCGACTGCAATCTCGAGCTTAATAATCATGAATTCTATGTTGATCTCCTTCCAATGCAATTGGGAAGCTTTGATATTATAATTGGCATGGACCGGTTATCCAAGCACCATGCCGAGGTTATTTGCTACGAAAAGTGCATTCGTATACGTCTCCCTTCGGGCGACACGTTAGTTATTTTCGGTGAAAAACCGTGTCGTGGTCTTCAACTCATGTCTTGCACATTGGCACAAAAGTACTTGCGGAAAAAGTACGTTGCCTTCTTGGCCCACGTAGTTGACACGAAAGACAAAGGTAAGAAAATGCAAGATATTCCGATCATTCGAGACTTTCCCGAGGTATTCCCCGAGGATTTACCCGGTCTTCCTCCCCCCAGACAAGTAGAGTTTCGTATTGACCTTGTGCCCGGAGCAACTCCCATGGCAAAAGCTCCCTATCGTCTTGCACCTTCCGAGATGCAAGAACTCGCAAGTCAATTACAAGAACTCTCATCCAAAGGATTCATTCGACCAAGTCATTCACCTTGGGGTGCTCCCGTACTGTTCGTAAAGAAAAAGGATGGATCGTTTCGAATGTGCATTGATTATCGTGAACTCAACAAGCTTACAATCAAGAACCGTTATCCTTTACCCCGTATCGACGATCTTTTCGATCAACTTCAAGGTTCAACATGTTTCTCCAAGATTGACCTTCGTTCCGGATACCATCAACTTCGTGTTCTCGATGAAGACATTCCGAAGACTGCCTTTCGGACTAGATATGGTCACTACGAGTTCATGGTCATGCCTTTTGGCTTGACTAATGCACCTGCGGTTTTCATGGATCTCATGAACCGTGTATGCAAACCTTATTTGGACAAGTTCGTGATCGTTTTCATTGACGCCATTCTCATCTATTCTAAAACGAAAGCGGAGCATGAACAACATCTTCGTTTGATTTTGGTGCTCTTGAAGAAAGAACAACTATACGCCAAGTTCTCCAAGTGTGAATTCTGGCTAATGGAGGTTCAATTTTTGGGACACATAGTCAACGATAAGGGGATTCATGTGGACCCGGCAAAAATCGAAGCGGTAAAGAATTGGAGTACTCCTAAGACTCCTACCAAGATTCGTTCCTTCCTTGGACTAGCGGGTTACTATCGTCGCTTCATCTCAAATTTCTCCAAGATTGCGGTTCCGCTCACTGCCTTGACTCACAAAGGTAAACCTTACGAGTGGGGACCCAAACAAGAGGAAGCTTTTCAAACTCTCAAGCACAAGCTCTGCAACGCTCCTATTCTAACTCTTCCTAGTGGTAATGACGACTTTGTCGTTTACTGTGATGCATCCAACCAAGGTCTTGGTTGTGTTCTTATGCAGCGTGGCCAAGTAATTGCATACGCATCACGTCAGCTCAAAATCCATGAGAAGAACTATACGACCCATGAACTCGAGCTTGGTGTTGTCGTTTTCGCCTTGAAAATTTGGAGACACTATCTTTATGGCACCAAATGCGTGGTTTTCACCGACCACAAAAGTCTCCAACATATTTTCAATCAAAAAGAGCTTAATATGAGGCAACGAAGATGGGTCGAACTTCTTAACGACTACGACTGCGAGATTCGCTACCACCCCGGCAAAGCAAATGTTGTATCCGACGCCTTGAGTCGTAAAGAACGTATCATGCTTCATAG
This sequence comes from Smallanthus sonchifolius, assembly GCA_023525975.1. Lineage (NCBI taxonomy): Eukaryota > Viridiplantae > Streptophyta > Magnoliopsida > Asterales > Asteraceae > Smallanthus > Smallanthus sonchifolius. The sequence continues at coordinate 105,561,911 of CM042018.1, forward strand.
TGTTTGTATTCATAACGATATCCAAGCCCGCATTCTCCAAGCACAACACACCTCGGTTACCGAGGGAAACATGTACCAAGAAATGGCATGTGGTGTAGAACTCTTGCTAGAAACCAAAGCCAACGGCCTATTGTATTACTTGGATCGTATCTGGGTTCCCAATCGCGATGACCTTCGTATATTTTTGATGAACGAATCCCACAAGACTCGATATTCGGTACATCCCGGAGCTGATAAGATGTACATGGGCCTTCGTCAGCAATACTGGTGGCCCGGCATGAAAAATGATATTGCCCTCTTTGTCGCAAAATGCCTAACTTGTTCTAAAGTAAAGTCCAAACACCAGAAGCCTTCCGGACTCCTTGAACAACGTGAAATTCCCATGTGGAAGTGGGAGAACCTTGCTATGGACTTCATCACCAAACTCCCACGCACTTCTAGTGGGCACGGTAGTATCTGGGTTATTATCGATCGACTCACAAAGTCTGCTCATTTCTTGCCTATTCGTGAGGACTATTGAGTCGAGAAATTGGCTCGGATCTACATTGATGAGATCGTAAGTCATCACGGAATCCCTTTGAACATCATCTCCGATCGTGATTCGCGTTTTACCTCCCGATTTTGGCAATCATTACAATCTGCGCTTGGTACTCGTTTAGATTTAAGCACGGCTTACCATCCTCAAACTGATGGACAAACCGAGCGAACAATCCAAACTCTCGAGGATATGCTTAGAGCTTGTGTCATTGACTTTGGCGGCAATTGGAATTCTCACCTACCACTGATCGAATTTTCCTACAACAACAGCTACCACACAAGTATTAACATGGCACCGTTTGAAGCTCTTTATGGACGAAAATGTCGTTCACCGATTTGTTGGAACAAAATTGGTGAAGCACAAATCACCGGTCCCGAGCTTATCCAAGAGACCACCGATAAAATCTCTCTTATTCGTGACAACATTCGAGTAGCAAGAAGTCGGCAAAAGAGCTATGCCGATAAACGACGAAAACCCTTGGAATTTCAAGTTGGGGATATGGTTCTTCTAAAGGTATCACCTTGGAAAGGCGTAGTCCGATTTGGAAAGAAAGGAAAACTTGCACCTCGATATGTGGGTCCATTCAAGATACTCGAAAGGGTAGGAAAATTGGCCTACAAACTCGATCTTCCTTCAGAGCTCAGCAACGTTCATCCGACTTTTCACGTATCTAATTTGAAAAAGTGCCTAGCCGACGAGAATCTCCACATCCCTCTTGATGAAGTGCGTATTGACGAAAAAATGCACTTTGTTGAGAAACCCGTGGAAATCATGGACCGTGAAGTCAAGAAACTCAAGCGTAGCCGCATCCCCATTGTCAAAATCCGTTGGGAGTCTAAACGTGGACCCGAGTTCACTTGGGAACGTGAAGACCAAATGAAGACCAAATATCCGCATCTCTTTTCATAGCCTCCACTAGTTGAATTTCGAGGCGAAATTCCTTTAACATGGGAGACTGTGACATTTCGGGTTTTTAATTTACGCTTTTATATTATATGTCATGTAAACATTTTCTATTGGATGAAATGCAAGTATTTCTATTTAGATTTTATACAAAGTATACATATTTTTTATTTTTTTATTTTATGGATTTAAAATAATTAAAAATGTTATAAACTTATAAAATTTTATAAAAACCTAAATTTAAAAGGTTCATAACATAAATATGATAATCTATCAAAATAATAATTAACCTTTATAAAAATATATTTATAATAATAATATAAGTTTATAAAATATAATTGAAATTAAAAAGAAATTTAATTAATTATTTTTATAAAAGTTAAGGGTCTGTTTTGAAAATAATTAAACTACAAGGTTTTAAAACATAAATCAGTTAAGGGACTAAACGTGGACAAATCAAACCACAAGGACTTATCCGTAATTATCTCAGGGACTATTTTAAATCAAAATCAAACTCCATGGACCAAAATTGACAAATCCCAATTCGCAATTCCGGCCGTCTTCCCCATTGACCGGCGGTCCAAGCTATTTTTCGACAACCCCTCGACACGCCTATTCCCTGCACCTCGACAGCCGAAAATGGTCTCCCTGACCTCGTCGTCCCCACGCGAGCAAAAGCCCCCGACCAATTTGTCTCCCCGACATACAGAAAGCCTGATCGTGTTTGTGGCCGAAGGTCCACGTCGCGAATTGGCCTCTACAAGAAACCTCCACTCCTGAAAGATGGCTCGACAGTTTCGTCTCGTCCAGACGAGTGTCTGGACATGCTCAATTGCTTGTCTCATTATCGGGGTCGAGCTCGGCTATAAATAGCCATTAACGGACCTGCTCGAGCTCGCCATCCCTTCTTCACCCACTCTCACTCAAAATTGAAGACGGCATTGTGTTCGTCGCCTCTGTGAGAAGCTGTGACCAGAATCTCAGAGTCTAATTCGTCTCAAGTCGTGTTATCCCGATCTTGGTATTTTCAGATTTAAAGGCCTGTCGTTCGACCCTTTGCGACCAAGTAAGAAGCCTCAAACTCGTTCCTTTATCTTCTGTTATCGACTGGCCAACTATCCCAATCGAAATCTCGGCCTCATGCCATCGATCAACAGGCAAACCAATGTCTCGGACACTGGTTTGCCGGTTTCCGAGGACCAGTAACCTGTTTTGCACATATGGTTATGTATTAAACATCATACACATAACCAGCGATGGGCGATAGCCCGGCTGGTTATGCGTGTTTGTGATTATGTCCGAGGTCGCGGGTTCAAACCTGATGGCCTCCGGCCCAACCCATTTTTTTTCTGTTTTTATTTTATTTATTCATTTTATCTTATTTTAATAATTTCTCTATGCAATGAAAACTATTACGAGTTGGCTGACTCGTTCGTTTATTTTGGAAACAATTAAACAATTTCTCGTTACACATATTTAACCCGTCAAGGTTTTAAAATAATAAATAATAAACCCTATATTTTATAAACTCGTTTAAATAAGTTTTAATTCACAAAAGAAAATATATATATATATATATATATAATAATAATATAAATAAACAAAATAGAAATTTTTATAAATATAATATCTACTTGTTTAAAAATATAAATATTTAACAAGATTAAATATATATTTTTAGAAGTTAAATTTTACTAAAAATCATTATTATTTTACTACAATATTTTATACAAATAATTTTAAGGAATGTTATTATAAACCTATACACATTTAAATACGAATACAAATATACAAACATACAATAATACATATTTATCTACATAGGATTTCATCGTGCTTAGATTTCAACATCCTTATCACCTACACACGTGGATTAAAACATCCGCAAGCCAGGTGAGTTACATAGCCCCTATTTTACCTTTTTACATACTTTGGGGTGAAACATTATACATGCTACTCATCAAATTGTTTATACGTGTTATACATGTGAATTATATGCTTGTTCATCGTGAATTATCTTGGGTGTTCACTTATTTATTTTAAACACAAGAAAACCAACAGTAATATTAATAGATCTATTGTGCCTGACCAGCCCACCCGGTTAGGGTGTTTATTACTGCATACTCGGATATAGCCGCGTGTTATATTCAAACATATCGGATATAGTGGGTAACTATATTCAAACATACCGGACCTAGCTGTTGTGCTATGTTCAAGCGCGTCAATCAAGGTTTGAATTGTGCTTAGATAAATGATACAACCATATATGCTATGTTTAACAAGATAAACAATGAGTTGCAAAACGTTTTTATCTACTATTTATCGGTTCCACTAAACCTATGTACTCACCAACTTTATAGTTGACACTTGATTTAAATAATGTTTCAGGTTTGGATATGTGATTGCTTGCTGAAGATTCTACCACTTAAGAACTTATGGACCTAGTTAATTAAATCAATGTTTTGAAATAGACTAGGTTATTTGAATTTGTATTGTACTTGAATGTTTGTTGTCTTTAATTAAATTAATGAATTATGCAATATTTTAGTTATCATGTGCTTTTGAACAATCATTCCATTGTCCGCCTCGATGATTCCGCCATCGGTCGGGGTGTGACATTTACCATCTCAAACTTCTCTGAGGTTTCTTTCACAACATCTAAACTCCCTAATTCCTTCTGCCTAATCTCACCCTAACACACCGGGGTCTTACACTTTCTCCCATATAACATCTCGTATGGCGGCATTCCAATAGTCGCGTGATAACTATTGTTATAAGAAGATTCCGCCAATGATAAGTGACTATCCCATGCACCACCAAAATCTATCACACACGCACGAAGCATGTCCTCCAATGTTTGTATCGTCCGCTCAGACTGTCCATCAGTCTGAGGATGATACGTTGTGCTAATATGTAATCTCGTCCCCATATTTTCATTGAATCTCTTCCAAAACTTTGACGTGAACCTCGTATCTCGGTCAGATACGATAGAAATCGGCACTCCGTGCCTGGCAACAATCTCATTTACAAACACTTCGGATATCCTCTCGGACGAGAATGTCTCCCTAATCGGTAGAAAATTAGCGCTTTTCGTTAACCGATCCACTACTACCCAAATCGTATCGTGCCCCTTCGCTGTCTTGGGCAACTTCGTAATAAAATCCATCATAATGTGCTCCCATTTCCACTTTGGAATCTCTAACGGTTGGATCTTGCCATAAGGCTTCTGATGCTCCGCCTTAACCTGCAAGCACGTCAAACATTTGCTCACGTACTGGATCACATCATGCTTCATTCCCGGCCACCAATAGTTACCCTTCATGTCCTGGTACATCTTTGTCGTACCCGGGTGTATCGAGTACCATGACTTGTGTGCTTCGTCAAGCACTTGTTCTTACCAAACTTTGGTATCCAAATACGGTCATTCTTGACCCACACCCCGTGACTATTCTCAGTCAACAATTCACGCTGCCCGGATATTCTTTCCTCCTTTAACTTCTCCTCCCGCAAGGCCTCCGCTTGCACATCCCTTAGTAACGTCAGAAAATCTGGTGTTACTATCAGTTGACACGCTTTAACCCTAATCGGAGCGTGTTCCTCCTTACGAATCAATGCATCCGCACCCACATTTGCTTTACCAGGGTGGTAAAGGATTTCACAATCATAGTCTTTAATTAGCTCTAACCACCTTCTTTGCCTCATATTTAATTCTTTCTGCTCAAAGGAGTACTTCAAGCTCTTGTGATCTGTGTAGATCGTGCACTTGATTCCATAGAAATAATGTCTCCACAACTTAAGTGCAAACACCACTGTTGCTAACTCTAAATCATGGGTAGGGTAATTTGCCTCATGAGTCTTTAATTGTCTTGATGCATAAGCAATTACTTTACCTCGTTACATCAACACGTAACCTAGACCCAAATATGATGCATCCGAATACACCACTAAATCGTCCGTCCCTTCTGGTAATGTTAATACTGGTGCTTCGGTCAATCGTTTCTTTAGTTCTTGAAATGCACCCTCTTGATCTGCTCCCCAAGTAAACTTCACTCCCTTTCAAGTCAGTTTAGTTAATGGCGTTGCTAGCTTGGAGAAGTCCTTAATGAACTTCCTATAATAGCCTGCCAAACCCAAGAAACTATGCACTTCCGTTGGAGTCTTCAGAGCATTCCACTTCACCACTGCTTCAATCTTCGTGGGATCCACCATTATCCCTTCTGGGTTAATAACATGACCCAGAAACTGTACCTCCCGTTAGGGGTGTTCAAAAAAATCCGAATCCGAATTATCCGAAAATCCGAATCCGAATTATCCGAAAATTCGGATATCCGAAATTTCGGATATCCGAATTTTCGGATTCGGATTCGGATAGTGATTTTCGGATATTTCGGATAGTTCGGATATCCGAATATCCGAAATATTATATTTATATATTTTTTTTAATTGTTTTTATTATTTAAAAATAAGAAAATTTGAATCAAAACCCGATATATTATATTTATATATTTTTATATGTATATTTTCTAATGTTTTTTAAGGTTTTTAATTGATTTTGTAATTTAAAAATATTATTTTTATATAATTTTTTTTTTATATTTTCGGATATCCGTTTTACTATCCGAATCCGTATCCGAAATTTCGGATATCCGAAATTTCGGATACGGATTCGGATAGTGAAATCCACTATCCGAAAATTTCGGATATCCGAATTTTCGGATATCCGGTTTTGAACACCCCTACCTCCCGTAGCCAAAACGCACACTTCGAGAATTTAGCGTAAAGCTTTTCTCGCCTCAATGTCTCTAACACTTCTCGTAGATGCTCTCCATGCTCCTCCTCGCTCTTAGAGTAGATTAAAATATCGTCGATAAACACAATTACCGATCTGTCCAGCATCGGCCGACACACACGATTCATTAAGTCCATGAATGCTGCTGGAGCATTCGTTAACCCATAGGACATAACTAAGAATTCATAATGTCCATAACGTGTCCGAAATGCAGTCTTCGGAATATCATCCTCCTTAACCTTCAACTGGTGATACCCTAGCCTCAGATCTATACGCGAAAACCACTTCGCTCCTTGCAGTTGATTGAACAAGTCATCAATACGTGGTAGAGGATACTTGTTCTTAATTGTTAACTTATTAAGCTCTCGGTAGTCGATGCACATACGCATGCTACCATCCTCCTTCTTCACAAATAAGACCGGTGCACTCCACGGTGAGATGCTTGGTCTTATGAACCCCTTATCCAACAAATCTTGAAGTTGCTCCATGAGCTCCTTCATCTATGTCGGTGTTAAACGATACGGCGCTTTAGCAACCGGCTGTGCTCCTTGCTGTAAATCAATTTGGAATTCGATTTCTCTCTCAGGTGGTACTCCCGTCGGGAAAACATCAGGAAAGTCTTGCACCACCGAAACTTCTGACAATTCTACACTCTTTGCTTCAGTATTAGTGATATAGGCTAGGTATGCCCCGCATCAAGGACTTTACTACCTTCATCATCGAAATCACTCTCAGTAGAGAGCCCTCTCTATCTCCATACACCGTTACTACCGTACCTTCCAAGGATCTCAACTTTATTATCTTCTTTCGACAAACTATATCCGCATCAAATGCAACCAACCAATCCATACCCAATACTACGTCAAAACCTCCCAAAGCGATTATAAATAGTCTAGCGGGAAACCTACGACCCTCTAGATCGATATAACAATCATCTAATGCTTCAATCACCATGGTGGGCGATCCCACCGCTGTCTCAACACTGAACGGCTTCTCTATCATTCTAGCAGTTCTACGTAAACTCTTATAGAAAGATGGGGCTACAAAACTCTTACTTGCCCCAGAATCAAACAAAAACAGTAGCTGGTACATCGTTAATAAGAAAATTACCTGAGACCACGTCCGGGTCATTCTTCGCCTCAGATGCAGTCATAGTGAAGGCTCTCGCCTTCGCCTTAGGCTTCTCATCCTCTTTCTTCATTGGAACCGTTTCCTTGCTTGGTCCCGCACCCTTACCTGTCTTACAATCTTTCGCCCTATGGCCGACGCCTCCACACTGGTAACACTTAGGATCACGTGGGCAATCTCTAGAGAAATGTCCCGCTTTACCGCATCTGTAACACAAAACAGAATCAGCTTTGCACTCGCCCGAGTGCAACCTTCCACATTTACGACATGGATCTGGACCCTCGATCCTTGCCTTCTTGCCAAATGGAACCTTTTGGTCCCTATTAAATCTCTTGCTAGGCATGGTCCATTTCTTTTCTTTTGGCTTTTTCTCTTGCACCTCGGTACTCATGACATCATCATATAATGTCCCACTTAATTCAACAGCTTTGTCGAAGCTTGGTGGTTGCTGAGCCTTGACCAAATGCCTCACCTTATCAGGAAAACCCTCTACATATATTTTCTTCCAACGCTCATCGTTACCGGCTAAGTGTGGCACCAGACGTGCCATCTCAATGAACTTTGAAGTGTACTCGCAGTGTGTTAGTTTACCCGCCTTGAGAGTCAAAAACTCTCGCTCAACCCTCTCTAGCTCCCCTGGAGCACAGAACTTCTTCCTCACTAACCCCTTCAGATCATCCCAAGTCATATCACTCAATTCTTGAACAGTCTTCCTCTCTTTAACCAAGTTCCACCACTGTAGAGCCTCCCCAGCAAAAGAGTGTGATACGAATTTCACAATCTGGTTCGGTCTACACTCACTGATTGAGATGGTAGACTCCATCTCAGTAATCCAGTGGTACGTAGCCACCGCATCCTTACGCCCATCAAACTTAGGCAGATCACACTTCTTAAAGTGCCCATAATCACAGTTACCGTCGTTCCCAAACGGTTTCTTCTTCTCTTTCACCTCATCCAGAACTCTCTTCTCTAACTCTTCGAATGCCACTTTCACAATGTCTAGCAAGTACTCATGGATCATCTCCACCACCTCTTTCTTCATCGCATCATGAACTGCTGGTTCGAACTGAAACTCTTCATTGTGCTCAGAGTGCACTAAAGGTTTAGTATGCATAGATGGTTCAGTGTGAACCGACACCTCCTCTCCATTACCATCCTCATTCAGAACATTCCTACGACGCCTTATGGCGTTAGCATTAGCAGCAACTTGTCTTTTCGGTGCCATCTACTTACTGAAATTATAACAAACAGAGCAATATTCAGGTACAGTTTAAAACATTACGAGCAGTGCAATTAGTTAATGATGGTGGCCAATCGCCATTACCCTCTTGCCTTGCCTTTCAGGTTTTAAACCCTCCATGTACTGCATCATGGCATAACGCCCCTGTCTTAGCCTACTAACACGACACATTAACACGGCACACTAACACGGCGCACATACAAACTCATACCTACCGCTTCTGGCTTTTGGTTACACGTGATGACATTCCCACTCATTTGTCCCATTCTCAGTCTAAGTCTAAGCATCGAGGATGCCCAGATTATTTAAACCACCGCTCTGATACCAACTTGTAAGGCCCCAAACTCGGGAACCCTACTTGTTGGCTCAAACGCAATCTAAGTAGTCATAGACATCAAACTGAAATCAATTCATTGCAGCGGAAATCAAATAGTCAACAAAGGTCAACGACCCGACCCAAACATAATTCAAACCAAGCACTAATATTTAAATATCACAACGAAACAACTAATCAGTAATGTCATCACGAACACCCTCGGTAACCAAATGCCATCCAGAAGCCGCCAGCTAACACTTTCTCTTTACCTGAAATACATGCTTAAAAGTCAGCTACGCTGAGTGAGTTCTATAGTAGTTCTTTAGGGAATATAAAATCCCAAAACGTTATAAAAATGGTTTCCATCTCAAAGGTTTACTCATAATATTTTCTCAACAATTCAAACAATTATATTTATCGACATACAAGTATACCATGTTGTCTATATTTTCTCAAACAGTTATATTTTCTCAACAATTCAAACATGTAGCATACTCACACAAGGGGGTATCCTAAGGTTATAGACTAGGTCATTGGTCTCTAATAACCTAATTCCCTATAACCATGGCTCTGATACCAATCTGCCACACCCCAACCGATGACGGAATACGTCGGGGCGGACGTGTAGACTGTTCATAAGCTCGTGATCAATTACAGTTGCATATATTAATTTCATTACAATAGTTCAATAAACAACCAAGGTCAGATACATCAACATGTTCAATTTCTTTGTTCACTAAGTCCAAATCCTATATGTAGCATCTTGTATATTATCTCATACACTAGTACCTGAAACATGATGAAAACAGGGTAAACTAAAAATAGTTGGTGAGCATACATAGGTTTTGATACCACAAGTAATATCAAGAGTTTGTGTACAATTCATATGATGCATGGATTAATAAGGCGATTATGGAGAATCACTATAGTTTAAACTGGGGCGTACAGTCAAACCTTGTGACTGATAGGCATAACACAACAGTTATCCTTAAATGTTAGGCATAACACAATAGTTATCCTTAAGTGAGAGGCATAACACAATAGTTATCCTTAAGTGTGAGGCATAACACAACAATTATCATTAAGTGTGAGGCATAACACAACAGTTATCCTTAAGTGTGAGGCATAACACAACAGTTATCCTTAAGTGTGAGGCATAACACAACAGTTATCCTTAAGTGTTTTCGGAAACAATCACCCTAACCGGGTGGGTTGGTCAGACACAATAGATCTATCATTGTATACCGTCGACTTGTACAGAGTTAATGATTGCACTTGCACTATGCACAAAAGTATGTAAATGTTGTTTGCACAAATAGTGTTCAAGCATAAGGCACAAATTGCACACATGATCATAATGTTTGAATTGTAATAATTGCAAATAGTTTGAATGTAATCATGTTTCACCCCAAAGAATGTAAAAGTGAAAAATGGGCTATGTAAACTCACCTGAGTTGTGCACGAGTAGTGGATAGCACCACACAAGGATGCAAGTAGAAAACACGAGAGTTTTGCCTGTGAACTGCTTACGTATGCCCTAGAATTATAATCATAATAATTAGGGACACATGGGATTTTGTGACGATGACACGAAAGGTTGAACGTCTTATGACGCACTAAAGATTAACGAGTAGACGAACTTGTCCACGGGGAAAGGGTTTTCCTTAATATAATAATTAAGATAGGCGCATTTCGAATCGGGAGTTTCTAATTACGAATAATATTATTTAATAAATATTCGTGTGTTTGTATCATTAAATAATGACCTAGGAAAAAAAATATAACTTATTATATTATTTTTAAGTTCGTAGGATTAACAAAAAAAATAATCATTTATGTGGTCAAAAATAATAAATATATTATTTTTATCCAAGAATATAAACGTGGGTAAATAATGTAAATAATTATATCATTCATAAGTTCGAAGTGGGACACAGTAATAAATAATGTGGTGAAAATAATATACATATATATTATTTTTATTTGGAGTCATAGGTTGAGTAAAAATATAAATATATTATTATAAAAGTGGGAAAAATATTAAAACAAGGTTATCAAACCAAACACGAGCATACGGGTGGTTTTCGGGGCTAAAACACATTAATATAATAATATAGGGATTGATTTTATATTAAAATAATACTTTAAAAAAAAGATTTAAAAAGAAAACAGGTGGAGAGACTCGAACTCGGGTCTCTCTCACACCAGCACACAAACTTAACCAGTCCGCCTGCTAGGGTCATCGCAACAGAATCCATTTCCAAATTGTTTTAGCATAAAACTCCCGTGGGTTCTTCTCCCCCACGCAAGCCGAGCCAATCTCCCTCCCAAATCCGACGAATTCGATTCCGATTGAACCAGTGGGCATAGGGGTTTTGATTACGGGTGTCGTGCGAATGTGTGTGTATGTTTAATTGTAAAAATAACGAGTTTAAGGTCGTTTAATTACAGAGAGAAGGGCCGAAAACCCTAGATATGAACATAGAATCAATTTGATCAATTTCGATAATAAATTATGTTGAAATCATAGGGCTTTTATTGATTAGGTTATTGCGAATCTAGCCATGTATATTAATTGGATTTATAAGGCTGTTAAGACCGAAACCCCCAAATTGTTATATGAACAAACCTTAGTTACTGGATCATGTTCGATTCGATGTTGTTTGCTTAAATTAGCATAGGCTTATCAATAAACAAAGGGTTGCAATTCTAATGGTGCAATTTAATTGAATTAAAACAGGGTCTAGGGCGGTGTTCGATTAAACCGGTTTCACATGAACCCTAGAATCTGGTTCATGTAAATTTCGGTAATGTAGGCCTCAATTGACATAGGGCTTTTGTTCTATAGATGAAAACGAAACCGAGGAGGGGTTTGAATACCAGAAATGAGTTCGAATTGGTGGTTCCCGACTAAGATCACAGCCGCGGTACGATGGGTTGGACTCCGGCGTCTCCTGTGGACTTGGTGTGTGCAAAAGGTTCAGAGGAGTGCGAAAGAGATGTGCAGAGTGTTTGTTCGTGGAATTAACATAAAACTTAAACAAATTTGATGGTTGTTGATTATAGTGTCGACGGTTATGAGTTTAATGCTCATAATTGAGTTTAATTCGATTAATGTCGGTGTTTAAAACCTCAATGATGGTCGTTGATGGCAGGGACGTGCACAACGGTTACGAATTGCAACAAATTTCAAGTGTGGAGTTCGAATTTGGATCAAAAGCTATGGTTTGACTTTTAGAAGTCAACAGGAACCAAAATCCTTAAATTTGACTTTCAAGGTCAACAGAATTGGGTTTTGCCTATTTACACAATTAGTCCTTGTAGTATTATTTAAATAATGACAGAATTATTCCCTGAGGTTTGTAACTGAGTTAACTAAGTTAACGGGAATTTGCCGGGTGTCACATCGAGCATATATATATATATAAATATTTATTTTAAGGCTAAAATATGAATTTGTATGAATGAAATTCTGAATGTAATACACTTTTATAATTATGGTTAATGTGACACAAGGTAATGAACCAGAATTGAAATTGAATTGCTATTATTGCACAAAACCAAATGTAAGAAAATCATGGATATTACAAAAAAATAGTAAATGGGGGCTTCCCCTTTGCGCCGTGAACCTAAAGGGTGTTCCACCCTCGGACCGGGCTTCGGCCCTTGCGCGTATTCGGCCCGTCTCGAACTTTTTAATAAAACCCCTCTAAAGTCTTATTATTTACCGGCCACCCCTTCTAGGTTTATTTATATAAAAAGAAACCCGATACTACACCTCTATTAGGTCTCGTTACGATCTCGTAACATTACGTCCCTTATGTTACAACAAAAACACATGTATATACATCAATCCCGTTAGTTCTATAAAAACAGGGATGTTACACATCTGGACGCCACGTCAACTGGGTGGGTTGCTCACACCACTCTCACATGATAAGTGGTATACCCAAGTGAGTGAGAGTTGTGTGAATATTAATTAAAAATAAGAATAAATAAATTAATATTAATTAAAAATAAACATAAATTGATTAATATTAATTAAAAATAAAATAAATTATTTAATATTAATTAAAAATAAACGTAAATAACTTAAAATAAATTAAAAATAAACATAAATAAAATTACACAAACTTAACTATAAATTAAACGATATTATATTTTTCTTTGATAACTTTTTGTTTGTTCTCGATATATATTCGCTCCGGTCCATGTAGATGATCAATGTTAAGCGCGAAAATTTTTAACTTTTCCTTTTTATCTCTTCCACTTCATACTCTCTCTTTGACTCACGTTAAATTCTTTCATTTGCTTGACCATTTGTTGACCAATTTCGATGTGAGTGGAAGCCGAGCCGGATGCTTTGTCTTTTGCTTTTTTCTTTCCGATTCGCGTTGTATCTCTTCCACGTCATCCAATGCATCTTGGTTGAGATCATACAAAGATCTTTCATTAGGTCCGACCGGACTATCGTTCATCTCCGTCGAGGATCGTTTCTTTGACGATCCACCACTTGAAGTAACATACAACGATTGCCCTTTCGACGATTTCCCCAAAACTTCCCAAGCCGATATTGGAGCTTGGCCGCCATGATCATCTTGGAAGCGGGATGTTGCTTACATCAAAATATCGGTATCATTACAACCGCTTCACCGGCTCCTCTCTCAATGTTCATAGATCCCCGTGGAACTTTAAAACCTTTTTTATTTATATGGTCCATTTAGAACTTAGTTGGTTCAAGGGTTAGTACTCGGGTTCGCCCGTTAGGTTATAAAAATTTACACTTATACAGGACCATAGGGTTTGGGATGTCTGAGCGTTACCTACAAATTGTAAACAACTAGTGTGAAGACCCGCGCGGTGTGGCGGCGACATTGAACCATACATTAATAAAATTAAGTATGTCGATTCACCATGCGTTGCGAATCGTCTCGCACGTTGCGATGTAAACAGGACTTACTTATTGTGCGTTCATGTTATGTCAACATTTGCCAAATTCATGAAAGAAATTAGAATAAAGTAAAAAAAAACCTTTACACGTTGTGGCTCGTTAAACTGCGAAATCAATCAACGGCTTCGAAACTTTGTATAAAAAAATAAAAAACATTACGTAAACTAACGCGTTGCAGTTAGATTATCGATAATATTTAAGACCTTATATATAAAAAACAACCGATTTATACTCGCACGTTGCAGCGGAAGCGTAAACTCGTGACAAAAACCAAAGTTTAAATGTTAAGACACACACGTTGCGGTGAAGCTGTACGATAACACTAACGTGGGTAAGGGCACATTTGTGAAGCTAGTTATGCGTGTTATGGCGGTGACACTAACGTGCCTAAGTACATAAAAGAAACCTACGAAATTGAGACGGGTTGGTTTTGGAGATTAGAAAAACTATTGAGTCACACATTGAGGCTTAATAATTTAAAAAAGTAATGAACACTTAAAAAAATAACAAATCTAAAAAGAAAAAAAAAGGTTGTTACCAAGAATTGAACCCGTGACATAGAAGAACCAACTAAAGCTAACCACTAAATTTTACCAATGAACCAAAGCTACAGGTTGATATTCAATTGGTAAATCTATACTATCTAATAAATAAAGGTTTTTTATGCCACGTGTCGCCTCCATATTCATTCTCAACATTTTTTTCTCGTCTCTCTCTCTTATTAAATGCACCTTTATCTTTTAATAATAATAATATATTTTTAAACAAATCGTTTAGCCCCCACCTAGCTTGAAGCTTCTTGTTGTGTAAGTTAAGTCATCTAAGAAAATCAGGTGAGTTCAAGAATCCATATTTACTGTTTTAGGGTGGTGTGCATACTCACGAATTAGACGTTTATAATAAATGTATTTTGTTAGTTAAACGTTTCCAAAGAAAGATAAGAACAGTAACGGTTTATGTAAATGCACGTTTTGTAAGAAAGAAAGATAACGTTTGTTTAACCGAATGTTTTTCACCCCGTGTGTAGACACGAGTTCTAATCTAGTGTTTTATAAACATAAAGATAAGAAGGAATGGTTTATTTAACTATATGTTTTATAAATAAAGAGAAGAAGAATAAGTCAAATACATTGTCTAATATGTCAGAGTATGAGACCCAGATAAGAAAAGACTTGGGGTAGTAGCATAGTCCTAGAGGCTAGTGCTACCCTAAGCATATTAGCAAGTATTGAGGTAATAGTATAGTCCTAGTGACTAATGCTACCCGAAGCCGATGTTGCGTCATGCACCGAGACCATGATGTACCATGTGAATATTCGGGACAGTGCTCGGCAGGGCACTGTAACGAGGAAGTTGCAACTGGTTAAGATGAGTAACGACGGTTACTATAGCGACGACGGTTACTCTAGCGACGACGGTCGCTAAGTAAGAATGAAGAAGCCCGCTTGGGGCACATAAAGTGAGTATCGGCCTTTGGACGTTGAGCCTTAGGGAACAATACCTGTGAACAGAAGTTCCTTCGGGAACACACAGGGGCGGTGTCGGCCTTTGGACGTTGAGCCTTAGGAAACAACACCTGCCTCGGTCTCTTCGGGGACACAGAGACGCTTACAGATGAAAACAGATTATAGACATTAATGTATGACTTAAAGAAAATAGCACAAAGTAAATACATATGTATTTTTAAGAAGAAAGAAAGATTTTAATACGTATGTATTTAAAAGAATAAAGAAATATTTTATTGTATTACGTGTATAATATAATATGTATGTTTAAATAACATTTTAAAAGGGAAAATCCTTTTTATATAAAGCTAAAGAAAACTTGAACTCACCAGCGTTAGCTGACTATTTTAGTATGCGTATCAGGTAACAAAGGAAAGAAAAGATATGAAGCTACGAGAGCTTGGTAATGGATGGCCGTTGTCTTTTGCTGATCAAGACTGATATCCCCGTTATCCTTAGTTTATGAACGTTGAGCAATGCTATGTTTAAAGTTTTTGTTAACTCTGAATTTTGTATAAGACTTCCGTTATAGTTAAATGTTTGATTCAAGGTTTAAGAACTATGTTTATGCTATGTTTGTCAACTATGAGAGGTACCCGGTTTAGGTCCTTTCATAATAATTAAAAGTAAATACCAATTATTGGATCATCCAACACGTCGACAAATGCCCTAGCCAATTTCATCTCTTCATCCAACTCCCACTTCCTTGTGATTCGCACGGGTGGTGTTGCTTGTGTCGACTTCTTGTGGGACCTTGGTTTTGGTGTTTCTTGCATTTCGTCAACAAATTTGGGTAAAACTTGTGTTTCGGGAACAACGTCCATATCGAAGGTGTTTGCTTGGGGCATAGATGGTATGTTCCCGGGTATGTTGAACGGGTCTTGGACTTTGGTTGAACAAGTGTGGTGGGTTGAAAGCGTTTGGTTGTTGAGGGCGTATGCTGAACACGTTTTGTTGTTGAGTGTATTGGATCCAAAACAACGGGTTCATTTGATCGTTACGATTCATTGTTAAAATGTTATAAAAATAAAATGAGATTTGAGAGTGTAAAGTGAGACGTGAGAGTTTAGATTTTGTGGGTAAAAAAATTACGTTAAAAAGTTATACTTATATAGTTAATTTGAAAAAAAAATATGTTGAACGGCTCTTTTCAAACGGTAAACTTGGTTTTGCCCCGTGAGATTTTTCACGCAAGAGGCACACGTCCCCCCTCACTCCGCCGAGAAGGCGGTGTTTCACAGGGATCACTTGGCTCACGACTGCCTTCACGCTCCCATACTGCATGCTCTTAATTAATCTATATAGTCTAGATGTAGGTGTTAGTTATGACTATGGTGTTAATATTTATGTCCTTGTTCCCGTTGTGTCCTTTATGAAAATGCATAGGGTAAGAAATAGTTACAAAATAATCTAAGAAAAAGTACAAAACTTATAAAAACTCTATATTTCAACCACATTTACTCTGTTGGATCAGTAGTTGTATTATCATATATGACATCACTAATCCAATATAACACCGAGTTATACGTGTTTAAACTTTTGTGTAAAATAATAAGATTGAGTAAGTGTTTGCTAACGAATAATGGATTTTAGTCTCTTGGTTTTACCAAATCGAACAAAATACCGGAGAGTTCTCCTCTTCATTTATGTAAACCATTTCCTCTCTATTTTCGTCTTTAGAAATGAACCAACTAGCTTAGTCTATAGTCATTAAAAAAGAAAAATTGATGTGCAAAATTAGTCTTCTAATAAATAAAATTAATTGCATTAAGAAAGTTTTATTGTGATAAAACAAACTAACATTTGATTTAATTGCAGTCAAAATCAACTATAGATCAAACCATTTAACTTAAACCATTCAACTTTTAGTTTTAAACCAACCAGTTTTCAGCTTTGAACTATCTATATATTGGTTTAGAAAGAGCTATCGATAGAAATTTCACTAAATAAATGTTAAAGACCCGACAAAAAGTCATACCAATTTATTTTTTTCAAACTCACACACTCTAAATCTACTCATAATTTACATCACTTGTTTACGACAAGACTAGAACATACAACCTCTTGAAAATTGAATATTATGCAACACACCTGGATACCATTGTGTCAAATGTGAATTCAAGAGACTAAATTAAACACAAGTTTGATAAGATAAGTACCATAAATTCAATTAAAAAAAGCAATTTTATGATGAAAGAAATCCAACAAAATTGGCTCTACCTTTAGTGCCTATAATTAGATAGCATCTAGTGTTAGCATTTATTCAGCTACTCCAAATATGTAATTGAGAATTTCCGAGATACATGATTAATTTATTTTATTTTTTTTAACGGCTCACTCCTAGTCCGAGATACATGGCTAATAAACCATGGACTTTAGTTCTTATATGGTTGATCATTATGTGCTTTTAAAAAGAAAAAATACTAAGATATTTAGATCTCTTAAAATAATTGTTCATTAGATATATAAGTGGGCTCCGCGCAAAGCGTCGAGTATCACCGAGGCTCTTTTGGTGAGCGTAATCTAACCCGACATGTCTTAAACACTAATTATATTTTGGTATTATTATTATAACTATGTAATATATTTAGTATTTATATACTTAAGCATTTGAATAATATAAATAATTAACATCCAATATTTTAGCTTCATTTCATTTCCGCAATAATTGAATATCCACGGTTTCAACGTCAGTTCGTGGCTTGATTTAAGCCGTAAAATATTAACCGTTATTTCTTGTTTGGTCGGCCGGTCGTTCCGACCAACCTGGCGGATTTGGTGTGAAGATTTTTAAAACAGTAGTTAACGGTTTGTCTCTAAAATTTTACATTTTGAATTATTATACACTCTATTAAAAATGGATGACAATGAACAGTAAACCCAACTAATGAGGTGCTGCCACGTGAAAACTTTTATCTATGTACGTATGTGTGTATATATATATATATATAATTGATTGAGAGCAAGAGTGAGCGTTAGCACAGTTGGTTCGCATGACACATCCACACGTAGGTGATGCTGGTTTGAGCCCAAACCCCAACCCCACCCCCACCCCCACCCCCACCCCCGTGCGCGCGGCCAGTTCTTCCTTTTTCCAAGCTGCTTCATTTATTTATTTATTTATTTGTTATATACATATACAAGCGGATGCGGATGTAGAACAGAAATGTGCGCCGACCCAGGTGGTTCGCGCCTCACAACCACATGCGTATACACATGGCTCAGGTTCGAGGACCCGTGTTGTTTCTTCCCTTTTGTAATTATTATTATTTTTCTATTAATTTTCCTTTTTTTCATTTCCTTATTATTTAATAAAAATACAATTATAGTTTTTAAAATGCTAAACTAGCTTAATTAATCACCTATTATTTTGATAAAAAAATTACAAATTTAGTCTTTAAATTATCTAAATCTTTATAGTTAGTTTTGGAAATATTTTGTTTTCTTTTATAACTTGTAAAATAAGAAATTTTACAAAACTTAATACTTAATTTAAATATTATTTAGTTATAAAAATATAAATAGTAAATTTAAATTTAAATCTTAATTTTAAGTATTATTTTATTTATAATACTTAATATAGTGAATTAAATAATCTCATGTGCATTAAATAATGGTAATTATTGAGTGTTAAGCTTTAATTGTGGGGTTAAATGGTAATTGAGTACATTTTATGCATTGGTAAGGTGTACTTTATGCACAACAATTTGTGTTAGATGTCTTAAATTTTTTATAAATTACAAGCATGTCATTTCAATATGTTTTATAATAGTATAGATATAGATAATTTACTAAGTTTTTACTTTTATCCGTAATAATACTCATCACTCTACATTAAGTATATATCTTTTAAAATAAAACAGATAAGTATAAATTTTTTAAAATAAAACATTGATTGAGGATGGTTTATGATTTTTTTTAAACAATGGCAAACTCACATACCCCCTCTAATCCTATGTTTAAATCTATAGTTTTTGTCCAACATTGGACTTGAACCCTCAATAACTTGGAAGAACATCTTTCTTACACACTTTGGTACTACTAGGGCACAAACCCTTTGGTGGATAGTTTATGTAAAAAGTGATTTTTGTGTGCGAATCGTACAAGGTATTCAAGATGTGAAGCAATGTATTTAGGATGAGGTATGTGTTCGCTAAATTACAAGTGATTTAATTAGATGCATCGCTATAATGGTTTGAATTATGGATTCAATGTACTTGCTAATCGAATTAGGATTTCTAACTTATTAATCTCTTTATGTTTCTAGAAAATTAAGCATAGAATCGTGATATACCAAGAGATAATAGCCGCTATAAAGTTGATACTAAACCCTAAATCCTTTCTTTCACCGATGCAATTAATCGATTATATTGAAGATAAAAAGATATGTTTGGTTAAAAATATATATGTTTTTAGATAGATTAAAATCCGAAAAGTAAAGTAATAATAATTTTGGAACTTGACACATGTTTAGTCTATCTAAATGGAATTGATCCATAATAATAATAAAACTATAAGTGCAGTTCTAGAAATACAACAACAATAATAGTAAAGAATTAAGACACCCTAATATAAACGAGGAATGATGGTTTTCATACATATATAAAATTATAATGAAAAATAATAAATTATAATTAGTACAGTCTTATCGGCTAATTGAGCATAAATGAAGTTTAATTTCTATTGTTAATGTCATAATTTAAATTCATTTTAATACATACTTCTTATGGGTTGGTTTCATAAGAAAACTCATTTTCATATGAAAACAAAAAAACTCTCCCTAAATTTTTAAACCTTAATAACTTTTTCATACGTTATTATTTTATAAAAAAAATTACACCAATAAATTAAACTTGTTTTATCTTTAATTTGAGTATAATATTGCTATATAAAAAAACAAAAAATTAACGTGTCGGATTTTTTCGATACTACAGTCTACATATATGCAGTATGATATGATCAAATGATGATACTGCATATATACTATATATATGTAGTATCGAATAAATTCAACACGTTAAAAATTTTTATTTTTAATATAGCAATATTATACTCAAATTAAAGATAAAAAATGCTCGATTTTATGGTATAATTTAAAAAAATGATAACATATGAAAAAGTTATTAATATTTTAAAATTAAGGGGGGGATAGTTTTCTAGTTTTTAAATAAACAATAAGTTTTCTTTTGATACCCTCCCTACTTTTTTGGTGTGAATGATTTAACAAAGAAGTTACATGTCACCCATAAATCATAATCTATTTTTATTTAATTTTGAAGACTTAATTAATTTTAACTATATTTACGTAAAATAAACATACAACAAAAATACTTTTGCATTTAACGAGTTATCCACTATTTAAATATATTTTTGCTTTACTAAAATCAATTTGAATGGCCATTGGGGTGGTGGTCCAATCGTATAGGTAAAACCTTTTTAAACACTTAAAGACCTTTAGATAATGGATTCAAGTCCCACTAAGTAAAAAAAATTTAATTAAAAAAAGACTAAATTACATTTTTTTTTCCTTTATGTTTTCCAAAATTATGGAACGGGTCTTTTAAAACTTTTACTTTCACTCACTGTCCTTTATTTGAATAATTCTCTCATTTCTTATCATTTTGACTAACTGGAGTTAGATATTTCTGTTAAGTTAAAGGCGTTATTGTCTTTTAGCTCTAAAGGATAATTATTATAATGTAAAGTTTATTTTATTTTTTTCTTTTCTTTCTTTTTATTTTATTCTTCTTTTATTATTTTAATCACTTTTATTTTATATATTTTATTTAAAATTTTATTAATTAATTAACCAACTTATTTATTTTATAAAGATATATATTTATTTATTTATTTATTTTCGTTTGTTTGAATAATTAATATACTTTTCTCACTTTTATTTTAAAGGTTTCTTTAAAACTTTATTAATTAATTAAGCAACTTATTTATTTTATAAAAGTAGATTTTTTTTATATTTTTATAATTTATTATTATTTTTTTTATTAAGCTATTTACTTTTATCATTTAACAATTATTATATTTCTTTATACTATTTTTTATATATTAGAGAGTTAGTAAGAGTTTAAAGTTTATTTTTGTAATCATACATTCAACCTTAAGACCTTGTTTTCAGTCGAGCAAATGTTTAATGGATACTCGTTTGTTCATAGCTTATTTTTAACCTAATAGGTTTTAACTAAAAAAAAATTAATTAGTGAAACAGGGTAAACTAGTTTGATATAAATGTATTATATGTATTGGTTAAAATGTAATTAAATTTCAAATTAAAGAGTGAACCAAACGGGTGAAGCGTTGGTTTTCGGTTGTTCAGGTCGGGCATTGGGGCCGTTGAAACCGGCTTTAACATTTCTAAGATTTTACCTGAAACTGTCACGTAAAAGAAATCCATTATAATGGTTCTAGAGACAACCATGTGACGGTTAAGTCGGTATTCGTATACTTGTAAATGAACTGAATAAGTACAAAGTGAGCATATTCGTTTCGTTCGTTTAACTTTAACCAAACAAATGATCGAACACGAACAAATAATAAAATTTTAAAGAAACGAAAATAAAGGAAATTAAATAAAAAATATATATCTTTATAAAATAAATAAGTTTGTTAATTAATTAATAAAATTTCAAGATTAAGTGTATGATTATAAAATAAACTTTAAACTCCTACGAACTCTCTAATATATAATAAATAGTATAATAATATTAAAATAATAAAATTAAATAGTTTAATAACAAAGAAAATAAAGAAATTATAAAAATATATAAAAAAATCTATTTTTATAAAACAAATAAGTTGTTTAATTAATTAATTAAATTTTAAAGAAAATTTTAAAATAAAAGTGAGAAAAGTATATTACCTATTCAAGCAAACGAAAATAAATAAATTAAATAAAAAATATATATTTTTATAAAATAAATAAGTTGGTTAATTAATTAATAAAATTTTAAATAAAATCTATAAAATAAAAGTGATCAAAAGAATAAATGAAGAATAAAAGAAAAAGAAAGAAAAAAAAAAGTAAAGTAAACTTTACATTACAAGAATTGTCTTTTAGGGTTAAAAGACAATAATGTCCTTAACTTAACAGAAATATTTAACTCCAGTTAGTCAAAAGGACAAGAAATGAGATAACTTTTCAAATAAAGGATAGTGAGTGAAAGTAAAAACTTTAAAAGACACGTTCCATAATTTTAGAAAACATAAAGGACAAAAGTTGTAATTTAGTAAAAAAAATCAATTTCAATGTAGAGTGAAATGTTTTAGTGGTCTACGTTTGTCTGTTTTTTTTTTCAATTTTCATTTTCAACTTTTTTTTATTTTCTATTTTCACCCCTCTTGTCACACCCCAACCAACGGCGGAAACGTCGGGGCGGGACATGTAGACTGTTCATGAGCACAAGGTTTACTATATTGAAATATTTTAAATCATAACTTCATTTCAAATAACCAAACACAATCAAGTTCAAACAAATACGAAAAGAAATGCATAATATTCTTTATTCAATTTTTAACTAAGTCCATGTCCTACGTGTAGCATATCTTGATCAACTCACACATTATCACCTGAAACATGAATAAAATAATGTCAACTAAAAAGTTGGTGAGCATACACAGGTTTGTACATAAATAGTATATAGTTGTGAAAGATCAAATCCTTACATATCATGAATAAATAAGGCATTTATGGGGAGTAACTAATGTGTAACTAAAGTACAATCAAACCTTTGTAACTAGCATGCAAATTGTGTTGTCGGTAACAATCACCCCAATCTGGGTGGGTTTGTCAGACTCAATAGATCTATCATCGTTAACCGTCGGCTTATTAGTTAATGATTGCACATGAAATTGCACACAAATAGTTAACACGTATAGCACTCAAACATAAAGCTCAAATTTTGCACACATGAATGTAAATAGGATTTGTGTTTTGTGTAGTTTGTGTAAGTATAAATAGTTGTGTGTATAGCGTTCATGTTTCACCTCAAAAGTGTAAAAGAGAAAAATGGGCTATGTAATACTCACTTGATTAGAGGTGTAGCTCACACGCACGGCTAGACGGTAGAATGATGATTGAAACCTCACAAGGTTAACCTAATGTGTAATAAATGTTGAATTACTAATGTATCCAAAAATCTGAGTCTAAGATTATGATTTAATTGAGTGTGTGTACAAAGGTGTTGAGTTGAGGGTGTTTGTAATATTAAATCAAATAGTTTATAAAATAATTGAATCTGGGTTTAGGTTGGATAACTAAATAAATCAATAATTATTATTTATTTATTTAGTTAGGAAAAATAGTATAGATATTATATTTATTTAAATATGATTTAAATAAATGATATTCTTATTTATTTATAAGAATGTGTGTTCTATATTAAATATAAATTAAATAAATAATTTTACTTTATTTATTTATTTATGAAGATATGTATAAAATCTAATAAATATACATTTAGCTCTTTAGTGTAAATTATATAAATAATAAATAAATTTATTTATTTATTTACCATTTAAAATAAGTATTTGTTTGTTTTAAATAAAGTTAAAATTTTATAAAACTTTATAAACTTTGTTTCCAAGGAGAAGTATTTTATAAAAATATTTTCATCATATTTCTAATGTGAAAAAAAATTATTACTTTGCAAAATGTCTTTATATAATTTTTTTGTTAATTAATTAAAATGACATTTTAACAATTAATTTGTAATAATAGTGATTTTATATTGAAAATTATAAAATTTGGTTTCATTCTGTTCAAAATGTTGTAGGGTTTATAAAAATAATTTTTATGTAAATTTTTGGGGTTGTAAAACGGTTTTAAAAAAATATAAACAGACCACCCGGTTCGAACCCGGGTGGTTTCTGTGAGAGGGATCCGAGTTACCACTGGACCAGGAAGGTATTACTTGACATGTGGCCGGTTTGATTTGATCATAACGTTTTCGAGACATGGAGCCAGGTCAGGCTATCACAGGAGACCCAAAAAGAAAAAAGAAAGGTGCGGGACTCGGTTTTGAACCCGCGACCTATTCTGAATGGGGATTACGTTCTAACCGCTGGACCTGGCAATTGTCTTGACAGGAATACCCACCCTTTAACCCTTAAATAAACAAACTCGTTCATCCCTTCCGTCCCCAATAGACCTGAACCCTAATCCCCAAAATTAGATGAGTTCGCGTACAGGATCAAGCCCGAGGTGATAGGGCTTTTGATCAGAGGTTCACGACGACTGTATCAAGGGAAGATTTACCTGATTTGGCTAGGTGATGAGAGAGATCGACAGGGATGAAGCTCCGACTGGTCTTGGTACTCGGCAGGACTCCAGAGGCAAAACGTGGATCGATTGAGGGTCGAGAGCGTTTGTGTGATAGTTCACGAAGGTAAATGACTGGTTTGATTTAATTAATTTCGTTCAAATCGCTCGATTTTGTTACGATTCGGAAACCACGGCTTTTGGGATTAAAATACGTGTTATACGGTTTGATTTTGGATTAATCGAGTCGAGTTTGAGGTATGGATACATTCGAGAATAATCAGTGCATGATTTCCGGGATTCGAACGCGTTTAATTTCTTGATTGTAATCGGATTTAGCCTCGTTTGACTCCGAATAGTCAAACGAATTTAAATTTCGAATTAGCCGCGATTTGTGGTAGATTGGAATGATGATTGGGCCTGGATTGCTCGATTATTGCTTTAATACGAGATGTCAATCCACAGGAGTCGATATCAGGCTTGAATTTTGATGAATTTGGCCCTGTTTGACTTTGTCAAACAGGCGTTTATGTGTATATATATATATTTTTGCACTAAATTAAACTGGAATTTGCATTGTTTATTGCACCGGAATTAGGTTTTCAATTTGTGTTACATCGAAATAAAAGTAATAAAAATAAGAAACGTTACACCTCTTACTATATATAATTTACTAATTTACGCTTATAACATGTTTGATTTTCTATTAATATCGTTTTCCTATGATAGCTTGCACTCGTTACCTTTTTTATAAAAACGGAGAGCGCGTATGCTTTTTTTTTTATAGTTTCGGTATAATTTTTTTTAAACATATTTTGTATTCAAAAGTGATTCTAGTTTTTTTATCCTACGATATGGCGAGCGACGTAAGCCTTGTATAGCCGTTACAAACTCAACCGTCTATGAGCGAAAAAATTCGCTGCCGGTCTTTTAGTATTATCGTAACTGATATTGGTTGTCGCTTTTATGATATTCTTCGAGCGGCACCGATAATGACCAACCTCCTACCTCGTAACACGTCGAATGAACAAACATGCTCACGTTGCGAAGCACAGATAAAATTCTTTAACCTACAAAATTTCAAAATCAGTTAAAAGTAGATTGCACTTAATTGTCCACGTGTCAGTCTTTGAGTGCCCAATTTATTTTTTTTGCTTTGAGAGCTGTACTGTATAATATACGCTTTTAACCCATTTCATTTTGTAATAATTTCATTCTTCAATAATAACTTTCATTTGTTAACTTTAAAAAAAATGGAATGTGTGTCTGATTTTTATTTTTTTGTTTTTGTTATTTTTTGTGAATATTCCGGTATAAACCTTTTTTAAAATGGAGCTATGTTAAGATTCGAGTACCACACGCTTGTGAGAGGAAAACATCGTTTACGATGTTTTGGTATAATCGTATCAGATATCGGTGTTATGTTTTATTTTTTTGACGCATCGAAGCGATAACGACAAAACTCATGTCGTGAAATGCGGAGAAAAACACAACCACGCTTCCCCACGAAGCACGGGGTAAAAATACTAGTTTAAAACAAAACCAAATATTAAATTTCTAATAATTTTGTTAAAAACATAAAATAACACATACTGTTAAAAATAATAAATAGATTTAATAATTTCATTTTGTAGATTATTTTAATATACACGTGTCACAGCTAATACACCATTTACATAGATTTTAGAGATTTATAGTTATACTAGGTTAGAATCTCGTGTATTACACGAGTAAAATAAATGTTATATTATATATTTAGTAATACAAACTTTATGTCTTTAAAAACCCGTGAATTACACAGGTTAAATAAAATATAATGTAATCTGTTAACACATACACTCGTCAAAATATGTCTTTAAAAAATGTACTTTAACGTGACAGTTATAAATTTTGTTAAGTTATTTTCTAATTTTTTTTTCAACTGGGTATTAATTTTTTTTTTATGTAATTGATACAAATTGATTCATATTAAATTCATATAGTTAATGATATAATAATTATCTATAATTAAATAATAAGTAGTCATATATACATTTATATTAAATATTTAAAAATATATTATTTTAATATCATTATAGGAGAGAGAGGAGGGGAAAAGCATGTCGAAGAGGCGAAGATACATCAGAAAGTGATACGTGTTCCCCTAGAATTTTTTGTTGTTAGTATGAAGACTAGTAATACAAAAATAATATATTATTTATAGTTTTTTACTAAAATATAATATGGCATGATGTATCAAACTAGTAAGTTACCCGGCGCGTTGCGGCCGTCGCTCGTCGCGACGCATTAGATAACGGGCGTTAAACGGATTTGAAGTTTATAAAAAAAAATAAAGTTAAGCCGTTAAATAAATCAAAGTTTTATAAAAAGCTAAAAGAAAAACGGATACCAAACGGCTTCGAGACTTTATAAAAAAAGGTAAACCGTTAAATAAATCAAAGTGTTTGAAGAACGATGCGCGTTGTGGTGCGGTAACTCACACGTAACGGCAAGTTAAAACACACAACTAAATGTTCGTTAATATCATATTTGCATAAAAATAACTAAATTTTAAGTTTAAAGATTACATTCATTGAAATGATATTAAGATAATATATTATACTCTCAGAAAATAATTTTATATATTTTATTACCGTAAAATATAACTTAATCAATGTATATAAGTGAAATAATATTTTGATGATATTTAAAAAGAAATATTATTAAAAAACATAATAAAAGTTCCTGAAAGGTTATATACATGATGGATAAATCAAGTAGATTCTTGTCTTGTAATTAAATAATAGTCAAAGAGGAGAAGAGTGGATGATGACGACATCAATGTATTGAAAAGTTGTACTCTAAGCATAAATTGTTTGCTGTTTGAGTTTTGTAAGTATTTAAATAAGTTGGTATATAAGACGATATATAATATAATATATTATAGTATAATACAAGGTAACAATATTAATAATAAACGTTACTGAATAATTATATTGTTTGATACTCGATAATTGCTACCTTTTTACTTTTGAAATTGTAAATAAATTGTAAAAAAATAAAAATCAAAACAAAATTTTAACAAGATAAATAATAATAGCAAGAAACGGATTAACCGAATTGTACCGAAATCGAAAAAACCGAACCGAATATGAATTTGAATTTGATTATTCGGTTAAGTTTTAACCGTAACCGAATTACCAATATGGTTATTCGGTTCGGTTACGTTTAGACAAATTATGAATTTGATTATAACTGAAAACGGAAAACCCGATTTAATAGATTAAATTATAAGCCCATATTTTTTACCCTTATTTAATTTTTAGTTTAGTTTTATATGAGCCAATTTAGTTTATAAGCCCAAATTCATTTGACCTAATGCATTTATCCATCAAGGTTATGTTGTTTGAACTTGTTGTTGCTGCTCCGAATAATAAACCGAAACCTTCATAGAAATTGATGGTTTACAAAAACGTTGTCTTTATTCAACTCATGTAATACATGAGTTTCTAACCTAGTATGGTAATAAAAAAATGTCAATGAGCCCCAGATCAACTGGTTTGGGAGGAGGCACCCCCATGGCCTTCTAATGTGGAAGTCATGGGTTCTAGTCTTACTTTGTGCAATATGCTCAGGTGGGCCAGAGTTTTTCTACAGTGGGCCTTCGGGTGGTGGGTTTCCCTTGAAATGATAGGCGGGCCGGGTCACCAGCGTTGTCTGCGTTTGCGGACGTGGGTGACCTTTCGCCAATAGGTTTACCCCGATGACCAGGCTTATAGTATTCGTTGGCCGTTAAAAAAAAGTAATAAAAAATGAAATATTAAACTAACAGTAATATATATTCTACACAAATGCATTATAAAAGCAAACTTTCGACAAAAGAAGTCGCATCATCTTTCACCATCTTTTTGGTGCTAAATATACCCCCATCTTCCTCATGACAATATCTTTGATGTCTTGCCTTCATACTCCTATGGCTTCTTCTGTAAAACTTCATGCACTAAAAGCAATTACAGCAATGAAGCTTGAAATCCAATCCAGAAAACTTATAAAACCCTCCAAATCCACTCCCCTTACCCTCCGTCGTTACGAAATAAGCTTCATCGACGAGTTAGCTCCCACCATGAATCTACCTCTTCTTCTTCTGTTCCCTCCTAATCTTGATTATAACCAAACATTTGTTGTCGATCTCGAGGAATCATTAAAGAAAACCCTAGCAAATCTGTACCCCTTAGCAGGTAGATATATGGAGGACATTCACATAGTGGACTGTAACGACGAAGGTGTTGAGTTTACACAAGCCAAAGCTGATATAACAATTCAACAACTTCTTGATCGCAAAATCCATCCGAATCTTGTCAATGAATTAATTCCCTCCAAACTTTTGGCCTCGGGTCACACCAACGCGATGCTTGCTACGCAAGTCACCATGTTCCAATGTGGAGGCTTAGCGCTCGGTGTAAGTATTGCACATAGAATTGGTGATGTCTCTACTGTCATCACATTCCTTAATCAATGGGCTACTTTGAGTCGTAAAGACACCAACATTGAATTTGGACCATTTGGTGGCACTGATATCAAATCATCTTCATTGTTTCCCGCTCAAGGCTTACTTCCCATTGAAGTAGGGTTTTCCAAGTTGAACAATAATGATGATTACATGACAAAGAAGCTTTCATTCACTGAGAATGCAATATCAAACATGAAAAACAAGGTTACGATGAATGGAAAACGCAACGCCCATCAATTGTTTAAGGTAAGGTTGGTGTCAGCGCTGATATGGAAGGCTTTTGTAGGTGTAGATCATGTGATTAACGGCCATCGAAGAACATCGGTCTTGGTCCAACCGGTAGCACTAAGGCCAAAAAGGGAAAAGATTGCATCTTTGAATCCAAAAAGACCTTTAGGCAATCACTGGGGGGCAATAGCAACTGAATGTGCTGCTACCAAAATGATACCAGAGTTTGAGGATTTGATAGATTTACTAGGCGGGTCTGTTACGAAAACCATTAGAGACTACTCTAAAGTAGGTCATGATAGTCATGAAAGGAAACAGATGGTTTTGAAGTCTTTCTCTAATGTTACCAATATTTCTGATACAACAAATGTAATTTGGTTAGTTAGCTGGTCTAAGTTCCCCTTTTATGATGTTAACTTTGGGTTTGGAAAACCTGTATGGGTCGGTTGTGGGTTCGTACCATTCAAGAGGGGTATGATGTTACTGGATGACATGAAAGGTAACGGAGTGGAAGCATATGTCACTATGGGAGTAAAAGATGTCCCTTATTTCGAACAATATGAGGACATCAAAGCCTTTGCTACTTAAATATCTATTGATCTCTCTTTCGAAACCTAAAATCTGGATATGGTGATATGTGTAACATACAAGTTTCGGGAAGCTATAGTATATATTTAGTAATAATACATGTGTTTGGTGTTGAGACTTGAGATGTGTTTGTAATGGTTAATAAGAGCGAGATAAAGCCAATGTAGAAGGGCTAAGTGGTCATTTACTAATACTCCTGATACAACAAATGTAATTTGGTTAGTTAGCTGGTCTAAGTTCCCCGTTTATGATGTTAACTTCGGAAAACCTGTATGGGTCGGTTGTGGGTTCGTACTGTTCAATCCCTCCCCCCCTCCAATTGTCATTGTTCGTCCCGAAACGGGTTAACTCAGAACATAACCTAACCGGCTAAACTTAATTACGGTTGTTCACTAGCCGAACCAAGCCAAGCCAGGGTCTGCTCAAGTTAGGCTCGAAATACTCAACTGAGCTCGAACTTGACTCGTTTGTCGAACTAAAGAAAAAAGTCGATGGATGGCTATATTGTAGATCAAGCTGATCGCAATGAGCTTAATTTGGATCGAAATACCCGATGAATCAAAACAAAACAGCAACGGTTCCAGCGAGATACAGTTACACCACCCGCAAGCCTCGTTGAGCAGATTAAACTAATTCGAATCCTCGATACAGACACACCACGAGAACAAGAACTAGCCGTCCAAGATCACCTTCTAAAACCTGCCAAATTTTAGAATAGCAATGGAACAAAATACCCTTTGGCTGCAGAGAATAAAATTTAGGAAACTCAAATCTGATTTCTCATTTCCATTTTCCAGTACATAACTTGCGAAAGGAAATAACTACCAACTACATGACCACCCACGTTCCTACACTTGTGGAATTGTAAAACTACTACTTGACAACTTCAAACAAAAATAAATAACTGGAAATTAATAAAAATAAACTAGAAGCTGTGGAACAAAAACGTGGGGGCTGGGCTTGAGCAGGTATTAAGTGTCTTGCATTGGATCCAATTGGGCCAAGTTAACCCACTTCTGATTCGGGCCTAGTGTTAATGGGTTATGGGCCGGTGCATCCCTATCATCCTCTCCGTCTTCGAAAGAGTTTGTCCTCAAACTTGGAAGCGTTTCATCAGGATCATAATAAGGTTGAAGATCTGCAACATTAATAGAGGTTGAAGCTCCAGAACTTCCTGGAAGGTCAATTTGATAACAATTATCATTCACCTTGGCAAGAACCTTGAACGGACCATCCGACCGGGGGTCTAACTTCGAACGACGTTTAGAGGGAAAACGCTCCTTTCAGAAATGTAGCCACACAAGATCACCTGGTTTAAAAAGAATGTGTTTCCTGCCCTTGTCATGTCGATACTTAAGAAGCTCATTGTTCTTTGTAATCTTATCATGAATTCGCTGATGTATAGACTTGATATCAGCAGCCAAGTCACTAGC
Source organism: Smallanthus sonchifolius (assembly GCA_023525975.1). Taxonomy (NCBI): domain Eukaryota; kingdom Viridiplantae; phylum Streptophyta; class Magnoliopsida; order Asterales; family Asteraceae; genus Smallanthus; species Smallanthus sonchifolius. The sequence continues at coordinate 105,593,287 of CM042018.1, forward strand.
TTCTTGACTGAATTTTGTAGATGTATCAAGCACGACGAGATCAAGTGGAGTGGTCGGGTTTAGGCCATAAACGGGTTGATACCTGTTGTCTTACTAGGGGCCCGATTGTAAGCGAACTCAGCACGGGGCAATAAATCCTCCCATTGTTTCAAATTGGTGGTGATGAGGGCCCGAAGTAAGGACCCGAGAGTGCGGTTGGTGACCTCGGTCTGCCCGTCAGTTTGAGGATGGCTGGAAATACTAAATTTAAGTTTGGTGCCCAGTTTGCGCCACAAAGTCAATCAGAAGTGGCTAAGAAACTTAACATCTCGGTCACTGGCCATTTATTTTGGCACCCCATGAAGGCGAACTATCTCCCTAAAGTAAAGATTGGCGATTTGAACAGCATCATTCGTAGTATGGCAGGCAACAAAATGGGCCATTTTAGAGAATCGATCAACCACGACCGAGTCCTTTTGACGCTGAGTACGTGGTAACCCAGTGATAAAATCAAGGCTAACATCTTCCCAAGGAGCAACCGGAACCGGTAACGGCATATACAAACCGTGAGGGGAAGACCGACTTTTGGCTCGATGGCACGGTAGGCATCGCTTGATGTTCAACATCGCGGTGCAACTTGGGCCAAAAAAAGTGAGTTCGCAGAATCTGTACTGTTTTATCAAGGCTCAGATGGCCTGCTAGCCCTCCTTCATGAGCTTCTTGGATTATAACAAACCTGATGCTATGACGTGGAACACAAAGTTGTTGCCGTTTGAATAAAAACCCATTGACCACATGGTATTCACCTTTAGCATGGTTTCGGCAGCTTGCAAACAGTTCCCCAAAATCAGGATCCAAGGGGTACTCGATCTGCAAAAGGTCAAACCCAATCTTTTTTGGCTGAAGAGAAGTAAGCAGGGAATACTTACGTGAGAGTGCATCGGCTCCTTTGTTAAGCTTGCCTGACTTGTGCTTGATGGTGAAAGTGAATGCTTGTAAAAATTCCACCCATTTAGCGTGACAGGGTTGCAGTTTATGTTGACCATGAATATACTTCAATGCCTCGTGATCCGAATGCAAAATGAACTCTTGAGACACCAAATAATGCTGCCAATGATCCAAAGCTCGAATAATAGCATAAAATTCTTTGTCATACGTTGAGTATCGCCTTTTTGCGTCGTTAAACTTTTCACTGAAATAGGCAATAGGACGACCCAGCTGTTATAGGACAGCCCCTATACCCACCCTGGATGCGTCACACTCGACCTCAAATACTTCATTAAAACAAGGCAGTGCCAGAACGGGAGAGGAAGATAGTTGCTTCTTAAGCTCTTCGAAAGCGAGTTGGGCCTGTGGGGTCCAAGTAAATTGTTTGAACTTGGTGATTTCTGTCATTGGAGCGAAAATGGTACTAAAATTTTTGATGAAGCGCCGATAAAAGGAGGCAAGACCATGAAAGCTTCTTACTTGATGAATGGATTGGGGAACCGGCCAATCACGAATAGCTTGGATTTTCTTGTTATCAACTTGGATACCCTGTTCAGAAACTAAATAACCAAGGAAAGTGACTTGAGTAGTAAAAAACTCACATTTATCTAAGTTCCCATAAAGCTTTTCCTGGTCGAGTATTTTAAACAACTCCAAAAGATAGGATTGGTGATCATTCGTTGTTCTGCTGTACACAAGAATGTCGTCAAAGTAAACCACAATAAAACTGCCTATTAGTGATATGTATTATATTTTATATATTGTATTACCTAGTATAGAATTATTTGGTAATCAATGTTAATATTTACCAAAGATAGTTTAGGCCATATTGTATCTATATATTTGGTGAGATTGTCAATGAAAGATCATCGAACATTATTTACCTTCATGGTATCAGAGCCTCTTCTCTGAATACCCTAACCCTAGCCGCCTCCACCTTAAAATTCCGGCAGTCTTGAAATTCCGGCAGAATTCCAACTTCCGATCATCCCTCCCTTCTATTCCCTCGAATCTGTTAACCCTTTCTTCTCTCATGGATTCCAAAAACCTTCATCCAGCTCTCATGATCACTAATATTCGGAATTTCATCCCAATTACTCTCGAGATGGAGAGCGGACAATACATGTCCTGGGCAGAATTATTTAAAATTCACTGTCGTGCCTTTCAAGTTATTGATCACATTACTCCCAAAGCTCATACCGAATCCTCATCCTCCTCCTCCTCTGTCAAACCCTTGGATGTCGAACTGTGGGCACGTTTGGACGCCATTGTCATCCAATGGATCTACAGTACGATATCCAACGACTTACTCCACACCATTCTTAAACCCGATTCTACTGCTGCACAGGCATGGACAGCTCTTGGAAATATTTTTCAAGACAATCAGAACGAGCGAGCAGTCTACTTGGAACACAAGTTTGTTACCACGCGACTGGAAAGCTTCCCAAACTACTCTGCATATTGCCAAGCCTTAAAAATGCTATCTGATCAGTTAACCAACGTTGGTGCTCCAGTAACGAACCAACGTCTGGTTCTCCAACTCATTGCTGGTCTAACTGAATCTTATGAAGGAGTTGCAATGATGATTCAGCAGACAAAACCTCTCCCTGAGTTTTATGAAGCACGGTCACGGCTTATCATGGAGGAAGCTCGAAAAAGCAACCAGGCTGCCAGCTCAGCCGCCACTGCTGGTGCTGCCCTGCTTAACCAGGCCACTCGCTACCCTGATCAATACCGCCAACAGCAAAATCAGCCTTTACCTGCTGGTTATCACCGCGAACAAAGGGGACGTGGCCGTGGCCGTGGTCGTGGCCGGAATAACAGAGGTCGCGGAGCTGGGCCTGGATACACTGCTAGACAGCCATGGAGTCAGCAGCCCAATAATTCCAACTGGGGCTCTCACCCAAATACATGGCCCTCTCAACAACAGAATCAACCACATGCTTATTGGGCTCCACCACAGCCCAATTACACTCAGCAGCCCAGTTATCCATCTTGGGCTCCACCAGCAACATGCCCTTACCCCACTGCAGCACCCAAGTCCAACCATGGGCCAGGCCCATCTGCTGCCAATCAGGGAATTCTAGGCCCCAGACCAGGAGCACAAGCATATGCTGCATCAGAGGCCAGTTTTACCCCAACTGATCTGGAACAAGCTTTTCACACTATGTCTCTAACACATCCGGATCAAAACTGGTACATGGATACTGGTGCCACCTCTCACATGTCAAACAACCCAGGTAAATTCTCCTCTTATGTCAATAAGGGTATTTTTCGGAATGTAATTGTAGGTAATGGCGCTCAAATTCCAATCCACGGAACCGGTACTCAAACCCTACCCCCGCCTTACCCACCTTTAAATCTTTACAATATTCTTCACGTTCCTAACCTTGTCAAAAATTTATTGTCAGTTCGTCGGTTGACAACCGATAACGATATTTCTATGGAATTTGACAAATTTGGTTTTGATGTGAAGGATTTCCAGACCCGAACTCCGCTGCTTAGGTGCAACAGCACGGGAGATCTCTACCCGCTCACTCTCACTCCAACATCCGAAGTCACAAGTCCATCTGCTTTTGCTGCCATCACCAGGGATCTCTGGCATCACCGCCTTGGACACCCGGGATCTCCTATCTTATCTAGTTTAAATAAGCAATTGTCCTTTTCTTCTCGTAATGTAATCAATTCTACGGTTTGCAAGTCTTGTATTTTGGGAAAACATATTAAATTACCTTTTCATTCTTCTACTTCTGTGACTTATGCACCATTTGATATTATTCACAGTGACATTTGGACCTCTCCCGTTTTAAGCTCGGGAGGTCACAAATACTACTTATTATTTTTAGATGATTTCACTAATTTTCTTTGGACCTGCCCCCTAGCCACTAAGTCTCAAGTTTTCCCAACCTTTGTTAAATTTCACCAACTGATTAAAACTCAATTTAACACCACTATAAAATCCTTACAATGTGATAATGGCAAAGAATATGACAACCAATCTTTTAAACAATTCTGCGACACCAATGGCATGGTCCTTCGTTTCTCGTGCCCCTACACCTCTTCCCAAAATGGAAAATCCGAGCGTAAAATACGTTCTATCAACAACATCCTACGAACACTTCTCGCCCACTCTTCCGTTCCCCTAAACTTTTGGCCTCATGCATTAGACCTTGCCACATACCTCCTAAATATACTTCCTAGTAAACTTCTCTCATTTTCCACTCCCACTTACCGTCTCTATCACCGTCACCCCTCTTATTCTTCTCTTCGCGTTTTCGGTTGTCTCTGTTATCCACTCATTCCTTCCACCACTATTCACAAACTAGAACTTCGTTCCAAACCTTGTGTATTTCTTGGTTATCCTACAACACATCGCGGCTATAAATGCTACGACATGTCTACAGGTCGTATTACCTTATCCCGCCACGTTATCTTTGACGAAACTATCTTTCCCTTTCAAAATCATCACCACACTCCTCCTCGGTATGACATGTTTACATCAGACCCTCACCCTTCTGTTTGGCTTCCCACGGACTCTTTCCCCCCTTCCACACCACCATCCCCTACCCCAAACACCCCTCTACCTACTCCCGTTACCCATGACCAGCCAAACACACCACCCACAACCTTTCCCATTACCTACTCCCGACGCCCAAAGCCTGCTGTCCCAGTCCAGCCTACTGTCCCGGAGAATACTGCCCCACTACACACGGCTGTTCCAGCCCCCACGGCTGATCCAGCCCCTCCGGATCCTCTTCCAGCCCGTACTATTACCACTCGGAGTATGTCGGGCATTTCCAAACTCCGACAACCTTTCTTTACCCTACACACTTCCACCACTATTTCTCCTATACCACGAAACCCCACCTTAGCCTTAGCCAATCCGGATTGGAAGAGCGCCATGCTCGATGAGTTCCGTGCTCTTATCGATAATGAGACGTGGGAATTGGTACCTCGGCAACCCAATATGAATATTGTAAGAAGTATGTGGATTTTTCGCCACAAGACTCGTTCCGATGGTTCTTTGGAAAGGTATAAAGCCCGTTTGGTATGTGACGGAAGATCACAACAGGTAGGTGTTGACTGTGGAGAAACATTCAGCCCCGTGGTCAAGCCGGCCACCATTCGAACCGTTCTCAGCATTGCGGTTTCAAATTCATGGCCTATTCATCAGTTAGACGTCAAGAATGCGTTCCTACACGGGAAACTCAATGAAACAGTCTATATGCATCAACCTATGGGGTTCCGGGATGCACGGTATCCTAATCACGTGTGCTTACTAAAGAAATCTTTATACGGTTTAAAACAGGCTCCCCGAGCATGGTATCAACGTTTTGCCGACTACGCATCTCGTATGGGGTTTACACACAGCCAATGTGATAATTCTTTGTTTGTCTATCGGCAAGGGCATGACACGACTTATCTCCTTCTCTATGTGGATGATATTTTATTGATTACATCTTCGGATAAGCTCCGACACCGGTTTATGGACCTCTTGACAACAGAATTTGCAATGAAGGATCTTGGTCCCATCAGTTATTTCCTTGGCGTGGCAGTTACTCGATACCCTAATCAGTCTTTATTTCTAAGTCAACAACAATATGCCTCGGAAATCCTTCAGCGTGCAGGTATGTCAAACTGTAATCCCGCGGTCACCCCGGTTGACACGAATCACAAAATGAGCTCCACACATGGCTCTCTCCTCGATACGGCCACTGAATACCGACAACTGTGTGGGGCACTCCAGTATCTCACCTTCACCAGGCCTGATATCAGTTACGCAGTCCAACAGGTCTGCATGCACATGCATGCTCCTCGTACCACTCATATGACGGCCCTTCGACACATTATGCGTTACATTCAAGGGACTCTCACTTATGGTCTTACCATTCATCGGTCAGCTGCTCGTACCCTTGTCGCCTACACCGACGCTGACTGGGCCGGGTGCCCTGACACTAGACGCTCCACTTCCGGTTACTGTGTCTATATGGGGGATAATCTTCTCGCCTGGTCCTCCAAACGACAGCATACAATATCGCGATCTAGTGCTGAAGCGGAATATAGGGGAGTTGCAAATGTTGTTTCTGAAACATGTTGGATTCGTAATCTTCTAGGAGAACTGCATCTTCCTCCCACCAAGGCAACTCTTGTTTACTGTGATAATGTAAGTGCTGTCTACTTGTCCACCAACCCCGTTCAACACCAACGGACGAAACACATAGAGATTGACATACACTTCGTTCGTGAGAAGGTTGCTCGTGGTCAAGTCCGAGTTCTACACATTCCCTCTCGCTTCCAGATCGCTGACATCTTCACCAAAGGCCTTCCGCGCGTTCTGTTTGACGACTTCAGACCCAGTCTCAACATTCGGCCTCCTCCCGTCTCGACTGCGGGGGTGTATTAGTGATATGTATTATATTTTATATATTGTATTACCTAGTATAGAATTATTTGGTAATCAATGTTAATATTTACCAAAGATAGTTTAGGCCATATTGTATCTATATATTTGGTGAGATTGTCAATGAAAGATCATCGAACATTATTTACCTTCACTGCCCAAAAATGGTTTTAGAACCTGGTTCATCAGTCGCATGAAAGTACTTGGCACATTTGACAAACCGAATGGCATGACAAGCCACTCATATAATCCCTCCTTGGTTTTGAAAGCCGTTTTCCACTCGTCCCCCTCAAAAATCTGTATCTGATGATAGCCGCTTCTCAAATCAACCTTAGAGAACACGGTGGCTCCGTGGAGTTCATCTAACAAATCGTTCAACCTCGGTATGGGAAAACGGTACTTGATAGTGATTTTATTGATTGACCGACTGTCCATACACATCCTCCAGTCGTAGGTACTGCACATGGGCTGAGAGATTCTCGGATAAGTCCCTTTTCTAACAACTTATCAACCTGTTTCCTGATCTCATTCGTCTCTTGGGGGTTAGCTCGGTAGGCTGGCTTGTTAGGTAAGCCAGGTCCTGGGATTAGATCAATTTTGTGTTGAATAGATCGTTTGGGTGGTACTCCAAGGGGAATGTCAGTGGGGAAAACTTGGGTGTAGGCTTGTAGCAGGGGGTGAACAAGAGGGTTTAGTGCAGGTTGGGGTTGAGACTCATCGTCATCAAGTCCTAGTAATACGAACTCTTTGACGGAACGGTATTTGTGTTGTTCAGATTGTAATAAAGTACTCAGAGTTGGTGTTGGTGTGGGAGAGGATGTGAAAGGGGCAATAGGGGTAAGGACGATCTTACGGTTGTTATGAACGAAGGAATACGTGTTAAGGTATCCATCATGAACAGCACGTCGGTCGAATTGCCAAGGGCGCCCCAATAATACATGACACGCATCCATCGGAACGTCACACCAAAGTTCATCGGTATAGAACTTGCCAATACTTAGGGACAGAAGAACTCGGTGGGATACACGGATACCTTTACCCTGATTTAACCATTGGATCACATAAGGGGACGGGTGTGGTTGAGTAGGAAGGTTCAGTTTGATAATTAAGGTCTGAGAAGCAATGTTGGTACAGCTTCCCCCATCGATTATTACGGAACAGACCCTTTGAGAGATGGTACAACGGGTGTGAAAAATTGATTCTCTCTGAAGGTTCTCTTCCTGAACTGAAGTGGCACTCAATGCCCTGCGAACAACCAAGCAAGGACCTTCATCGGGACCGGTCACCGTCGTTTTTACTTCGATAGGTGGTGCCGGTTCTACAGTCAATTCGGAACCAAAATCATAGCCACCAGCAAGTTCAAAATCGGCTAGAGAGATGATGTGCTTGTTAGGACACTCAGAGGCGATGTGCCCTAATCCTTGACATCGGAAACATCGGCAAGGAGCCTTGGGGTTTCAGTGGTGGTACTGGAGGTAGGTGTTGGTTTGGTGGTGTTGGATTGAGTATACGGTTTTGTGGCTGAAATGGTTTTTGGGTATTGGTTGGGCTTAAATGGGGACCGGTTGGGCTCAAACTTTCCCTTGGCCCGTTTTTGTGAATCTACTTTGTGGGCCAGTAAAGTTAACTCAGTTAGGGTTTTATAAGAGTGTAGTTCAACGACATTTACAACCCTAGGTTCAAGTCTCCCCAAATAGCGAACAAGAGTTTGAGGATCATCCTTAGGAATGTCACCTTCATCAACAAATATTCGAATTCACGAGAATATTCCTCAGCCGTACCTGGTGCTTGCTTCAACGAGTGTAACTGAGAAAAACTGTTCTGAATATAGTACGTAGGAAGGAATTTCTGCTTCATCTTTGTCTTCATCTTTGGCCATGTTTGAATCTTCTCCTTCCCAAATCGTTCACGCTTCAAACAGGTATTGGACCACCATGTTGACGCGTACTTACGCAGTTTAAGGGCGACAATCTTAACCTTGTTGTCCTCCGTGGTATGTTTGTAGTCAAAAACCCGTTCTACAGTGTGCAACCATTCAACGAACTCATCAGGGTCCAACTTTCCATCATACTCTGGAATATCAACTTTAATGTCATTCGGGTGCCAACCATTTGCACCTCCTTTGTTAGCCGACCCGCTTGACATAGATTCTTCACCATGAAACTGGGAGACAACCAATTCCTGAATTTGGTCTTGCATCGCCTGCATTTTTTGAGCCATCTCCTTCTTATCATTCTCCATAGTCTCCAAAATCTTCTTCAAATCGGTACTACTTCCGGTATCCATGCTCTGATACCAAATGATGGCAATGAGCTTAATTTGGATCGAAATACCCGATGAATCAAAACAAAACAGCAACGGTTCCAGCGAGATACAGTTACACCACCCGCAAGCCTCGTTGAGCAGATTAAACTAATTCGGATCCTCGATACAGACACACCACGAGAACAAGAACTAGCCGTCCAAGACCACCTTCTAAAACCTGCCAAATTTTAGAATAGCAATGGAACAAAATACCCTCTGGCTGCAGAGAATAAAATTTAGGAAACTCAAATCTGATTTCTCATTTCCATTTTCCAGTACATAACTTGCGAAAGAAAATAACTACCAACTACATGACCACCCACGTTCCTACACTTGTGGAATTGTAAAACTACTACTTGACAACTTCAAACAAAAATAAACAACTGGAAATTAATAAAAATAAACTAGAAGCTGTGGAACAAAAACGTGGGGGCTGGGCTTGAGCAGGGATTAAGTGTCTTGCATTGGATCCAATTGGGCCAAGTTAACCCACTTTCTGATTCGGGCCTAGTGTTAATGGGTTATGGGCCGATGCATCCCTATCACAAGCATTCTAAACAAGGAAAGGGAGTCAGGTCTATAAAATAAACTTGGATTGCTATGTAATTTACAATGGATGAAACCCTCAATATATTGGAAAAACTAGAAACCCTAAACTCTGTTTTTGGCCCGTGGGCTAAACACAAATAAACCCTAATAACTATATTTAACACTCATCCTCAAGTTTGAGCATAGATGTTAATCATGTCCAACTTGTTACAGATATAATTTAGAAACATGAACGGGAATCTAGGACTGGGACTTGAATAAGGCGGCAATTGGCTAAAAAAAGGACCGCAATTTCGAACTGGAAGTCTGGAACACGAGCACGAAACTGGAACAAAAAACCAGGACGGGATTAGGAAATTGGTGCAGGAATAGGAGTAGGAATCCGGAACTTAGCCGGACCAGGATCAGGAGCATGAACCCGAAACATAGCCAGAACAAGATCAAGAGCAAGAAACCGGAACAGGGAGTCGAAACAGAATCTGGAGCAGGAAACCAGAACAGGATAGGAAATCTGGATTCTAGAACTGGATCTCGAACTGCAACAGGATCTGTAACAAGACAGAAAATCTGAAACCTAGAACGAAACACAGGATCACGGGCATCGAGGACATGAACATGTAATCCCTGATCCAAACAGTGAACAACGGCTTCTGGGACAGGATCAGGTAAGCCCTGATCGGAATCTTGAACAACAGCTCCTGGGACAGAGGTGGCAGAAAACAGTAACTCCGGGTAGTGAACAATACTCCGACAGTGAACTGAAAAGCTGCGACGTCTAGGGTTCACGAACAGGAAACTTGTTTCTCCAAAGATTCCGACAGTGGCAGCCGGCGGCCGGCGATGAGTTTTGCTACTCCGTGGTTAAATGGAGGGGAGCTTGCATTGCCACCACCGGTTTCCTGCTACTTGGTGTAACCAAAAGTTGATTTGGGCTAAGTACTTCTCTCCCGGATACAAAGCAATAAATGGAGAAATGAACGAAACACTGGAGCACCGGTTGCCACGAGATTCAGATGGTTATGGAACCCACCAACTTCAATCGTCGGCGGTGTAAAGGGGGTGTGGTCGGCAACGATCAATGGGTAGCGAAGAAGATGAGGAAATGAATTCAATGGAAAAGGAATTCAACGATATGTGGCAACAAACAATTTAAAAATATTCAAACAGGCTTGAGCTTGGCTCGTTTACAAACCGAGCCAATTTCAAACCTTGGTTTTAAAAAGCGCAAGCTATTTTAACAGCCCTAAACCTAATAACTTTGGGTTAATGTTCTTTAACAGCTCGGACTGGTTTTTAAACCATGAGCAACCCTGATACAAATACAAATCCAAACTTGTAAAACAAACATTTTTCTCTGGAACAGTCATACACTTCTCTTTTCATCATTTTATTTCAAACCTATATTCATTTCCAATTTTATTTACAAACCAAACACCACCTAAGTAGTACTTCGGGCTATAAAATGCAAACGAAATTCCGGTTGTTGCTTTATATTGCAAGACAAAGTCATTATCGATCAGTATCAAAAGTGTGAACACAAAATGTATAAAATGGAGGATTAGGATTCAACCATATCCTTATGGACAAAGATTTCATAATGGTTTTGATTTATCAATAACATACAGCAGTTGTTCATAGAAGAATATATAATGAAAAAGTCTTACAGCGGTTTTCTCTCTTGTAGCAGCTTCATCAACTTCATAAGCAACCACCCAACTGTAAAAGAGGAAAAGATTAAAAAAAATGCAAGTATTAAGATAAAAAAAATGTCATAATGTAGAAAAATGTTAAATTCAGGGAGTGCAGATAAAATTATCCGACTCATGCATGCTCACAAATTGGCCAGGACAAGCTCGACCCTAGCAAAGACTAGACCTGAGCTTGACACCTTGATGAACCTAAATGGATTGAGCCCGTCAAGCTTATAAGAGGCAGGTATCCCTAAATTTTATCTAGCCCACTGGTTTTGTTCTTTCAAGTTAAAATTTTCACTTACAACTTAAGAAAACTCAGATCACGCATTACAAAGGATGCTCATTCACAGGGTGGTTGTTTTCTTTTTGTAACCATGAGAACCCGTTACCGGAAAACTCATGGGACCCCGTCAATACCCTACTAACCAACAAGATCAAACAAATCGCAGTTTGCGTGGGCAGATGGCCTTCAAGAAGTTACGGTAGGAAACCAGTGGAAGCATGATTCGAACATGAGACACTTACCACCGCACCACCCCTTGAAGGTTTTTTCAAGGTGATTGTTGATTAACACTTTATGAGAATATTATAACAACTAATAACATAATCATTTCAAAATCAAGGTTCCCAGCATAAAGTATAAATAAGCAAAAAAATAAGCCCGGCTTACCAAAATAGCATCAATTTCCTCTTGAGTCATTGGTGTTCTTTTGGGTTGAAGAGAGGCTTTTCCCGCTGTAGTTTTTTCAGACGAGGCAGACCTTGAGAAAAACGCAGAAGAAACATTACTGGCAGCAGGCGTTGCTTGGGTCTGAGTTGCAGAACCTACAGGATGGTCATATACTTACAACATTTATAGAAGGAAAACACATAAATCATCAAAAAATGGGTAGTTAAAGTTAGTTAATACATAAAATCATCAAAAAATATAACCGTTTGCCTGTCAAATATATTACATCACACCTTCTGCATCCATAATTTGACATAATTATAACTTGCAAGTAATGAAATCAAATTCAGAATCTATGTTGATCTTGTTACATAGTCAAATCAAGGCACTAACTACATTTTCATTTTTAGGCGTATCTTACTACTCTAATAAATAAAAATACCTAAGAACACGTGTCATTCATTTGAGAGTGCTTTTGTTTTGGTTTTCCCACCCCCTCGGTGATTTTAGTTTTTTCTACACGCGGACCTTAATTATCAATCCATTCCCGCTTTTTGATCCGGCTTATAACCCGAATAATGTTCTTACTGGGTATTCCCATTTTGCCTCTTCATTTGCGAACCCTACTTCAGCCGCTTCCCTAACATCGCTGCCTCCCTAACATCTTCAACCTCTGATTCAAGGTTTCAATTCTTCGTCTCCGACTGGTATGTTTCTCTTCCATCAAATCCTAATCGCATAATCCTTCTTCTCTGACTACGTTTGATATTCATCAGAAAGATGTTCCTGGCTACGTTTGATATCAATACAACCGGACTCGACGGTGTTAAGATGTTACTGGCAACGTTTGATATCAACATAATCATCAAACTTATCGGTTAATGAAATCCATCACAATAGGTGTGTTTTTTTGTATGTTTGATGTTTTTATTCGTTTTAAACCCTAATGTGATGGATTACGAATGGTTTTTATTGATGATTTTACCGATTAAAGTAATCTAAATCAGTTTTTTGTTCATTGTTGTTGTTTATTTTTATCAAATTGTTAAAGACATACCTCTGATTTTAACAAATTGTTACTGTTTTCCTTCTTTTAAAACCCTAATTTGTGGATTCTTTGATCTAAACGAATTGTTACTCACTGCACATGATTCTTTTCCTCGATGACCTGTTACTGTTTTTATTCGTCTTAAACCCTAAATTGATGCAACTATTACTATATCTGTTACACTCTTATTGTTGCTTTATAGTAAACTGCAGGTCAAATCATTACACAATTTCATTCATTTTTATCTGTTATGTTGTTGCCTGTTTTTCTTTTTTAATACAATTTCAGTAACTAAACACTTTACAGAACATATGTACTTTACATACAACCTTTCTGAATATGGTTTCATTGTTGTTGTTTAATTTCTTACTTCTAGCACATTTGTTCTATACTCATTACTTTGATCCAGTTACACAGCATGTGTACAATTTGAATGTTTAAATCAGTACTCATACTTATAAATTTCATGTGTTTTAACTACCTTACATTAATTGTATGATAATTAGTAAGTTTATATAGTACCTTTCATTAGAGTTATTTGATTTTTCACATTTTGCTGTTATTGTTATTGTTTAACCTGAAAATAAAGGATGGATTTACTAATTTCCTACCTTATCTGAAACAGGCAATTTTGTAGTCTGCGTGCAAATGAATTCGTTGTTAGGTGTTGCGTTACCCCTATTCAGATCATTTGGTAATCACTGACTTAAAACAGTTTCAATATTATTCATTATTAATGTTTTCATTTTTATCTAAAAATGTTGTATAATTATTTTATGCAGCCTATACCAATATCCTTTACCAAAAATTTTCTTGGAACCACTTTCTCCGAATCTGGTGTAGTTATTAAGGTTGACAGTATAAACTCCTGGGTTGTGGATATTAATAAGGTAAATGGTGATCTTTGCACTTTACTTATCACCATTAATAAGGTACGTTATTCCTTACCGAGGTTTCCAAAAAGTAGCATTAAGTATGATATTAGTGAAAGAATATGCAGGTTGTTTTTTTTCTTCTATTTATTGGTTGTTTTTTTGAAGTATGCTAATTTTGTGCTGTTAGTTATTAATGCTTGAACATATAAAAAGAAAACGGGTCAAATGGTTTAATTTCTTATGAATTCTTCGATTTGGGCTCTATTTTACCTAACATGCCAGATCACAAATTTGGCTAAAATGAGAACGGGTCAATTGGTCAAATGACTTGAAAGTCACCAAGAGTTTTTTTTAACTTTTTTCTGTGTTATTCAAACATTTAGATTATCATTGCAGAAGTGCTTTTTAAGTTTTAGTGATCTTTTAATGGTGATGTTGATGTTTTTATAGGGGTTTTCCTGTTTGGTTGAAGTATGTTACGGGAATCAGCTTCAAAACTTATAATGAACCTTTCAAGGTCTGTCTTTTTCCTTGAAATCCTTTGTTTTCTGCAATTATTATTGTGTGATCATAACTGAAAATCCAAATAATTTTGTTATTAGACATGATATGGCATGTAACAGGTGCGGCTGGAATACTTGGTTATCCAAATGTTGGAAAGTCATCTCTAATCAATCGTTACTAAGGCATCGTATGTGCCCTACAGCTCCAAGACCAGGCGTAACAAAAGTATTAAAGTAGGTTACTTTTTTCTAATAGTTAGCTAATGGGCGGGTCAAACAGGTTGGGAAACGAGTCGAAATGGTTTTGGGTCAAAAACATATTTTTTGTGCCGATCTAAACAGGTTGGGTTGAGTTAGTTTGACCCTACCTCACTTTCTTGCCAATTAGTTATATAATTAATGCATTGGAAATGATTAAATAATTGTATTATCGAAATAAAAATGTAAACTTTCTTAGGGATAATTCATGTGGAGGCCATCCAAATATTCAACCTTTTTTAATAAGGCCACGCATATATTGAAACTACTTTATAGACCGTCCAAGTATATATATCAGTTTTCATTTGCATTTAATACTAAATCTGGCCAAAAGCTTGCCTGAATATTGTAAAATGACAAAAACACCGTGTTCTGTATTACACAACGTTGCCTTTTGATAGACTAATACAAGGGTATGTTGTCTTTCCAAAATTTTAAAGTCATTTTTGACATTGGGCATGGTTTTAGCCGAATTTGGTATAAAACGGATCTAGATACATACTTGGGTGACCCCCGCCAATGAGCTGGTGGTGGAGTGGTAAGGGAGAGACCTGGTGTTCCTTGTGACCCAGGTTCAATCCCTGCCATCCACATTAGTTTTTGTGGCATGCAAATGAGGCCTAGCTCTTAGGCTGATGCACCTGGGTTTTACCCACGCCGATCCAGGGTTCGAGCCTCGGCTCTCCCTCAAGCCCAGAAGGGACCGTATTGGGTGGGATTTTTCCTTGGATGCTCTCCAACTCTGACGCCAAGTGGGCCCGGTTAAGACAACATATTGGCCGGAGTTGGACGAGGCTCTCCCATGTGACGGGGGGGTGCGACGTCACAACATTCAATGTTAGCCGTTCAAAAAAAAACGTGGGTGACCCATAGGGTGGCCTTATTGACTCCACACACATTTTCCCTTTCTTTAAAATAAAACAATTCAGGACGTTATAAGCATTTGAATACAAGTAAGATGACGTTTTCTTTTTTAACCCAATTCATTTTCTAGCTATCTTGTGAAGTATGGACCTGTTTTTTATAAATGGGTTGAAATTAATGTCCATATGGACCTTAAGGCCAGTTATTATTTTATTATAGAGAAACTTCATATTATTTTAATTCCTTATCTCTTTTTATGATGTTGGTAAAAGATGGGTTCGTTTTGGATACGATCTAGAGTTGCTAGATTCACCTGGAATAATCCCAAAGAGGATAAGTGATCAATCAGTAGCCATAAAGCTTGCCATATGTGATGACATTGGTGAGAGGTCATATGACGTTACTGATGTTGCAGGTGTTCTTGTACAGATGCTCTCAAAGCTTCCTACAACTTGCTTAGGTTTTGTTAAATATTCACCACAAATTACTTCTTCATAAGATGCATTTTCATTGTTGTAACTTTTCATTGTTGTCATTATTGTATGTAACAATATGTAATTTAAATTATTAAAAATTCTTATAATTTTGTTAATTTTACCTTCTTTCTTGTTTAACCCATGTAGTACACGGGTTTATAACCTAGTTGTATAATTAAGCAAAATAATTCAACTCTGAAGAAATCTTATAAAATTAATATCAATTTGGAAGCAAAAAAAAAATTCATATAGGGCTCAAAAATTATATCTGCCTCACTGTTTGAAAGGTGCCCTACAATGAATTAATAACCTAAATTTTAACATTAGTTTCAATTAGGTCAAATTATCAACTCATGAGTCTGTTCTTCACGTTGATTCTGGTTAATCGAATTCTCTGATTCAACGTCTAACCTAATCAAAAACGTTTTCGTATATTCAATTTGAATATTTCATGATCCGAAACATAAATTCACAAGAAATGACCTAGAAACACATTTATAAAACGAAGACAAACCAGAAGGCTTCAGATGACGCTGTGGAAACTTGATCAGGGGGATTCTCTTCATCGCTTGCGCTCCTCCCATATCTCGGTCGATTGGCGATGGTGACGGTGACGGTGGCGGCGGTGAACGGGACGAAGGAATTTTCTGCGGTTGCGATTCCCGAAGGGGCTTTATTTGCTTATAGAATAATGAAATAAAGTAACGGCATTTGGTGAGTATTGCCATTTTTAATCCAAAATGAAGAAAAAGATAAAGAAAATTAACAGTTTCTTTTCTATTTATTTGGCTAAATCTTTTTACTATTTTATAGTTTACACCAACGGTTCTTCTTAGATCACGAAATGTATTGTATACAAATTAAAATTAGGAAATGACCGTTTTTATTTTATTATAATTAGACTCTTTTGCTATATCTGATAAATAATATGTCATCAACTGATTAAAACGTATGAAGAATTTATTTAGTCTTGAACTATGTATATGCCCAAAGGTTGTCACCATCAAGTCATATTGTTAACCAAGCCTGATAATCTAAACATTCACTTACAAAAAAGAAACTTTAACTCTCATTGGTCATATGACTAAGCTAAAAGTATTGCGACCAGGTTGGTTGAAAAAACAAACACCTTGAACTGTTTGGAAGGTCTTCGAGCCAACTAACAAAGCACTTACTATTGACCACATTTCACAATATGTGTATCCCTCATCGGAGTTCTCTAATCTCTAGTGAGCATTCAACATGCTAAAAATCTTAGTGTCCGCACTTAAGTTTTCTTCACAAATCTGAATGTTGATACGTTAATACCTTAAAACTAAAATTGTGTAATTTTTGAATATATGAAAATTTTGGCATGTGAAATCTGTAGAACTGAAAATAATGAAAAATTTTCACCACAAATTTTTTATCTTAATCCATTTTAGTTATGAAAAATGTTTTGAAAGTTGGATCGGATCAGGTACCAGACATGAGACACCTCTTTTGTTCGGTTCGCACTTCGCACACTACGGATTGTATCGGTTTTTATGTTTTCCTTGTATGTGATTAGACTATTTTTCAAAAACTTATTTATATTTGAATGATGTATTTATAAACATTTTATATTTAAGATAATTAAGTTCTTCTATTTGCATTTTCTATTTTTTTTTTATTTTGAAACTTGATTATAGCGTTACCTGGTTCTTATATCGATTTGATTAGTAATCCGATAAGGCGGTCGATTGATTTGGTTTTTAAAATATTGATTATGTATAACAATTTTTGTCATTTGTTTGGCAATGGCAATTAGAATGTTGTTTATTCACCGACTTTGATTTTTTACTTTTATCTTTTGAAAATGTCGACGATTATAAATTATTCCAATGTACACTTCCAAGTGTATACTTTTATGAAGTTGTCATTGTCAATTTAACTTTCAAATAACATTACCAACAAATATGGCAAGAGTACTTTTCTTCCCTAAGCTTTTAATTTCAAATTTTTATATATTCTTAGACTGAGTGTAGTGGCTAACGCCCACATACACATCAGCCAAATGAGGCGTTAAACACCGCGACGGGAGCGCCAAAGGGCGGGGCGTGAGGGATTTAACGGGCACGAGGGCAGGAGGCTCTATGTGTGTTGAGGTGGACCAATCAGAGATAAAAGTGGAGGTGCCAAGAGAGTGGAGGCGTTGCCTCACTACACATAGTCTTAGAAATAAATACAATTGATTGATGGTGATACATGGCTATGAAGTCAAAATCCGAAAAAAAACCCAACGTTATTTAGAAATTATATGGACCAAGTAAAAAATGGTTACAAATGTTTGTCACTAAGATGATATGTGACACGTAAATCTTAAATATTCTCGTATTCACATGAGAGATTTTGGAACATAAAGAAGATACAACCTTAAATACCATCAATGAGTTTTGGATAGAGTTAAGGATGTTTTAGTGAGAAATTCCAAGATGAGTGACAATCCGGGAATTCTTCACCCAAGCAACAAAAACAAAGTTGTGAGTTACAAACACTATAGTGATTGATATGGGAGTCGAGATGTTAGTTTGGTGTGTATTTTGTTTTTTTACCCACCTTCCCGACTCATTTTACAAGAGTGTTTGGTGTGTATTCTGAAAGTGATTATTACGATTTAAAATTCATAATTGGACGATTAAGTTATATTTCAACCTAAATGATCAAAGGCCTAATCACGTATACCAGGATACTCAAAACGAATCATTACTGTAACACCCTAGGCAAATCTCACATCATCCGTGGGTAGGAGAGATTTTTGGTTCATAAAGAAATACCCCGCCTCAAATACCACAACGCATTTTGGGCGTATTGGTTGTGGATGAGATGAGAACCCCACAATTAAGCGTGCTAAGATGGAAGTAGTACTAGGATGGGTGACCTCCTATGAATTCTCCACCGGGCAACAAAAACACAAATATGTGAGCCCCTGGTGGACAAAGCGGACAATATTGTTGGTATGAGAGGTCGGATGTTACAAATGGTATCAGAGCCAGGGGCCGGGCCGGTGTGCCAGCAAGGACGTTGGGCTCCCTAAGTGGGTGGAGATGTAAGTCCCACATCGGTTAAAGGGGAGAACGAAGCCATCCTTATAAGGGGTGAAAACCTTCTCTACCTAGACACATTTTACCTAGGCGAGCAATTCGTTGGATGAAAACAAAATTGTGTTTCAAATCATATAATCATGTCCAATGCATATCCAAAGATATTGAACAGCAATCAATATCATTTTCTCTTTTCTAATTACATTCTTAAAAATTAAAAGATTATGTAATGTGGTGTTTGCCATCCACCGGGGCATATGATTCATAACCAGAAAACATTTGAAACCTAAAAAGATATATAGATCTAGTAAAGGCAAATTACTCCTAGTTAAAATATGAAGAATAACAAATTTTAATCTAAAATTAAAAATGAAAACACACAATTACAAATATGGGCATGATCCAATCTCAAAAGAGAAACACATGATCTTTAAAAAGAAAAAGAATATGGTAAGAGGAAAGATAAGAACAACTTTTACGGATTACACACTGATAACCGTACAAGTCCCTTTAGCTTCTATTGGTTTTTTTCATATCTGTCAAACACATGTTGTGTTTTATCTGATGTAATTAGTTAACATAGTATTGATGGTGTCCCACGAGTTTGCCAATAACGAGTTCTCACAATAAAAAGAAGGATAAAATGGTAATTGTACCATGAAACATATCATGATCTCTTCATCTCAAGATGAACCTCAGGGGCTTCCATGATACTCTCCAAACAAGGTTTCCATCCTGCACCACTTTTCCCTCTCATTCTACTCTTTCCAATCTCCCCCAAAACATCTTCTAATCTCTTCCCTTGTTTGTTCTTCATCTGCAATTACAGCCATTCAAGCTCATCTTTTGTTAATACCAATTTTACCCTCATTCTATTACTTTCCATTCCATAATTACCCCTGATTATCCCAGATTCTTGTTGTGGCTTTTCCTCTGTTTCCTCCTCCCTCTGGATGCATGTTTCAATATAATTCCCATTATCAAAACCAAGAAAATGAATCTTGAAATTGGAACACAAAACAAGAAAATCTGGTATTTAACTGAAAAGCATACAATTTTATTTAAAAAAATTGTGATGGGGAAGAGAGATTTGGAGAGAAGGTTGAGAGTGTCAACTAATGCATGTGGAAGGTGGGGAACATATGGGTATATGCAGGTGACAAATTTATTATCTTTTTGAAATTTGAATAAACCAATGGTTCACTAAAGCAAGGTTATTATTTTACTCCATTGTTCAAAATAACTGTTTATTATTATTTTTTTTATGTGGTTTCATGATATTATGGAAATGATTTTGGGTTTTTGGACTAGTAATTAGGGTTTTTATGTTCGGTCCAACCGGTTTAAAAAAATAAATTTAAGGTCAAATCACTAGTTACAGTTTCAGAAAACGACAAATCAAACCGGGTGCGCTAGTGGGCTAGACAAACCGGTCTAAATGATTAGATTTGATGATTTAAACTGGTTTAAATGGTTAGGTAGTATTATATTTTTTTAGCTCTTATAATAAATCGAATTTTATGAACCTGGATATGTGTCTATTGGATCACTCATTATGGAATTTCTATAAACCGAAATTTACACAAAAAAAATTATAGAAATTATTGAAAATTACTCAATTAGTTTTGTAGATAAAAGTTTGACAGTTTTTTTGGGAGGAAAATACAGCTTTTTAATGGGTAATTTTGGTTGCTATTAAGTATTAAGTGGTAAGTACCAAAGGGCTTGTAGCCTATCGGTATCATGGTGTGTAGCAAAAGTGTTTCTTTCTAAGTGGTTGAGGGTTTTAGTCTCATGATAGACATTGGTTTAGATCCTAGAGTAGATTTAGTGTGTGAGTTAGCCGTTCTATTAAAAAAAATTAAGTATTAAGTATTAAATACAAATCTTTAGGATAAAATTCAAACGCTTGTTTTTGGTTTTTTTTTCTTTTTCAATTGCAAAACATTTTTTTTTCTTTTGGTTTTTTTCTTTTGTTTTTTACATTTTCTTTCAGGGTTAAACGAGTAGCCATAGCCTCATGTTTTTTTATGTACCTAATATAACCGCCTCAATCGTTTAAAATTCGCTTGTAACGAACCAAAAAATCCAAAATTTAATATTATTTGCTTAAATAATATTATGAGGGTGAAATTGGATTAAATCTAAGTGGATGGTTTATTTGTATTTGAACAAATCTTGACCTTTTGGTGGAAAAGGCCAAAATTGGAAGTTCAGGGGTTGTTGTGTAATTTCAACAAACCTGATTTGATATGGGGGATGGGGCTGCGCAAGAACACACAGTGTGTGTGTGTTCTTGGCGTGATATGAGAGGGAGCAATAGAGGAAGGTGGTCAAGCTCAAAATTGAATGATTGCATGTGAAATTAGTTGGATTTGGTGCATTCCTTTTCTTCCAAACATCAAAGTAAGCATCCTTTCTTCTCTAAACCTTCATTTTTATGTTCTTGGTGGGTTAATTTTAGGTCAATTGGTGGGATGATTTGGATTAAATATTGTCTAAAAGCTTTAATATAGTGTTAATGAAGTTGAAGAATGATTATTTACATGATTTAAACATCCAATTGGATGAATTCAAATTAGGGTTCTTGAGGTCAATTTGGGGGTTTTTTATTTGGAGATGTTTAAATGTCGAATTGAGGTTAGGTAAGTGTCTAGGAAGGTATTAGACACATAACTAATTTTTATGGTGATTTGTAAAATTGGAGTGTTGGGTGAACTTGGATGAATCCTTACGGGTCAAAATGGGTTGAAAGGTTGGATTTGGTGTTGGAGGTTTGGTTAAGGTTATGATAACCAAATTAAGTTAGTTGTTGATCTTTATATCTTAGGTGTGTCTTGAATCTCAATTTGGTGAATGAATTGAGATCATAAAATTTCTAAATTCAAGTTGATTGCTAGATGATCAAAGCTTTGGTAATAACGTAAGGGTTATAAATGTTGAATGGTGTCATGTGTGTACATTTGTATTGATGTTAAAAGTCAGTGTTTGAAATCTAAGAACCTCACTCGGTGGTTAATTGAGGTCGTGAACTTCACTAATGTCATTGTCGCTTGAAGTCTTTGAACTTCACTAATGTCGTTGTTGTTTGAAGTCTAAGAACCTCACATGGTAGTTATTTGAGGTCATGAACTTCACAAGTCGTTTGTGGTATTTGAAGTCTAGGAACCTCACATGGGTGTTATTGAGGTCATGAACTTCATATAGTCATCTTGTGGTGTTTGAGGTCCTTATAACCTCACAAAGAAGTATGGTCGGGTTAGTGGGGGAGTAACTAACTAGTGTATACATTCATAGGTGTAATGTATGTAACGAGTTATATATGTTAGTTGGAGTCTTTGTGTGCTAACTAGTACAGGTTGTATAATAGGCCGATTGAAGTCCATGAACTTCATTAAGGAGGTAAAGGGGAGGGATTGGGATCATTAGAATCCCACTAAGTTGGTGCAATTTGGATAATAGAGGAATGTCAAACTTGAAGTAAGCATATCTTGAGCTATAAAATGAGTTACGAAAGCCGTAATATATGAATTTGGGGTGTCTCGACGTAAGGAATTCAAAAATGAAGTTTGTTGTGCAGGTGGGGGCGTAAGCTACGCCCTACCCGGCGTAGCCTACGCTGGGTTGGTTTTGCTTATGCCCTGGACACCGTCCTACACTCCCCTTACGTCCTCCCCCTACGCTGTAACCCATTTTTTCAGGTTTTTTCTTATGTTTAACCCACGGAAGGCTATGGAAACTTGTATATATCATTACTAACATGTTTTGTGGTGTTCCCTTGTAGGTAAAGCTCCGGTTTAAAGTCTCATGTCAAGCTTCGTATTGGATTGGATTCTCGGTTCTTTAGGTGGTTGTTAATGTTTGGAATTTGAACTTCTTGTATGGGTTCATTAAACTTGTTTAAATTATCTTTTGAGAGTTTAAACTAGTTTTCATTTTTGCAGTGTCGGTTAATACTTCTAAAACAAGATTATATTGTTGGTCGTGATGTTGCTTTTATCATGTGTTGATTTCAAGGGCATTTTATGGGACCTACTTTCGCGTGTTTTGAAAGTTAAAATTTGAGTCAAAATTTCTTGGGTGTTACATCGCTTCACACCGTGGGGCGCGAGAATTTAGGTTTTTCGCTACGTTTCGCCGCCGCAACGCACGGCGGGTAAAACTACTAGTTGAATATATTATATATTAGGTTTGAATCATATGTATTACACAGGTTAAATAAATGTAATGTTATATACTTAGTAATACAAATTTTATGTTTTTAAAAATCCGCTTAAAAATTTTATGTCTTTAAAAACCCGCGTATTACACGGGTTGAATAAACTCGTGTATTAACGAGTTGAATAAAATATAATGTAATCTGTTAGCACATACAATCGTTAAAATATGTCTCTAAAAATGTAATTTGACGTGACAATTATAAATTATGTTAAGTTAATTTTTAAAACATTTTTTTAACTAGGTATTAATTTTTTTATGTAATTGATAAATGTTAATTCATATTAAATTCATTTGGTTAATGAAATAATAACTATCCATAATTAAATAATAAGTATCAAGGAAATTCGTGACCTACTAAGAATGCATACGTTTATGCATGGATCTACACTAAAGAAGAAGGCAATCCAATCGGTCATTTCAATTGCATTTTGGTGTTTGTGGAAAGCTGGGAATGGAATGATGTTCGATTAAAAGCAGGTTCATCTTGGTCAACTAATTAAAGAAATAAAAACCATGAGTTTTCTTTGGTTCGGGAATAGATCGAAGAAAACAACAATAATATGGGAGCAATGGAGATATTTTAATCTAGATGAAATAAGGAATTTTAGATAGCACTACATTCATATGGTGTATAATATTGGGGTCTCGGTCAATTGGTGTTTGTAATTTTAGCTACGAGTTAGCACATATCAATATATTTTTGTTGGTCGTTCAAAAAATAATAATAATAATAAGTATCTATAATTAGATTTATATTAAATAATTAAAAATATATTCTTTTAATATCATTATTTAATATGGGAGAGACATAAGAAAACATGATAAGAATACACCAGAAAATGACACGTATTCTATTATAATTTTTATTTATTAGCATAAACATACACACAAATGTTGGTGACTCTTATACTCTTATTGCAGGATGACAAGGATCCTCCCTATATGATATATGCACGATAAGTTGGATGCTCTCTAATCACCACCACTTAATATCTACTCTATTATGTAATATGTACACTACCTTTTGAAACTTCTATATGCTTACAACGTTCTCACAATATCTAAATCTATTGTAATACTAGTTGGAAATCCGCGCGATATACGGTGGCGACGACAATTAAGTTATATGTTTTACTTCTTATATTAATTTATAATATAGTGATTCAATCCAATCGGGCTGACCGGTTTTTCCCCTTATTCAACTGAAGTCTAATATATTTCGTTAAAGAAAAAAAGAAACAAAGAAATTGAGGGGGAAAAAACCAATGAGAATTACATTACACTTAAACTTTATTAACTCATTAAACAACAAAACACAAAAAAAAACAGTCAAATGTAATTAAATCACCAAGTGTCCTTCACTTGCATTTGTATTTACTGATCTGTTCGTCTTAAATACATAAGAGTCACCAATGATCTTCAGCCCAAGTGGTTGAGGTGAGGTACCCAATACTTCATTAAAATGGGAAGATCTTAGTTTCAAGTCCCACTTGGGACAAAAAAAGGGTTACAGGTTGGGCCAGGGGTTTTCTCACCTATAGTAGGTTTCCTCCTGAGGGTGGTGGAGATGATCGGGTGGGCCAGTGGCCCGTCGGTGATCCAAATTGCCGTTAAAAAAAATACATAAGAGTCGAATGTAATTAAATAATCAAATAACCTTCCTTTGCAATTATATTTATTGATCTGATTGGTCGTCTGGTAACCTGAACAATTCAATAAAAAATAAAAGAACCATTATAATCCCTGAAGATTCAAATTGTTCATTCATAAAAAGAGCGATACGGATCAAAATACTCATAATTTACTTGAACTCTACATTAAACCTTTGGTTTATTTTTTGCATGTTGCTTGAGTTGACTATGTTTAAATAACTATCGAACATTGCTGGCTTGATATGTAATTTGTAGGATTATATGTTATTAATATATTGTCATAACATATATCGTACTAATAATAAAAAAAATAGTAATAAATAAACATTATTAGTTTAACCCCTTGAGATTTCGCTAGTTACTTTGCCGCCCTTTAGTTCAAGGTAGACTTGTCCAAATAAGTTCCTATCATGGATTAAAAAAATACCTTAAAATTAAAACGGGGTGAATGGGTCGGGTAAAAAATCTATACTTAATACATAAAAACTCTTCATTTTATTAAAAAAAAAGATTATCGTTAAACTAAGGTACTTTTATAATGAAATTTGAAGCATTAACTATTTAAAAAAATAAACCCAAATCGCCCTTGTTTAAGGATGCAAAAAATAAATAATACCTGACCCTCGATGATTATCAATCACCCTTCTAGTCCAACATCTAATTCACTTACAAATAAACAACAAACCAAGAGAGGGTAAAATCTCATTAGAAGCAAACCGCGAGAAATTGATAACAAATGATAGCGTATAACCGTGAACAATCATGTAAATGTTAAGAAACTAAAACGGATATGTATACCTAACAATCCGCAGCATGAAACTTCACCTCCATTGCGGAATTGAACGCTGACACAACAGTCAAGAAATGGATTCGAATATGAATTGGATTTGAGATTGCAAACCATAGAAAAGAGGGATTGGTGATGAAAGCAAACGATAACAACGAAAGGAGAGTGAATTGAAACAGGTATGGAACGAACTAGTGTTTTGAATTAGGGTGTAAATAGGATTGACAGTTGGGATGAAGAAGAAAGTGACACCCATAGAGGCGGATCCACATTATAACTTAGGCAGGCCAATGCCCACCGTCCAATCCATACAAGGCCCATTAACATTCCATTTTTTTTAACGGCTTAACATACGATTCGCGTCAAATTGCTCCCTAGTCTTCCCCTACGTCCCTTGCACTTCTTCTGCTAGCCCTGTTGGCTGTTCCGATCAAATCCGGCGTCGCAAGAACCTCCGCTTCAAGCCGGCGGCCGGAATTTGAACCCCTCCACTTCAAGCCGGCCGGAATTCGAAGTCTAGGGTTTTCGATTTTTGATTTCTGATTAACTGATTTCATGTAGTAACGGGTAAGTTTTCAATCCTTTTTATATTATTTTTAACTCCTGATAGTTGATAACCCGATTTTAATACAAATTAGTTGTTAATTTACATAAATACATATTTGAAATTGTGATATATTGCTTTGAGTTGGATCGTTGGTGATTTAATCACTTGATGATGTCTTCACATAAAGTTAAACAAGGTGTGTATCTTTTACCCTTTTAAATAAGTTTCTGAACGTATATTTAGGCTCTCAATTTGTGATTTATGTTTTGTTTGTGTAATTGTGTATGTTTCTATGTTAGTTGTTAAATTTATATTCGTTTTTTATCTAGGAACTTTTTTTGACAATTTCTTAAAAAGAAAAGAACCATCCTCAAATGAAATTCCATTTGGTAGTATGAATAGTCCGAGACCTATCGCTACTCCTTCCATGGGATCCTTTTTTACTCACCCGTATTTTGCCCCTCATACAAAAAAAATTTCTGTATCCGTCACTGGACACACATATCGTCAGTTACAGAAGCCAGTGGAGTGGAAGAGCCGATGGAGAGGGAGGCGTGGTACAAGCGTCTTACCACAAGCGTCTTACATTTTATGTAAAAAGACCAATCTATCTCTCCGATCTCTATTATATAGTAGTATAGATATATTTAAAGATAATTACATGGATGATCTATTTCCTCTAAATTCATTTTGATTTATTTCCTCTAAATTCTTGTTTGTCATACGGTGACTTTTTAAACATTGTAAATTTGTCTTTAGACACCTTTTAATCCATTTTTTTAATTGTATAAATGATCAACTATTATTACAAAGTTCGACACGATTAATATAATAGAAATGTTAATTATGCACTTTTCAATTACCTCCAGGTAGGGCTGGCATAACATGTGAGACACAACACGATAAGACACGACACAATAAAACACGTTTACCTGTTGTATTCAACATGAACATGACACCATAACTAATCGTGTCATTTTTTCAAACAAGAATACGACTTGTTTAGAAACAGGTCACCTGTTAAGAGACCTGTTTAGAAACCCGTTTAGAGAGAGAATAAATACAACATATGTAATGAAAGAAAAAATGTTAAAACTTCATAAAGTTTTAAAAAGTCGAATCATAACATCCATTAACATAATAAATCATAAACCTTTTTACAACAAAAACACATAAAAGTCAAATCAAAATATCTATTAAAGACATTAAGAGTAAAATATAAAACATCTATTGGGCTTGGGCTGGGCCTAGAATCTAGATGCAAATAGGATGTTAAGTGTTAACATGTCACTAACGGGTCTTAACATGTTAACATGTCTTTAACTTGTTTAGACACGAATTTAACCGTGTCTTAACATGTCGATCTGTTTAAGACACGAAACCTGTTAAGGTCAAACACATGACATGTTAACTACGTGTCGTGTTAACAGGTCCGTGTCCAAAATTGCCAGCTCTCTAGGTAGTTAGTGATTCATGGTTAAAAAAAGCTAATTTAAAAAAAAAACTAATGTAATCACTTTATTTGATAGATATTTAAAAGGATCACCTTTTGATAGTTGGTGACTATGAAAAAATTAATTTTTTTATTAAAAAAACTTATTAACCATAATTAAATATTTGATATCGGTATATGACTCTTAACAAGATAACTAAAAACTAAATCTAACTTTTTTTTTATATTATTAACCTTTTTATATAAAGTCACATCTTCTTTTTAACTCTTAAAAACACCCAAAATGCGTGTTAAGTGTTATTAGCAATGTTTTAATAATCGGATCGGTCATTAAACCGGTCAGCTTGATGTAGAGATGCACAAATCGGGTTTGTTTTTAACCGGATCGGATAAGTCAAATGTGGTCAATGACCGGATCCGGTGGAACCGGTTCCTGATCGGATCCGGTTTTGGGGTATCATATTTGGAACCGGATCCGACTAAATATCCGATTTTATCCGATTGGATCCGGATTTTTTGTGTTCGATTTTGTCCGGTTCCATTTTGTCTGATTTTTATCCGGTCCGCATAAATCCTTGGAACCGGTTCTGGATCCGGCGGATCCTAAAAAATCCGGTCCTGTTCTTTTTTATCCAGTTAGGGTCGGATCCGGTTTCGGATTATCTTTCGGATCGGATCCGGATCCGGTTTGTTTGTGCACCTCTAGCTTGATGGTAGAACTTGTGGATTGAAGAATGATGATGGAGAGACTACCTACTTTGGTGGTGTAGTTCCAACGGTTTAATCGTTGGCCAAAGCAAATAGGAAGAAAACCAGAGAGAATTTAAGATAGATAATTTAGACTAATTTCATTTTATTCTTTTCACAAACAAGGTAAGTTGCCTATTATATAGCCATACAAAGAAACTACCCACTAGCATGTACTTGACCCACTACTAAGACAATAAGGAAAAACAACTCTTGAAAATCAAATAACCGTAACATGGAAATTGTGATGCATGGTGTCTTCATGGTTGCATGAGGCACATAACATTTGGCTCTTCACACGGTGAGTTCCTTTCACTGTACATGTTTATATGCACAAGGTACTACTCTTAAATCTCCATTGTTTCTGGTTGAATATGCCTTCATTGTTTCAACTTGGTTTCTAAACGTTCATTATCATAACAAACTTCATCTAACTGAAACGATCAGACAGTTAATTCGTAGATGTAGATTAATTACACCTAAAAACACACTACTTAGGGTTTATCGTAATTATCTCTACCATAATTAGGTGATATGATTTTATTAGAGTTTCATTGTTCTATAGGCTTGATTTGAACATTGAGGTAATTTTAGAGAACATTTACCAAGTTTCTTGGCTGTTTCATTTTAGTCGCTCAAACTTTTTTTTTTGTCTTATTAAAGTCACTCAAGTTTCACATGATGTTCTAATCCTACGTAAGTACCAGGTTACACGTTATTTTTTTATTTCATTATATGGATATCGTTGTTGCTTTGTGACCTTAAGGTCATGGGTTCAAGCCGTGGAAACAGACTCTTACACAAAGTGTAAGGTAAGGCCGCGTATATCAGACCGCGAAGCGATCCGGCCCCTTCACAAAAGCAGGAGCTAAGTCAAGCACTGGGTTCACCGTTTTGTATATAGATATGGTGAAAATGAAATCCAAAAAGAGTAAACCAACGTTTCACCATATTCGTAAAATGAAATCCAAAAAAGTAACATGCTAACATGATAATTGCATAAGATTGAACCAACATGTGAAACTTGAATGACTTTAATGAGACAACAAAACAACTTGAGTGACTAAAATGAAACTGATAAGAAACTTAGTTACTATTCTATGAAGTTTTCCTTTTAAGATTGATCAAAATTGCGTAGTAATGAATTATTCGTCCATCTAATGAAAATTTGCTAAATCAGCCAGATAAAATCATAATAGCTGCTACAATACAAGTACTATATCAAGAATGATTTGAGGTGATCTGGTTCTTTTTTCTTGATTTTGAATTGTAGTATACTACGATAACACCTTTTTATCAAGTAAACTTTCCATAATTTCTTCACCCATTTGATTGCTTTTACATATTAAAGTCCTACAGACCTTATTTTGGCCTAGAAGGCATTTTCCTGCAAGCTTTGCGCCTCATGTACCATCTTCTAAACCAAGAATGTGTATAGGACTTTTTTAATATCTAAATCATTTTAATGAAAAAAACTATATTAGATGCATAGAAGCCTTGGTGTCATAGTGTTTGTTATTTGCTGAATGCTTCTATAAATGACGCATAACATAAAGTTGCCTTGATGGTTATAATCTATAAATGATGCATAACATAAAGTTGCATTTATAATTAAACGGGTCAAAATTGCAACTGAACTAAATAACTAATATAGTTAACTTTTTTCTTATTATAGGTATTCCAAGGATTGCCAGGTATCTAAGCATAGGTATTGGTGTGCCTGCACTCATGTGCATCATTGTGCTCGTACACTACACTTTTGGCAAAATGAGAAACTATAACCACGGTCGACGCCAAACCATTGACCTTTTCACTATAACAATCACCCCCACAACCGCCTTCACTAACGGGCTTAGATAGACCCACAATCGAGTCCTACCCGAAGACCATATTAGGAGAGAGTTGTAGGTTACCCAAAGATGATAGCACTTGCCCAATATGCCTTTCAGATTATGAGCCTAAAGACGTGATAAGGACCATCCCAGAGTGTAGTCGGTATTTTCATGCTGATTGTATAGACGAGTGGCTCAAATTAAATGTCACTTGTCCTATGTGCAGGACTTCACCTGAAAGTTCATCTTTGGTCACACCTTGTTCTTCTTCGATGTCATCGAATTCATCACACACGACCAATCGCTAATATGATTTTGATACGCCTTATGTGTGTATATATTATAGCTTTTTGAGATATGAATATTGTATTACTTGTATAATAATTTACACCGTTGAGTATGCAAGGTTGAGCAAACTCAAAAGTTAGTAATGATGTTAAAACTTGCAAAATCAAGTTATTAGTCATTGCAAAAAGTCCCGAAGGGTATAACAGATTAAGATTCTCTCTTTTGTTTTAACCGGACCGACTATGTTGATATTGATGAGTTCGGTTATGTGGTTTGTCATTCCAAGTAGGGTTGCGAACACGCCGATTGGAGCTTGATACTGACTCTACTGCTTAGGGTAAAGTCGAACTTGATATAATGGTGTGATGATCCTTCATGGTGCATGTTCTCATAAGCTTAATAACTTGAAAAACTCGATAACTATTTAAGTCAAGTGTTTGTAAGCTTGAATTTGACCCGTATATTTCAAACTTTTTTTTTTATTTTGTGTTTTTTTTTTAATAGAAACTTGATAACATTCAAGCTTGATAGTGTGCTCAACTCGTATGAAACACTATTTAAATGTAAAATTGAATCTGTCTTTCGAAACAAAACTACAAGTAAATGATTATGTGGTGGGATAAAATTATAAAACAATATCCTAAGGTTGTTTCATTTAAGTGATTTAAATTTTTGTTTAATTATAAAAATCACTTTTTAATATTGATATATTGTTGATAAACATTTTATAAATAGTTAAAAATAAATACTTAAATGAAACAATTAGTGACCTTTTTCAATGTTTTCAGTAAATAGTAACCAAGTTTTTGTAAATGTTTTATTTAGATCATTAAGTTTTAAACATTTATGAATATTTCATCATGATTGAACAACATTGACACTTTGGAGCGATTTTATAAGGGTGCCCATCTCTAAATATTTTTTACTATACATCAGCGTCACATCAGCTTTTTTCTTCCATTTCTTCTCTTCCCTTCCCTAAACCAATGGTATCTACTTTCTTATTCCTAAACCAACGGGCGTTTGCAATATGTTCCACGAGATACTGGATTATGAGA
Organism: Smallanthus sonchifolius; assembly: GCA_023525975.1. NCBI lineage: Eukaryota > Viridiplantae > Streptophyta > Magnoliopsida > Asterales > Asteraceae > Smallanthus > Smallanthus sonchifolius. The sequence goes on from CM042018.1 coordinate 105,624,542, forward strand.
GAAGTAATCTTGAATGAGACGATTGTCTAGAGCTTCAGCCTTCACCAGGGGCAGACTTACATATGCCGGAGGGGGTTCACAGGAACCCCCCGAGTTTCAAAATTTTAGTGTAACGCTAGGTAAAAAAACTGGGGTGAACCCCTTAAAAAATTATAGGGTGATCACCCTTACAAAGTTTACGAAGTGGTGTAGTGGTTTAGGCTTTGTATTATAACATGGAGGCTGTGGGTTCGAATCCCTTTACTAACAATTTTTAAAACCTTTTTTTTATCTGATTTCGTATGAGCATTGTCTCAGCATCTGAGCCTTTTAATAACTAATAACTGGTTTTTTTGTTGGGTCTTTTTAATTGTTTATTGTTTCATTTGTTGGGCCTGCTATAACAAAGAAAAAAAAAAGGAACACGTAATCCAAATTAGGGAAAGAAGCATCATGTCGCATTGTCGCAGGACTCGCAGCCTCCTCCAACTCCGCCTTTTGATTCAAAAAAAAAATACATACCAAATTTTGATATGTTGATTCAAAAAGTCAATCCAGATTACCATAAAACCTCAAAGAAACCAAACCCATAGTCAAATTGTATGCTTGCACCAACAACTTAAATACTTGTTCAAAGCTGATCATGGTGCCAATAAACTATATAAAAAAACAAAAAACAAATCAACATTTAGGAACATAAACATCCTGAAACAAAGTTAAGAACATCAAATGGATGTCATCAACAACACCAACACACATTCCTTCATTTTCTAAATGAAATTAAGGTTGAAAAAAAGCCTCACATTCTTAGTTAGCTTTAGACCCTCAAAATGATTGAGTAGTCCCAGTAAATAAACGACTTATGTTCCATTGTCTGTTTGGTGCAAAACGTAAAGCAAAGTGGGTCATTTTCACAAGCAGCACTTAGAAGCTCTAAACAACAATACTAAAACTCAAAGATCACCATTGGTAGCGCTAAGCAACACAATCTATATGATTAAAATCTCTAAACAGTAGTACTTAAAAGCTCTAAATAACAGTTTATTATGTGATGAACCCGATCCGGCCCGACCGAAATTTTTTATGTCCAACCCTATGAAATTGAAAAATCTAAAAACAGTGAACCCCCTGAAAAAAAATTTTGGATCCGCCACTGGCCTTCACGAACTCTTCTTACACAATTTCTTGTACATGCGATATCTTGAATTTGATAACTTAACGATGCTTGAATAAACGCAGAGAGAAAATATAAACTATCCACATTTGTATTACTAGATGAATCATTTGAACTTGACAACGACGAACTAGATGATAAAATTTGAAGGAGACACATATTTAAAAAGTGTGTTAGAATTTGAGAACGAGTGATTAAAATATGATGTAAAAAATATCAAATTTTGAGTTGATATTTATAGGGATGAATTTTTTTAAATTAAAATATTCATTTAAGTAGCCAACGGCTATTTTAACGGTCATATAATGAGCACACCCGATTGAAGAGGAATTCATGCGATCCGAAAACTATGTGTACTGGGCTGGCGCCCACATACATCCCAGCCAAAGTTGGCATAAAACATCATTACTAGGGTGTCACAGAGGGGCACAATAGGTTTAATAGGCGTGAAGTGTTTTGGATGTAGGGTCAACTCACAATCAACCGGTCAATGAATTAACCAACATTTTTTATATAAAAAAGATTTAAAAAATAGATGTATTTTTAATTAAACCATTACACATTTTTTAGATTTTAGTTAGTGAGAGTTCGACTTCGACATACCTCCATAATTATGAGAACCATCTCTATTCTAATAAAAGACTAAATAAGTGGACACATGTTATCACCACATTCCACCTCACAAGTTTTTCCTCATCAAAACCACATTTACATCCACTATTCATTTTTTTTTTCATATTTAGCTTAATTTTTTTGAAAAATTACATAAATGAATATTTTACCAAATCAATTCATTATTATTACCATTGACTTATTCTTTTTTTTAAACTATCATCAAAAGTGAATATATTAAAAAAGTCAAGAATTAAAAAATAGGAGATTTTAAAAAAGCGAGTTTTTAAAGTTTTATTATTAAAAAACAAAATTTTAAAATTTTATTATTAAAAAAATAAGATTTTTTAATTTTACATATAAAATTTTAAAATACTACTTTTGTAATTTAAATAAATATCTGCTAGAATAAAGTTTACAAGTTTGATATTTATTAAAAATAAATTTTTTATTTTGATTTTAAAATTTTAATAGTTAGTTTTTAATTAAAATTAATAAATTAATAAATTTATAAATATTTATTTTTAAAATTGTATTATATTTAAACTTTAATTTTTATTTAAATGACGAGATTTTTTTTCAAAAAAATATGTTTGGTTTGATTTCTAATTTATTAGTTTAATTTTTTTATATTTAATTTTGGAATTTTAAGTTTAAATTGTGTCGATATATTAAGTAGTGCGATTTTTAAACTTTGGAGTTTTAAATTTTGAATTTAAAAGACGATATATTGTTAAAATTTAAATTTTATTTGTATTTTTTATTTTATTTTAAACGAGAGATTAAATGTTAAAAGTTTAGCGAGATTTTTCGTACAAAAAGCTAGATTTAAAAAAATATTAATTTAATTTTGATATGTAAATTTAATTACAACTTAAATATTTATAAATATGTTACAACATCAAGGTTAAAGTTTTACAAAAAGGATGATAGAAATTCAAAAATTAATAAAATGCAGAAATTACGTATCCAAGGAAATCGTTGACCAATTTGATTATCTTCGATTTCTTTGATTCACTACTGGCTTCAATCAGATTCGCATTGTTTGTGATCTTTTTTTTAACGGTTTTGGCTATTTGTGTTTTCAGTCGTTGAAGAAAAAAACTCTATTATTTGTTGCATTTAGTGGGTGTTAAACATAGAAAAGTTACCAATATCATGTCAAATGTTATATACAATGAAATATTTTCAAAGTTATAAATTATTATTGTAAGGTTTCATTTGACATTTAATTTATTATAAAAAATACACCACTTATGAAATATATTTTCATGTGTATTTTTTTATGTTTTGATTACTATCATCCATATAATCTTTAACATTTAACAAAGTAGAAAAGTTTCCAATACAATATCAAATCTATACATACTAATAAATAAAGGTTTTGGGGTGCCACATGTCACTCCCTCATGCCTCCTCATATTGGTTTTTCCGCCTCTCTCTCTTAATAAATGCACCACTGTCTTATTAAATAATAATGATATTATAAATATATTATTAAAGAAGAATAATAATTATATTAAATAAGAATATATAATAAGAATTCAAAATATAACTAATTAAAGAAAAATACTAATTTGTTATATACACACACATTTTCACTTGATATATCTCAAGACTATCATAATATTCTGACAAGTTAGGACGTATTTATAAATTTATAAGTTTTATCTTTTTTTAATATACAATCTCGTGTAATACACAGGATTCTAACATAGTTTATATAAAAAAAGGGGTTAAAATATTTATTTATATAATATTAACATTCCAGCCTCATTTAACTCTGTTTTAGCTTCACAGCCTCTGACCTCATACAATACGAGCGTTCGCTGCTCTCCTTCGTCGGCTACAGGCAGATAGTTGACAACCGGAGTTTGATTGTTAAGGTAATTACATCTATGTTTTAAGGTTTTCTTTCTTATTTGATTTTGAGAATTTGCGAAATATCAATTTTAACAACCAAATTTTGTTGATTTCTGCTGTAATCACTTTCGTTTTGATTCTACCCGAAAACCACCTGTCCGGATTGCAATTCCTAGGGCTAAAATAAGATAGCCCGCCCGATTTTAACCAATTAAAGTTTTGAGAATTAGACATGGCCCAATAAGTTCGTTGAGACATTTCATCAAACATGTGGAGTGCATATTGAATCAAGCAACACATTAAACATATATTGGTCAATTAAGCTGGTAAAAGTCAAAACTGATCGAGAAAATGTACAAAATACGGTAAAGTTAGTGACTGCCAAGTACTCTCTACTGGATGGAGCAAATGAGTATTCTTCACAAAAACAAAAGATCTGAGGCACCAACAAATAAATTGCAAGTTTGAGTATTTGAAGCTCCATCCATTACAAAAGATCTTGACTTTTACGTGCTAGTTTGCTATTGTTGATTCTTTTAATTGATTCCATAACAACAACAATTTGCTATTGTTGATTCCATAACAGCAACTATTTGATAATCTGATATTATTAATTCCATAACAGCAGCAACTAAATTAGGTTTTTTAATTATCATTGAGACTACCTAAATTTCTATCGACTTTATTGATTTAGTTAGATTCTCATATGTTACTAGTTTTTGGTTTCAACTAGGTGCTGCGAAATTGTTATTTATGGCGTTGCAGTTGGATAAACAGTTAGGTGCTGCAGAAATGCTATTTGTGGAGGTAAACTTTTAGGTTCCATTTAGATGCTGCAAAAATGCTACTGTTGGCTTCATTATTTTAAACTTTCCTGATGAATTGGTTGGGTCTAATGGTGGTTTTGTGAAGTGTTTTGCTGCTATTATTACAAATGACCCAATTGGTTCTATTATTACTACTACTACTACTATTATGTGGGTGCTGGTTTTTATATAACTGTATTGGGCATTGCTTGCATTATTTGATGTTTACTTGTTCCATTCTTTTATGTTTTATTGACTATTGTATATTTCTTATATCACAGATTTCCATTAGTGAGTAGCTTGAAGCCAGTCGCCCGCCCGAGGCCTCAAGCAGTTGTCACCCGAGCCTAAAAGGTTAGCAAATCGAATTCTTTCTTGACCTTCCATTGTTTTAGTTGGGTTGCTTAATACACATGTTTTGGATGAATTAGTTTTATCGTTTTAGGGTGCGGTTTATTTTAGCATATTGGCCAAATAAACTGTCCTTATTTGACCCGTTTTTAGTGATCCATTTTTGCCCCCACTAATGAATTTTCCTGGATCCGCCACTGTTTAGCCGGTATTGGATCCATTGATAGGCATATGACACTGTTTTTGGCCCAGTATTAGGAAATACATAAATGATAAAACAAGTACTCACCAGTTGTTAATTGTCTTTTATAACTTTATTTGTCTTCAACTTTTTCAGGACTGTTAGTTGTTTTTTATGTTAATTTTTGTTTGTTTATGTTAGTTCTCATTTAACGGTTTAATATTTTTTTTATTATCATTTGTTGTTTTTTACCCGACCCACTTTGACCTACACGTATTTTGCCACCCCCTACCAAAAGTTCTTGTATTCGCCACTGTATGGCATATAAAAAAGTAAGAAACGTCTCTTTATTTCTTCTATTTATAACTCAAGAACATAGAAAATAAATTTGTTTTTTCTTTCTATATTTATCATTTTTTTTAATTAACGTTGTCACAGAGCACATGTGCTTCTGCAGTTGCTCGTCAATGATATATGAATTTGATTCCAACTTTGATTCACTTTACATAGTTGTGCAGATATACCCACAGATGAAATCAATCTCCAATTGTAAGGCCAAGTTTATCCCGGGTATCACTGCTGTTACGGTACAGTCATTGCTGCATATTCATCATCAAGCTTCTGCTAATCCCCTCCGATCGTCCTTACCATAGTCACATGGTTCGCTACCTAACCCACGATCTACGAACCGGATCGATCGTACCCAATCGCGGTACGATCGCGATCCAGGTTCGCTCTGGTTCGCGAATTTGATCGAAAAATTAACGATCCGGAAATCCAATTCTACCGTACCTGGTCGCTCTCGGATCGCGAATTCTGTGATGCTGGAACACGAATTTCGTTTATAGGGAACATCGAACCGATGTTCTTCGGTTCGTGGAATACCTACAGACGCATTGAATATTGAACATCGAACCAGGTAACTTCCCTCCATCAAATTCCCTCCAAATTTCTGAGCATCCATCCTATATAAGGATTCCCTGAGTTTCTCAATTTCATCCATTCTCAATTATCCCTCATAATTTCTGAGTCAATCGATCGATACTCAAGAATCATGGTATTTGGAAAGAAACGGAATGTTGCTTATGAGGAAGGTAATGGAGTTGGACTAAGTTTAATGATGTATTTTTTAGTACTTTTAAGTTTAATGTTTATGTTTTATAACTTTTATCATTGAGTACTTATAAATTTAAGTGGTACAGCGTACCACGTTAGATGGTACATCGTACCGGACCGAACCGAAATGAACCTACCCCCAATCGTACCGAATTTTAGAGACCTAGCGTACCGCGTTCCCGTTCCACATTTTCGTACCGGAGCGTACCGCGATCTATGTGACTATGGTCCTTACCTATTACCCAACTTGATGATTTCACTGCTGCCTGCTACCGCAGAGACCTCCCGGCTGCCATGAAAGCTCTGATCTTCATGCAAAAGCACCAAATTTGGGCTGATTCTGTAACATATTCCGAGCTCATCAAGTGCTGTTTGGCTCGTGGCGCCGTTCAAGAAGGAAAACTGGTCCATAAACACGTTTTCTCTGCTGGCTACCAGCCAAAAACTTTCTTGATTAATACCCTTATCAATATGTACGTTAAGTTCAACTTATTGGATGAAGCACGCGCACTGTTCGATCAAATGCCTGAGAGAAATGTAGTCTCTTGGACCACCATGATATCCGCTTTCTCTAATGCGGGAATGAAACACGAGGCTTTAAAGTTGTTGATTTTTATGCTCAGAAATGGTGTCTGTCCTAACATGTTCACTTATCCTTCTGTTTTGCAAGCCTGCAGTGGTTTACCCAGCCTTAAGCAGATCCATTGCAGCATAACTAAAGCTGGTTTGGACTCTGATGTATTTGTGAGAAGTGCACTCATCGATAACTACTCCAAGTGGGGTGAACTACCAAACGCGCTAACCATTTTTAATGAGATGGAGACAAGGGATTTGATTGTTTGGAACTCTGTAATCGGTGCCTTTGCTCAGAACAGTGATGGAGATGAAGCTCTGAATCTTTTCAAACGCATGAAACGATGCGGGTTTTTGGCAGATCAGGCGACATTGACTAGTGTTTTGAGAGCTTGCACGGGACTAGCCCTCTTAGAACTAGGAAGACAGGTGCATGTTCATGTGTTGAAGTACAACCGAGACTTGATTCTCAGCAACGCGCTTCTTGACATGTACTGCAAGTGTGGTAGCATGGAGGATGCAAGGTTTGAGTTTACTAGAATGATGCACAAGGATGTGATCTCTTGGAGCACCATGATAATAGGTCTGGCCCAAAACGGTTTCAGTCATGAAGCCATAGAGATGTTTCAGGTAATGACAAGTTCAGGCACCAAACCTAACTACATAACAATACTTGGCGTTCTGTTTGCTTGTAGCCATGCAGGACTAGTAGATAAGGGACGGTCATACTTTCAATCAATGGAAAAAGATTTTGGCGTGAAACCAGGTAGAGAGCACTATGGTTGCATGGTTGATCTACTTGGAAGGGCCGGGAAGCTTAATGAGGCTGTTGAGTTAATACGCAACATGGAACCTGAACCAGATGCTGTGACATGGAGAACTTTGCTTGGCGCGTGTAGAATTCACTGCAAAATGGATCTAGCCGCGTATGCTGCTAAACGGGTGCTAGATCTTGACCCTGATGATGCAGGAACTTATATCCTGTTATCAAATATTTATGTGAATACTAGCAGGTGGGAACATGCTGAACAAGTGAGGAAGGTTATGAAGGACAACAATGTGAGGAAGGAACCAGGGTGTAGCTGGATTGAAGTAGATAAACAAATTCATGCCTTCGTATTAAGGGACAGTTCACATCCAAACATAGATGAGATCACACGGAAGCTGATCCAATATGTTCAGAGATTAAGGGAAGTGGGTTATGTTCCAGATACGAGTTTCGTCTTGCACGATGTTGAAGGGGAACAAATGGAAGATCCACTGTTGTACCACAGTGAAAAGCTGGCAATCGTGTATGGTCTATTGGCTTTAACAAAGGGAAAGACCGTAAGGATCAGGAAAAACCTTAGAATCTGTGGAGACTGCCATTTGTTTGCTAAGCTTTTGGCACAAATGGAGGATCGCAACATAGTTATTAGAGATCCAATTCGTTACCATCACTTTCAAGGAGGAGTTTGCTCCTGTGGAGATTATTGGTAGCAGAAACTAGAGTTTTTTTTTTCTAAAAGTGGGGGTTATTTTTAAATGGATTAATGACAAAGGGGTCATTTTTTTGTGTTTTCATTTCTGGGTAAGTCGCTATCTAACTGAAGATACCATACCAGTGTTCCAGATTTTTGTCTTGTAGCAGTCTAGCAGATGAAGTCGCTAGCGACTTCCCTGAATTTCTTATTTCCTCTTTTATTCATATATTGATAATTGGCTGTTCTTTTACACTGTGTTTGACTTGGTTAACAGTTATCATGTTCTTCAGACTCCTTTTCTAGGCTGGATGATGGCCATTGTGAGTCCTTGGCCTTTTCCGCTTATTCCTTCATATTACCAAACGAATATTTTCTTTCAACTAATGAGCATCCTATTATGTACTCAACTATTTATTTGCAGATGATGGCACTTCTAAGTTTTAAGTGGTTTTGCTGGGGTGTACGCAGAGGTAAAGGGTGTGTATTGTTTTTCTGTTATCCCAAATTGCACTTCGTTTTCAGTTAGGAATTCAAAAAGATTGTTAAAGCTGTCTCCATTTTTGTCACCTGGAAGTTTTATATATATACTTGTAAGGCTCTCGGTGTGTACATAACATTGTGGGTACTCTATTTGATATTTTTACGGACTATATTAAAAAATGGCCTTCGAGGAACATAAATGTGCAGAACTTATGGTTATATGTGTTTGGGATGGTAAGATTTTGATGCTGTTGTGAACAAGTATTTTACTTATGCTCTTTGCTGTCTCTTGGTTTGATGATTTTCTTATCTCTAGTGTTTCCACCTTGTCCACTTCTAATGTTTGTACTTTGTACAGGGGATTTTTCCATGGATATTCGCCAATTAACCATTCTCAACTTCTCATGATTATCGACCATACCCTAAGGTATATATCTTCAAATTGAAAATTTGTTTTAAAGAGTTGTAGTGTAGTTTGATCTCTGACATGATTTTAAAGATTTGTTTCTTGCATAGATTAAAGTGTGTCAGAAACGTGTAAAAAGGGGCTAAGCGGTCAAGCAACTTCTAGGTTTAAAACTTTAAATGCCTATAAGTGGATTATGTTGTTCTAATCTAAAATTTTGAAAGTTTTAAATTATACTATATTTAGTTTGATTCACTTAACTTTTTTTGACGACTGTTTTCATTACATTTACTCCAAAAAACCTAAAAAATGGCATTTTCATAACCGGTCATTTGCAATCTCTTTCATAGTTTTACAGATTAGTATTTTGAAGAATACTTCTTCCACATTCAATAAACCAGTCATATCAGAAGAAAACCGAAAGTTTTGATTCTGTAAACCTTAATTCTTCATTTTCTATTTGACACGAGTCACTCAACCTGCATTTAGCATGCAACTAAGTTTGTCATGAAATTTCAACACTTTTGCTTTGCTCATAACCATATAGAATATTTTCTTTATATAAAATAACTCATTCATCAAATAAGATCTTTTTACATAATTAGCGACAAAAATAACCTAAGCTAGCCAATAAAATATGTTGTATACAATGACATCTTTTTGTTCAAGTAATTGTCTGTATGATCTTATATGGAAGGAGCCATTTTGATTGTTGTTCTTATGACCATTAAAGTTGGGTTTGTTTGTTAAAGACTTGATCTTTTAAGAATGATTTGAGGTGATCTACGTATTAGAACTTGTTTTTTTTTCTTGATTTTGAATTGTAATATACTACAATAACACCATAATCACAGATATAACACAAATTTCTATACATATATTTCAGAAATATGTTCATAGCCTTCATTGTTTCTTCATTTTTCATCCAACCCAGATGTGGTCAGTGATTAATCTCAATCTTGAATTCACATGTCAAATAATGGTCACAACACAAGAACTATAACTATTGTACTATGTTATGCATCTGTTTTTTTTAATATCTAAATCAGTTTTAATGAATCAAAATTTAAAAACTATATTAGATGCAGAGAAGCCTTAGGTGTCATAATGTGCATACTGAATGTTTATTATTTTCTGACTGCTTCTATAAATGATGCATACAGTTGCCTTAATGGCTATAATCTGTACTTCTTGACTTGATGTTTATTATTTGCTGGGTGCAAAGAAAGAAATACTCCAAGTGTCAAGTCCTTACCTTTGAATCTTTTAAACCCGTTTAGGACCTCGCTTCTTTTCTATATAATTTATTGGTTTTATTAGAGTACAAAATATGAAAATATTTGCTTAAAATCTAGCGGAGTGACCAAGAATATGACTTCCGTTCGGATTGTTGCTGATTTGTATTTGAGGCAAACTTGACAGGTGGGGTACCAAGTCAAAACGGGTCGGGTCAGATTGACTTGGAACACATTTTGTCTAAACATTTTACTTTTTGGTAAATAGTCAGTGTTAAATATAATCTGATGTTTTGAATATAATAAGTTAAGAGCTTTTATGCCTTAAAAACACACTTAGGGTGCTTTTGGGTCTGACCATTCGACCCATTTTGCATGTTTCCTTAATTCGTTTTATGCTGTCAGTAAATGGGTTGACCCATTTTGCATATTTCCTTTTATGCTAATGCTAAATGGGTCGATGTGACGATGTTGTAACTACAGTTAATTTAGTTAATTTTTTTTCTTATAGGTATTCCAAGGAGTAGTTAACTGTAAGGACCATCCCAGAGTGTAACCACTGTTTTCATGCGGATTGTATAGACGAGTGGCTCAAGTTGAAGGTCACTTGTCGCGTGTGCAGGAATTCACCTGAAAGTTCGTCTTTGGTTACACCTTGTTCCTGGATGTCATCAAATTCATCACACGGGACCACTCACTAATAGAATTTTGGTAAGTCTTATGTGTATATTTTATAGCTTTTTGAGATATGAATATTGTGTTACTTGTATAATAATTTACACCTGAAACATCATTGAGTATGAGCATACTCAAGATGATGTTAAAACTTGCAAAATCTTTAAGTTGTTACTTGTTAGTCGTCGTAAAATGTTCAGAGGGTCTAATAGAGGTGTAAATGAACCGAATGAGTGATCAGAAGCTTGTTCGTGTATATTCGTTAAGAAAATACGTTTATATATCTGCGTTCATTAATAGATAAAGAACGGATGTACATGAAAAATATATTAAGTATTTAAAAAATAGCTTATTATAAAAATATTAAAGTTAAAATATATAATATTATCTTTTATATAATTGTTCTTGTGAACTTTAAATATATTAGTAAAAATATATTTTGCAGTTTGAATCTCAATCGTGCCAACCTATTTAATTTCTCAATGTACCAGATGTTCACGTGTCTAAATGAATGAATGGAAAGCTTGTTTATTTAATTAAATGAATATAAAATCTTATTTTGTTTAATAAATAAATGAACTGTCTAAATGAATAGTTAATGAATGGTTTACTGAATGTTCAATTTATTTACAGTTCTAACTTATCTATTTTTTTTAAATAGATGACGAGTTTGATTGTCGTAGTCTTTCATCATAGGTAGGGTTGTGAACAAGTTGAGCGAAGCTTGAGGTCAACTCAATTACTTAGGGTAAAATCGAACTTGATATAATAGCTCAAAGAGCCTTCATGATACATGTTCGATCTTATACCATAAGTTGAATATCTCGAAAAAAATTTCAATAGACTTCATCTACTCAAATAAATCAAGTTGGAACTAAGCTCCATCCTAGAGCTTGATAATTTTCATCTTCGACGATTTGGGATTGAATTCAATCTTCGAAAACTCAATAAAAGTTTGAACATTGAGCGCTTTAAAACTAACACATATATTAGCACTTATTATATATCACTTAATTTTAATTGAGTATTTATAAACTCTAAAATGACTTTTCTCTTATTTAAACTCGATATCATACAACTTCAAATAATAAGCTGAACTCGTATGAAAACATGTTTATAATTAAATTTGAATTGTGTTTAGAAACTTAAACTATTTTTTTATTTCTCTAGTTTAATGTTTATTATTACCCTATTATAAAACAAATTGGGATGTACAGTACTTTCATGTGATTGATCCACGTGGTTTTTTTTCTTTTTCCAATCTCCGTTTTCACTTTTTTTTTTCAATTTCTGTTTTATAATACACTTTTAACTCTTTTAATTTTCTATTAATATCGTTTTTCTATAATAGCTTAAAAAAACAGAATGCGCTGCTGATTTTAGTTTTTTTTTAAATGTTTCGGTATAATTTTTTTAAACATATTTGTATTCAAAAGCGAGTATATCTTTTTTGTATCCTACGCTATGACGAGCGACGCCAACGTTGCGTTGTCATGCCAAACCCAAACGCTTATGAGCGAACAACATCGTTGCCGGTGTTTTGGTATTATCGTAACCGATATCGGTGGTCGCTTTTATGATTTTAGACGAGCGGCACCGATAACGACCAAAATACTGCTGCGTAATAAGGCAGAAAAACAACCACGCTCCCGACGCTAAGCGCGGGTACAATTACTAGTTTATATTATTTTAAAAAGTTTTAGACCTACAAATATATTCTCCAAAACCCTTGTTTAAGCTCTGTTTTAGCCTCACAGCCTCTGACCTCATATAATCCCCCACCATTCGCCGCTCTCCTCCGTCGGCTACCGGCAGATCGTTGACAACCGGAGACGGCACAACTTCAATTACTTGTTATTTTTGCGGTAATTACATTTACGTTTAAGTTTTTATTTCTTATTTGATTTTGAGGATTTGCGAATTATAATTTTGCAGAGCCAATAATTTTTAATTTCTGATGTAATCACTTCGTTTTGATTTCGTATTCGTGTTAATTTCATTTGATATGCCTAATTCGATTTTGGCACTCGTGTCAAGTATTACTGATTTTGACAGTTTGTGAATTTTAGGGTTTAGCTAAAAGTGTTTCTTATTGGTATGGTATTGTTTAAAATTGATATGAAATAACCAGAATTAGATAATCAGATTTAGCAAAACCTACTGTAAGAGGTAGTATTTTGGTTTGAATGTTTGGCAAATTCTGAATATTTGAGGATTTGAATGTAAAATTAGCTTTAAACAGTTAGTAAATCAGAATTAGTTTTGATGCAGCTAGTCTTAAGCTGACTATCCTGATTATCCAAAGTTGTTTGTATTACCATTTTTTTTGCATTTTCAAAGTACAATTCCTACGAAGCAAAGTAGATCCTTTCGCAATTGTCTAGTAGATCCAATTGCCATCACATGAATGTATTCAATTCTACAATTATGCAATGAGCAGAATATCAATTATAAAAATTACGATATGGAGTCACACACCTGGTAATATGATAGTCCTAGTTATTTTACCATGTATTTTGTGTAATCTTGCAGGAGTTTTTCTAGATTATTTGGACTCCAAACTGATGGTGGCTAAGAATTCTGATTTTCACCATAAGATGACTTCAGTTTTTTAAATCAACCTCCTACTTGTAATGCATTCACTTAAATATAATTCTGGTAGGGCCCGCCAGTTCTCAACGTCTATTTCTAAAGAACCTTCTATGGTTCCATGGATCTCCCCCGTTCATTACATTAGGGCCAAATCCCCAAAACCCGACCCTCCAACGGAATCTTTAGCAGAAATCCCCAAAAAATCCAAATATATTTCTCATGAATCGGCTATCAAGTTGATCAAACATGAGAAAGATCCTCACTGTGTTCTTAAGATTTTTAACATGGTGGGTAATCAAAGGGGTTTTAATCACAACCACTCGACTTATGCGGTTACCCTCCACAAACTCGCATGTTTGAAACAATTTGAACATGTAGATTCTGTTCTTCATCAAATGACATATGAAACTTGCAAGTTTCATGAAAGTATATTTCTTGATCTCATGGCACATTTCTCAAAATCTTCACTTCATAACAGGGTTGTAGAGATGTTCAGTGCAATCCAACCTATTGTTCGTGAAAAACCGTCGCTAAAAGCCGTCAGCACATGTTTGAATATTTTAGTTGACTCGAATCAAGTTGATCTAGCAAGACGTTTTCTCTTACATACCAAAACGACTCTCTATTTACATCCTAACACTTGCATTCTCAACATTTTGGTTAAACATCTCTGCAAAAACGGGAATCTTGAATCTGCTTTTGAGGTGGTGGAGGAGATGAAATTATCGGATGCTTCTTACCCGAATTTGATCACTTATTCAACTTTAATGGACGGTCTTTGTGAAAAAGGAAGACTAGAAGAAGCGATCAATCTTTTTGAGGAAATGGTTTCAAAAGATAAGATTGTTCCCGACGCCTTGACTTACCATATTCTAATTAACGGGTTTTGTCGTGGTGGGAAAGTTGATTGTGCCGTAAAGATAGTTGACTTCATGAGGAAAAACGGATGCAACCCGAATATATTCAACTACTCGACTTTAATGAACGGGTTTTGCAAAGAAGGAAATCTACACGAGGCGAAAATGGTGTTTAATGAAATGAAAGGTGTCGGGTTGCATCTTGATAAAATCGGTTACACTACTTTTATTAATTGTTTGTGTAGAGCTGGCGAGATTGATGAAGCGATTAACGTTTTAAAAGAAATGGAAGAGAAAGATTGTAAAGGTGATCATATTACTTATAATATTATACTAGTGGGACTATGCAGATATGATAGAACTTATGGAGCTCTTGAAATGTTGGAAAGACTAGCTTATGAAGGTGTTTATTTGGACAAATCTAGTTATAGGATTGTGCTGAATTCTTTATGCAGATTAGGGGATTTGCAGAAGGCAACAGGGTTGGTTGGTGTGATGGGGAGTAGAGGATTTCTGCCTCATTTTGCAACATCGAACGAGCTGTTGGTCAATCTTTATGAAGCGGGAAGTGTTGTGGATGCAGCCATGCTGTTGGTGGTGTTGGTGCAGATGGGGTTTAACCCTGAACCACGTGTGTGGAGTCGGCTTATTGAGGTGATGTGTAGGGAAAGAAGGCTGCTCGCTACATTTGAACTCGTTGACGTATTAACGAAAGGAACCAATCGAGAAGAATGTAGAATTATCACAAGTGAAAGTAGCATTTGAAGTTGTTGATGTGTTTATGAAATGGTCAAAAGTAAAGATACCATCTTCACTTCATGACACAAGTGCAAGTCACTAGGATTCCGGTTATGTGCATCTCTTAACGGGTCGAATATATAAATATTAGCTTCGTATTTTTAATGCACAAAACTTTTTAGATCATTTATTTCTTCAAGAAAAATTGTTGTTTAGATGGTATAATTGTCCCCAAAGGACAATTTTCAATTTTTATAATTGTTGTCAGAATATTACAATTTTCAATGAAGTCATCTTATGGTGAAAATCAGAATTCTTAGCCACTATCGGTTTGCAGTCCAAGTAATCTAGATTCCTGCAGGATTACATAAAATACAGGGTAAAATAACTAGGACTATCATATTAATTATTACCAGGTGTGTGACTCCATATCGTAATTTTTATAATTGATATTCTTCTCATTGCATAATTGTAGACTTGATTACGTTCATGTGACTGCTATTGGACCTACTAGACAATTACTAAAGGATTTACTTTGCTTTATAGGAATTGTACTTTGAAAATTCAAAAAAATGGTAGTACACTTCTAAAAAAACATTTTAGGATGGAAAAAACATCAATGCCAAATGAACGACCAAATCAGTATTACAAAATGAATGACAGATGATACAAATATCAAGCAACACGTGTTTCTAATTGGTATGGAATTGTTATATTCTGATATGAAATAATCAGATCTAGCAAAACCTACTGCATGAGGTAGTGATTTAGTTTGAGGTAGTGATAATATGATATTTAGCAGTTTGAGTGTGTGGCAAATCCTGAGTATTTAAGTTTTGATGCAGCTAGTCTTAAGCTGATTATCCAAAGCTGTTTGTTTGACCCCTATATAATCGGAATAAGTTTGAACACGCATTTATCATATAATAAGTTCCAAAACGCAATGCCAAATGCCCCTAACCAAAACAATGCTTATTGATTTTGAATAAGAAGACTAGTCTATTTGATTGCTGAAAGTGAGAACTGGAATCTAATTTTGAAATATGCTGACATCACCAGGAAGAAGAATTTATCTATCGCTTAGAAATCATGGCGGGAGGGAAAATCAAGAAGGAGAAGCCGTCACATGGAGCTGTTGGCTCTTCAAATCACTATCAAGGAGGTATACAGTTCCACAAATCAAAGGGTCAGCATATCTTGAAGAACCCTTTGCTTGTTGATTCCATCATCCAGAAAGCTGGAATCAACAGTACAGATGTGATTCTTGAAATAGGTCCTGGTACGGGTAATCTTACCAAGAAACTTCTAGAAGCTGGGAAGTCTGTTGTTGCAGTTGAGCTTGACCCGCGTATGGTTCTCGAGTTGCAGCGTCGTTTTCAAGGCACTCCACACTCCAACCGACTCAAGGTAAGTTCTAAATTTTGTATGATTTAAACGGTGCATTATGGGCTTGTTAGTAATAACTTTAGTTGCATGATTGATTACACTTAACTAGTGTTTTGCTTTATGTATGAAGAATTATAATTTATAATCACTCATCAATCCTTTTTAAAACTAGATTTCTGTCTTTACAATTTCTAGATGTTGGATACTGACATAAAAGAGAAATGTTATATGCCTACATCCTTCTAAACGTCTCCCTAATGTACACATGGCAGTAATCCATTCGGTGTTGGATTTTTTAGGCATACGGATTTCTGCCAAGTGTCCATTAGGAAGATTTTTAGGAGTGCATAACATTTCTTGACATCAAAAGGTGTAGGGTGCAAGATGGATGCTACATGACTTGATAATCAAAATAGTCGAGTACAATGCCTTTTTTTGCATTTACATCTCTACAATTCGTCTACAACTCCTCATTTTTGCAACCTATAGCGCGCTTCTTTTGAATTTTCACAAGATTAACATACAACAAGTCAATCGCTTTTATGTATACATTGAAAATATATTAGTTTGGTCATTGTAAACTTTAGATATAAGTTAAACTAAATTGCTTTACATTTGCTAGTTTGACACTATTTATAGGTTATCCAAGGAGACGTGCTCAAATGTGATCTTCCATACTTCGACATTTGTGTAGCCAACATTCCATACCAAATATCGTCTCCTCTTACTTTTAAACTATTAAACCACCGACCGTTATTTAGATGTGCTGTAATAATGTTCCAAAGGGAATTCACCATGAGATTAGTAGCCCAACCCGGTGACACACTCTACTGTCGCCTTTCAGTAAATACCCAACTTCTGGCCCGTGTTTCCCACTTACTAAAAGTTGGAAGAAACAATTTCAGACCCCCACCAAAAGTTGACTCATCCGTAGTCAGAATCGAGCCAAGAAAGCCCGCTCCATTGGTGAACTTTAAAGAATGGGATGGTTTGGTCAGAATTTGTTTCACTAGAAAGAACAAAACCATAGGGGCAATCTTTAAGCAGAAACGCGTACTTTCAATATTGGAGAAAAACTATAAAACCCTACAAGCGTTACAGATTTCTTAGGGAAACGGTAATTATATGGCAACTGATGCATCTGTTCTCGGAGATACCAGTGAACTAACAATGGAGACGGAGGATGATGATGATGATGATGATGATATGGAAATGGATGATGGTGAAGCAAACGGGTCAGATTTTAAAGATAAAGTTTTGGGCGTGTTGAGACAAGGAAAATATGAAGATAAGAGATCATCAAAGCTTGCGCAGGCCGATTTTATGCATTTGCTATCGTTGTTCAACCAAGCAGGTATACATTTTTCTTGAATGAGTTGCAAATGTTCATGATATATTTTTATTATTTTAGCTATAGTTTTAGTTCGGGTGTTTGAAGATGCAAGTTTTTGTTAACTTAATAGTAGTTTGTTTGCATTTTCATAGAATGTAGTTTTTTTTTTTTTATAATTGTAGTTCTTGATAATTTTATTTAGTTTTTCAATATGAGTTCAAGTTCTCATCTGCTTAGGTTAAATTCTTATCAAAGATCTTGTGTTCTTTGATCTTTCAACTTTTGTTTAACATGGGCTTTTATATATAGAGGTTCAAATGAAATATAGGTGATAATCGTGTCGGATTAACAAGTTTGAAGATTGATAAAATCGAACACAACAAATATATTTGATAGTCTCTTTGTAAACACTTAAAACCATGAACCTGAAAACATTCATAGAGACAATCTTATATAAAAAGATACTCTTCTTATTATTTTTTAAAGTTATAAGATTTAATTATATAAAAAATAAAAACCTTTTTTTCTAAAACAAATTGTTCACAAATTTTATTATTTGAGAAATTTCATCATCTAAAAATAACTGAGAGATTTATATGCATTTTTTATAAAGGTTGACAGTTTTTATTACAGTTACCTATATAAAACTGTAGTAGATGGGTATTTTTGACACAACACAAATAAGGTTCTAGGTTGTCATTTATAACCCATTTAATAAATGGATTATGTTTGGTTGACCTTTTTAGGTAAAGAGGTTGTGTCTAGTTGACTTGTTTACTTAAACAGGTTGACCCGCCTGTATTTTACAATCCACAAACTTGATTAACACGTTTACAGCTTGATTACTACCTGTCAATCTGATTAAAACGTTTACGTTTAGATAAATGAGTCGTGTTAAGATTAATGTTTTTAACACAAACAAAATCGCAGGTCGTGTTCGGGGACACATCTTATCCGGAGGTGCCAAATTCTTACCAAACAAGTGGGATTGCGTACGTATGGACCATTGACAAACCCTAACCCAAACTAACCTTATCCAAACAGACAAGACGCTAGAAATTGAAAATCATTCCATCAAATTTTGTCAGCCAAAGGAATTTAACATTTTCTAAACCTTCTAATAGAATTAGATGAAATTTGTTTATAAAAAAATAGATGAAATTTATTTTATTTTTTATTTTTTTATAAATAACCTTTTCTAATAAATTTATAAATTTTCATCTCATGTTGATGAATAAGAAAAAAAAGGGTAAGCTTAAAAGAATTTGAAAAAAAATCTTCAATCACAAATTGACAAGGAATAAAAGTGTTTGTCAAAGAAAATGTATGTATAGTATGCTCTTCTTTGTCACGTATCAAAGACGGTGTTCTTCAGTTCGGTTTAGGATTTTATTCGGTTTTCGATTTCTGACCGAATAAACCGAATAGTTTTTTTTATATGTTTTATTCTTTTACCATTATTTGTTATTGGATTATGTTGAGCTAAATAAGCTTGGACTGAAATTGTAATAGGACTGGGCTAAATGTCAAACTTAAATAACCTTATTTGTTATTCAGTTTAACGAATTCAAAGTTTTTAAACAGAAAACTAAATTTTTAATTTGTCTCGGTGAATAATCTAACACCCTTAAAAAGTGGTGTTAAAAAAACCAGAAAACTTAAACTTTACAACCAAATTTTTCTAAAGTTTTTTGAATTTAATTTAGGTTATTTAAACTTAGAAGACCTAAAAACTTTGTATTTATTAAATACATAGGGTCTAGTTATATCTAGTAAGGACTTAATTTCAAGGGCGAATGCCCAAAAAACCCATTGGATAGACAGGTCACAATTGTACCAACATGTTTTTCCAACCCACAAGTTTGTCTATACGTTTATATAACTAACTTTATAGTTATTCTTCTAGTTCTAATCCAATAACCTTTAGCTTAAATAAACTAAACAAGAAATTTCCTTGAGGTAAATTATTATTTATTTATTTTACCCTCTTAGCCCACCTTATTTATTGTATAACACCCATAGTCGTAAAAAAGTATAATTAGTATTTATAAATCGTTATCAAACAAATGAACAATATATAAAATTACATGGTTTATGACACTACACGTGTTAATATAATAAAAAAACGACACTTTTTCTTTATATTTATTTATTGAAGGGATATGGTACCGAACTCGATTGGTGGGTCAGACTCCATATCTCAAGGGCAAAAAGGGAAAATGCATAAATCATAATAACTACCCATAATAATTTTTGCCTAATAAATACTAATAAATAAGTAACTGTCTCTGCAACGTGTCACAATTATGTAAGTCTAAGATTTTTTTTCCGCTTATTTTTTCTCAACTATTTAATATATTTTTTTAACTATTTAATATTTCCTTTATTCACACGATTAGGTACAAGGTGTGAATGATGTTTCTGACTTTATGATCACAGTCATGAAAGTCATTGTGACATCAAAGAAAATTCCTAAGTGACATCTTGTACCTAAAATTCAATTTTTTTCTTGTACAAAATATTGTAATTATTATTTATCTTTTTCTCCCCTATATGGCTGATGTAATATTATAAAACCCAAATTAATGGAAATACCATATGTCGGAATCCTTTACACGATTAAAGGTAGGTAAACATTTGAGAAATAAGCATTACATTATTATTAGACAGATTATTTTTTTATAACACAAAAACGTGATTATAATTTTCAAATGTATCATTTCATAAATTATCACACTAATGACTAATTAGATGGTGTAAGCCAAATGGAACTTCAGTGTACGTACACTATGGATAAGAATATGTAAATCATATATCCGACCAAACACGAATTATTGTGAATGTTTATTTTCATGTATACTATTAATAATTTTAGTGTTATAAACATATTTCAATGTAATTGGATTCGCAAACAAGATCAAATGGATTCAAGTTAAGTTTTACCGCCTGTTAAAAGATGTGGAGTACACGTTTTTCAATTTAACTTAAGTTGTATCCTTGAAATATGGGAAGTTAAACTTAAAGTTTATACTTACTTAGTAACATGGTTAATGTATCTTTTATAATTCAACGTCAAAGATGAATCAATGTACATCTGTTGGTTAGCGTTTATATGCGCTAGGTAATTATTGAATAATATGTGACATCATGGGTTCAATTTTCACTCCCACATAAATAAAGAATTTTTTTTTAAAAAAAAAGATATTTTCATAATTGCAACTCTCAATAAACACATTAACATTATTTGGTTTATCGTATTCAAAACACCTAAATTGCCCTTGAACAAAGCCGTAAAGAAACCATGGAGAGCACTAAAGACGGAAGTCATGAATTTTGAGAAAACAGGACCATCTTTACCTCCATTTTAATTAAATATATTTATGGTTTTACATACGTGCACGTAGGCTTTATGTGACACCAATAAGTTTTTCTTTTATATTTTATATATAATATAATGTCTAATACTATTTTTTTTATGTATCCGAAACTCGAATCACATCAATTATTTTTTAGAAAGACAGCGATAAAAACCATCATGAATCACATTAGTTATTTTTTTTTTACCCGAATCAGACCGAAAAAAATTTAATATTTAGTGATATACGACCGACCCTAAAATTTTCCGACTACCATGAAAAAAAATTATGGGTACGCCAATAATTAGAATGTCCAAAATTTTGAATATATCTGAAAATTAAGATATCTAATAATTTTCTTTAGATAATTTTTTTTTTTGAAGGGCATTCTTTAGATAATTATAATTCCAGATTTCTGAATAAGATGTTCGGGTATAAATCCCTATGTACACGCATCTTTGAAATATAGGCTATAAAGATTCATTATTTTGGAAAAATTGACTTATTATTTATTTTTAATTTAAATAAACTTATCCGTTCAATTCGCGTTGACTAATTTTAACCACTCCAGAGGCGTTATTTTGAAATGGTCGCACACCACTTATTATATTTTATGTCTTTTTAATTTTTTATTATTATTATTATCTTTTATGACGCTAGCTCACACCCTGATAATCTATTTCTAAATTTACATCAGTGTTTTTTTTTTAAACTAGAACCCTCAATCATTTTGTAAATAACATTTTTACTACATACCATGATATCATTAGACTACATGTCGTTTGATATTAAACTAGAACCCTCAATCATTTTTGTTATTTAAATTTGAATTAAATGGAGAAAATTTTTAATTATTATAACTAACTTTGCCACTTTAAAAAAAATAAATTCTGAAAAAACCTTAAAAGTATAATTCATTTGGAAAAAACTAGAACAACTATGCCAAATTCGTTCAAAAAATAAAGAAAATCACAAAACTAGCTGTGATATCACTTTGTAGGGTTAGGTTCAAATAAGAAAGATTTTTAAAATAAGAAGGGTGAGAAAGATATATGGTCATTAGATCAAATTGCAGAAAATATTTAATGGTTGAAATCATATTGTAGGAGAAAAAAATTGTTGAAAGTGTATTTTAGTTTTGGCCATTTTGTTGACTTTTTATCAAGTTCCCCAATTTTTTAAACGTTCATAGCTTTTACATACGACATTATTTTTTTTAAAAAAATACACCATAAAAACGAGCGTTTTTTTATCTTTAAAACGAGTATAGTGTCGTTATATACAAAAACAAAAAAAAATTACGTTTTCCAGCTCATTGTGTAATTTGTCAGGTCATTGTGTAATATCAGTTCATTGTGTAATATCAGATTTGGTCATTGTGTAATATCATGTCTAGTCATTGTGTAATGTCAGGTCTAGTTATTGTGTCAAATGTTTTTCATTATTGTGTTATAGTATTCATCATTTTGTCAAATATTTTTCATCATTGTGTTATATGTATTCATCATTGAGTTTTACATTTTCCAGCTCATTGTGTAATTTGCTCATTATTGTGTAATTCGCTCAAATATGTCAAGTCATTGTGTAATGTAAGGTCTGACCATTGTGTAATATGCTCATTTTGTCAA
Source organism: Smallanthus sonchifolius (assembly GCA_023525975.1). Classification (NCBI taxonomy): domain Eukaryota; kingdom Viridiplantae; phylum Streptophyta; class Magnoliopsida; order Asterales; family Asteraceae; genus Smallanthus; species Smallanthus sonchifolius. Next base: position 105,647,346 of record CM042018.1, read on the forward strand.
ATATTTTTCATCATTGTGTTTTACGTTTTCCAGCTCATTGTATAATTTGCTCATTATTGTGTAATTCGCTCAAATATGTCATGTCATTCTGTAATGTCATCTCTGGTTATTGTGTAATTTGCTCATTGTGTAATATGCTCATTTTGTCAAATATTTTTTATCATTGTGTTATATGTATTCATCATTGTGTTTTACGTTTTCCAACTCATTGTGTAATTCGCTCATTTTATCAAATATTTTTTATTATTGTGTTATATGCATTCATCATTGTGTTTTATGTTTTCCAGCTCATTGTGTAATTTGGCAGGTCATTGTGTAATATCAGGTCATTGTGTAATATCAGGTCTGGTCATTGTGTAATGTCAGGTCTGGTCATTGAGTAATGTCAGGTCTGGTCATTGTGTCAAATGTTTTTCATCATTGTGTTATATGTATTCATCATTTTGTCAAATATTTTTCATTACTGTGTTATATGTATTCATCATTGTGTTGTGTAATTTGCTCATTATTGTGTAATTCGCTCAAATATGTCAGGTCATTGTGTAATGTAATGTCTGGTCATTGTGTAATTTGCTCATTGTATAATATGCTCATTTTGTCAAATATTTTTCATCATTGTGTTATATATATTCATCATTGTGTTTTACGTTTTCCATCTTATTGTGTAATTTGCTTAAATATGTCAGGTCATTGTGTAATTTGCTCATTGTGTAATATCAGTTCATTGTGTAATATCAGGTCTGGTCATTGTGTAATATCAGACCTTATATTACATAACGACCTGGTATATTACACAATGACCATTATGTCCTCTTTTTAAAAACAATAAAACGACACATGTCAAGCTCAGAATCTTTCTTACCCTTCTTATTTTTAAAACCTTTTTTACCATAACCTAACTATCACTTCGCAATCATGTTAATAATTAATTACGCATATTGCTAGAAGTTACGCAACAATATGATCGTGCATTCACTTTCACTTGTGTACCGGAACATAAGATCAATGTGCATATACATTACTGTGTGACTTCTAACCATATACGCAATTAATTACTGCCATGAATATATATAAGTATATTCCCAAATAATGATTGGTTTTGTGATTTTATATACAAAATCTTAAGTTCTTTTATATGGAATATTAGTGTTGATGTAATATTTAAAATTCTTGTTTGAAACTGTCACATCAATAATCTTAAATAAAGTATATCAAAGATATTAACAAGCTTGTTTTACAAATTAAAAAATCTTAATGTTGTAAAATCTATACTAATAAATAAAGGTTTAAATTGGACCCTTGTCACTTGCTTATGCCTTCTCACATTGATTTTCTCGCCTCTTTCTCCTATTAAATGCAATGTACCTTCTTAAATAATAATAATGACATTATAAATATATTATTAAAGAAAAATACTAATTATATTAAATATGAATATATATATATATATATATATATTAGGAAATCAAAATATAACTAATTAAAAAAAATACTAATTTGTTATATACACACATTTTCACTTGATATATCTCGAGACGATCATAATAGTCTGACAAGTTATGACATATTTACAAATTTATAAGTTATATCGTTTTCAATATACAACCCGTGTAATGCACGGGATTCTAACCTAGAATAGTATAAATTTGGAACATAGTTTGGTAGAAACTCAACGTGGCATGAAACTATTGACTATATAAGCAATTCTCACATCACGTTGATCGTACGTAGTGATAGGTTAGATATTTAATAAGTTAAAATATGTAACTAGAAATAATGTTATGTGATAGTAGTTGGGGTATGTTGTTACAAAACTTATCTTAGAGGCTTAAGTTTTAGAGCAGTGCTAGATGTAAAGCAAAGCTGAAACTTCTGGACTCGGAGAGATGATCTGCAAAACAAGTAACATCGTGAGCCTCGCCATGAGCAGAAGGGGTTTCTCCTCGTGACCACCCTCCGGTGTGAGAAGAAGTATTTGTTCGGTGAAACGTAAAGGAGAGAAAGAACAACAGGAAAAAGTAGAGAGTTAAAGTATTGAGAATGTGAATGAATGAATGCCTCATCTTAGAAACTGATGAGACTACTTATAGGGTCTCCATGGTCGGGATGTTTGGACCAGGGGCGGATGTAGTGAAGCGAGGGGGGGTGCACAGGAACCCCCCGAGTTTTGAAATTTTAGTGTAACGGTAGGTAAAAAAACTAGGGTGAACCCCCTAAAATATTATAGGGTGAACCCCCTTACGACGGCGCCCACTGCTGCTCGGTTGATCCGGTTGTGAAGCTATAAAACTAAGAACTCTTTCTTGAACTAAATGTGTGTTCTTGAGCATTCATATGATTAGAGGTAAAAAATTGATAGAAACAAATGAGTAGATGACTCTTAAATACAAATTAGTTGATTTTGTGAACATTTGAAGCATAATTTTCATGTTTTTTTCTTTGCTTTAGACCTCCAAAAATGGTTGAGCCGCCCCTGCCCGACCCGACCCGACCCGACCAATCGAACCGAACCGAAAATTTTTATGTCCGGCCCTATGAAATTGGATCATCTAAAAACAGTGAACCCCCTGAAAAAAAATTCTGGATCCGCCACTGGTTTGGACTAAGGGCCTGTTTAAGGTAACCTGCAGTCAAACTTCTCTCCCTGTTTTTGCCTACGAGACATTTATTCCCTTTTGGTGTCGAGAGAGTTCAGGGTTCATTTACTACACTTTGTCTCCATAGTTGACCCGTTGTAAGGCCCCAAACCCGGGAGGCCTCACGTATTGGATTTACTCATCAACACATAACACTTTAAACATAAGACATTCATTAACACAACGGAAACGATTTAAAATCTCAACATACGCAGCGGAAACATAACATGTCTAAACAACTGAAACTTGTCAAATACAATTGAAACTTGTCTTAATCAACATAATCAAAAGAATCATAAACAGGATGCCAGATGCTGATCTTCGGGTAACTCTTCTCGCCAAGCCAAGCATCCACTTTCATCTACTGCCACCTACACTTAACTGATGTGCATACTAAAAATCAGCAACGCTGAGTGAGTTCTAACGTTAACTTTAAATCGATTATACAAAAGATTTCCTAAAACATATATATTGCCAATAAGGCTAAACTTAACACACTTTGCTTTTCAAACAGTTTAAAACGTATAATAAACCGTCAATTCCTCTTTACTGTACTGCCCTCATGGCTTACATCCATGAACCGACAAGTACCTGGTCAATGCCCCCATGATCAACGACCATGAACCGACAATACCGCTTATCCGTCAATTCCTTGTCACTACTGTACCGCCCCCATGTTCAACGACCATGAACCGACGAGTACCTGGTCAATGCCCCTATGATCAACGACCATGAACCGACAATACCGCTTATCCGTCAATTCCTTGTCACTACTGTACCGCCCCCATGGTCAACGACCATGAACCGACGAGTACCTGGTCAATGCCCCCATGATCAACGACCATGAACCGACAATACCCTGGTTAATGCCCCCATGATCAACGACCATGAACCGACAATACCGCTTAACACTACAGGGAGGTTGCGTGGACCTCCCGAGCAACCACCGTCACTCATCCTAGTTGTACAACCGTTAGCGAACCCAAAGGTTCTTACTAATGGGTAGAACCCATATCTGACATCTTGTACAAGTAACATCTGTCCCAAGGACCTTTATAGCTGGTACACATTCCCGAAGGAAAACTGTTCACTTTACTGTTCATAAAACTTTCTGTAAATCTTGTTCATAACTTAACATGTATTATGCCTTTGTTTATGTATATAAAAATATAGTAAACACTTGCCATAAATACCTTTGCTTTTACTGAAATATATCTTAACACATATATCATGCCTTTGTTTATGTATAATAAATATAGTAAATGCTTGCCAAATGATATATCTTGCTTACTTGAAAATACTAACACTCATATTATGCCTTTGTTTATGTATAATAAATATAGTAAACGCTTGTCAAATAATATATCTTGTTTTACTGAAAACATACTAGCACTTATATTATGTCTTTGTTTATGTATATGAAAAATATAATAAACGCTTGCCAATAATATAATCATACTTTACTAAAATGTACTTTTGCCTCTTTTAAACTTTTCACTAAAACATAGCTTTTCTCTTCAGTTTATAATATATAAAATATAATAAACGCTTTACACTAAGTATGCACACCACCCTTAAAGAAGGCAAAAAGGGGATTAGAACTCACCTGGTATCTTAACTGCAATGGTCTACTGGTTCTCACACAATCTGGACAATCATAACAATTGACACATATCAGACTTAACTCAACGCTAAATGGTTTCACCATTTCTGGCTAGGCGAACATACTGACTTCACTAATCCAGCTATATAAACCCATAGACCTGATGCTTGCGCACTTGGCAAGTGCGCAGAGCCTTGTCCTTGCGTACTTGATAAGTACGCAGACTTTGCTTCTTGCGTACTTGATAAATACACAGTACGTGCTTCATGCGTACTTGATAAGTACGCAGGATCCTCTTCTTGCGTACTTGGTAAGTACGCAGGATCAGCTTCATGCGTACTTGATAAGTACGCATGAACTGCTTCCTTGCAAAAAACACTAACTTTCGCATCCGGGTCTGATCATGTCAAGATCCCGAACTTCTTTACATTCAAAACGTTTGCTTTTGATTAAGGAACTTAAATCTATCTTTTTCCTTCAGTTTAATCCGTAAAAACGTTACATTTTCCTCCAAAACCCAAAAACGAACAAAAACTCAGATCTAGGAGAATCGGTTACCTGTAAACGCTTCTTCTTCACAGCTAATCGTTCCAGATACGTATGCCTACGGTCCTATGAGCTCAGATTCGAAAACCGGGACTTTCTCTCTCTAGACTCTCTCTCACTTTCTCTCTCTAGAAATCCGGGAAAGAGGTTGGGAGTGAGGGTTTTGGGCAGGTCTTGAGGCTTATAAGGGCCCAAACCCTTGCCCTTTCGGCCCGTATACCCCGGCCCAAGCCCGCTTCCCTTCTTTTCTTATTTAAGTTTTTTAATTCTCGTGAATTATTTCGTGCTCCAAAACTCGGGCTGTTACAAGTCTACCCTCCTTACAATAGGTTTCGTCCTCGAAACCTGCCATAAGCTAAACTGATAGCTAATCACAGAATGGGTGGCATAAACCGTAGCTATGCAAGGCAGCTTGGTCATGAAGGCCATTGTGATTAACTACAACTGGGAGCTTAACTTCGGGCGATCTCAAATTCTAAGACATCTAGACTAATGGGGCTAACTAATTTAGTAAGGAAATAATAACATAAACTTGCCATATCACGAATAAGAGCTTGCAACGTACCTTACTGAGTCATCTGGTAGACCCTCGCCTTGGCTCTGTTCATGTAGGGTTCCTTCTCTGCACCCTTTCCCTTTCCAGATCCCCCCGCTTCCGTTTCCTTGGGTTTCCTACAATCTCGGCTCACGTGTCCCTGTTCCCCACAATTGTGGCATCTTGGCCTTTCCGGGTAGTCCCGTGATTGGTGTCCAAACTTGCCACACCTGAAACATCCCACCTAACCCGCCTTACATTCACCTCTATGTCTCCTTCCACATTTGCCGCATAGACCCTCAGCTTCTACCCTTGCCCTCCTATCGTTAGGACCCTGGAGTTCCTCAGCAGTTCGCGTAGTTGCTTGTTTCTTGGGTGCTTCAGCAATGACTTCAGAGGCGATGTCATCGTACACAACTCCGCTCAGGACAACCACCGACTCAAAGGTACTCGGTGTGTTGGTCTTTACAAAGGTACGTATCTTTGGAGGCAACCCCTGAACATAATAATGAATCCTCCTCTCCTCTGTCGTTACAAGATGAGGCACCAGGCGTGCCAACTCGTTGTACTTTGAAGTATATTGCCGGTGAGTCATGAGTCCGGCTTAGAGAGTCAAGAATTCCCTTTCCACCTTATGGACCTCATTCTTAGGACAAAACTTTTCAGTTACCAACGCTTTCAGGTCGCTCCACCTCATCAATCCGACCGCTTGGTCACCCTTAGCCTATTTCACAGTTTCCCACCAGTGTGCTGCTTCTCCTTTCAATGACTTCGCAGCGAACATGACTGCTTCTTCCGGTCGACATTCACTAAGACGAATGGTCGACTCCATGCCGTTAATCCAATCTAAGGTATCTGATGCTTTCTTCTCCCCAGTAAGCACGGGTGGATCACAACCCCGAAACGCCTTGTAATCGCAGCCGTGAGCAGGCGGTGCAACATTCTCTACCAGATTTGGTCCTCCCATTGTTGGAAGCACCACAGGCTCTTCATTTGTGTTAGGGCTCTCCTTGGCCTTCCTCAAGGCTTCGTACAGTATGGCCGGTAAGGTTTCCTTCAGCAGTCAGGTAAACTCACGACCAATAGCCGCTTGCACGGTTGGTTCAAACTCAAACGGTGGGTCATCTCCTTCCACATGTTCAGAATTGTGCTGACTAATCTCTGTCTCAGTATGGGTAGTGTGAACACTCCCCTCAATCACTTGGTTTGTGCTAGCTCCACCGTGGCGGCCTGTACGCCCACCACGTCTTCCTCCTCCACCCCCTCTAGTTCCTCCACGTCTAGCCATTTCTAACTGAAAGATAGAGGACAAAAGGATTTAATTTCATCATGCTAGGGAATATGTAGAACACAATAAGTAAGGTAAGATGTTAATATACACTGGCCATCTGCAATTAACCATTACATCACATCTTGTTTTCTATTTATTCGCTTTCATGGTTCCACTAAAGCCTCTATTCTTATCTTGACACTCTAAAAGGTAAACTTTACTTACTATACGCTTCTGATGCTTTGGCTTGAGTTACCCATACCGGCATCCGCTACTTGGTCCCATTCTCAGTTTAAGTCTGAACATCGGGGATGTCCAAATCTCTCAAACTATGGCTCTGATACCAACTTGTAAGGCCCCAAACCCGGGAGGCCTCACGTATTGGATTTACTCATCAACACATAGCACTTTAAACATAAGACATTCATTAACATAGCGGAAACGATTTAAAATCTCAACATACGCAGCGGAAACATAACATGTCTAAACAACTGAAACTTGTGAAATACAATTGAAACTTGTCTTAATCAACATAATCAAAAGAATCATAAACAGGATGCCAGATGCTGATCTTCGGGTAACTTTTCTCGCCAAGCCAAGCATCCACTTCCATCTACTGCCACCTACACTTAACTGATGTGCATACTAAAAATCAGCAACGCTTAGTGAGTTCTAACGTTAACTTTAAATCGATTATACAAAAGATTTCCTAAAACATATATATTGCCAATAAGGCTAAACTTAACACACTTTGCTTTTCAAACAGTTTAAAACGTATAATAAACCGTCAATTCCTCTTTACTGTACTGCCCTCATGGCTTACATCCATGAACCGACAAGTACCTGGTCAATGCCCCCATGATCAACGAGCATGAACCGACAATACCGCTTATCCGTCAATTCCTTGTCACTACTGTACCGCCCCCATGTTCAACGACCATGAATCGACGAGTACCTAGTCAATGCCCCCATGATCAACGACCATGAACCGACAATACCGCTTATCCGTCAATTCCTTGTCACTACTGTACCGCCCCCATGGTCAACGACCATGAACCGACGAGTACCTGGTCAATGCCCCCATGATCAAAGACCATGAACCGACAATACCCTGGTTAATGCCCCCATGATCAACGACCATGAACCGACAATACCGCTTAACACTACGGGGAGGTTGCGTGGACCTCCCGAGCAACCGCCGTCACTCATCCCAGTTGTACAACCGTTAGCGAACCCAAAGGTTCTTACTAATGGGTAGAACCCATATCTGACATCTTGTACAAGTAGCATCTGTCCCAAGGACCTTTATAGCTGGTACATATTCCCGAAGGAAAACTGTTCACTTTACTGTTCATAAAACTTTCTATAAATCTTGTTCATAACTTAACATGTATTATGCCTTTGTTTATGTATATAAAAATATAGTAAACGCTTGCCATAAATACCTTTGCTTTTACTGAAATATAACTTAACACATATATCATGCCTTTGTTTATGTATAATAAATATAGTAAACGCTTGCCAAATGATATATCTTGCTTACTTGAAAATACTAACACTCATATTATGCCTTTGTTTATGTATAATAAATATAGTAAACGCTTGTCAAATAATATATCTTACTTTAATGAAGTTTTGTAGAAGAATTTGTAGGGTAATACATAGTTCTAAGGGTTGTATTACAACGATCATGAAGCTTATTAGGTAGTATCTGCATAGATATAAGTTTATGTATATAGTCTTTAAGTATAGTCTCGTAAGAATTTCTTCTTAAAGGTAACTCCTTTAGGTCATGACGAGTAAGCATGCTGTCATGTGACAAGACGGGACCTAAGAATCATAGAATAAAGGTTATAGAGGAAAGTTTTTAAATCATGAATTTATGAAGCGTAAAGTATTTGAGATGGTACTCATTTAGTGCATATCACTAAGCGAGTACTTTGACATATCAAGAGAAATTTGAGCTCACTAATGTTTAGAGAAGTCATGCATTCCTATAAGTGGATACTCATCCCAAGAATTCCCAGGGAAGCATACGGGTCCAACGGTTGATTTGGATTTATACGAAATGCTTTCCTTGACAGAATTTCCCAGAATACAGGTATCCACCCTTCCGGTCCACACAAGTTCTCATACATTGTTTAGAACTTAAATACTATTGACGAGAGTTTGTTGGAGGATTAGACTTAAAGCCTAAGAATGCATCCTCGATGTAGTAGACTCTTGTAGCACGTAGGTAAGTAGAAACGTAGAATCTCCAAGCGTTCACGTATAAGTTTTAAGAATATAATGAGGAGAGAATTTCCTAGTAAAGGACATGAGATAACTCATGTTTGGGTCTCCTTAGTTATAGTCTAGGTCATGTGTCTAATAACCTAATTCTCTATAACCAAGGCTCTGATACCAATCTATCACACCCCAACCGACGGCGGATTATACGTCGGGGCGGACGCGGTTGTTCAACAGCACAAGGTTGACTATTAAAGTTTCAATATTTCATTAATAATAGATTCAAATGTTCAATACAAAGGAAATAACAAGTATACAACATTTATTTAATTGGTAGTCTAGGTCCAAAGCGTCCTATGTGATCACAAATAAGTCTCACGATGTAGAACCTGAAACATGTGAAAGAATCTGTCAACTACACAATAGTTGGTGAGATACAAAGGTTTTGACACAGTTTAACAAGTATTTGAAAAGAATTACAATTCACTATGATTTATGCATTCTATAATGTAAGTATGAGAACATTGCATCTTAAACATTGTGCATATCAACCCTCCAACCAAGTTTAGGCATAACCCGCAGGTTATCCTTATAAGTCTCAAGTCTAAAAGTTTAATTCAGTAATAATCACCAAGGGCTCCCTCCGAAGGGTCAATCAATCAAGGTGGATTGGTCAAATACAATAGATCTATCATTGTTACTATAGGCTTGATCAAAGTTAATGAATACGCTAGTTTTAAGTTTAATCTAAGCATACAAGTCTCGAGTTTAACATAAGAATAAACATCTAGTCATAGTTGTACAAGAATTGTATAAGTTTAATGTTTTTGAACATGTTTCACCCCAAAAGTATAGAAAAGAAAAAGGGGCTAAGTATACGCACTTGGATTGATGAAGAGTATCCGACTTTGAGGGAGAATATCCTCACAATAGGCCTAAGTATGCAAGTCTAAAGATTTAAGTTTGTTTCTACAAGTATAAGGCAAAAGATCTAGGATTTCAAGATTTGACTAGGGTTCCAAATGGGAGACGGGAATGATTGTGTTTCATAAGGTTTTGAATCAAGTTTCAAATGAAGTTTTGAATGCATAATGCAAGACTTGAATACCAAAGTTTAGTAAGTTTATAGTTTAAAATAATTATCTAAAAGTCTTTATAATTATCAACTGCACAAGTTAAGTTATAATAATCTAAGATAGTTAAATGTAAGACTAAATATTTATTAAGGTTTAACCATAATTATTCAAAGAATAAATAATTATTAAAGATTTATGATATTTATTTAAAGAATATATAATGATAATCATTATTTTAAAGGATAAATAATAATTAAGGTTTTATAATAATTATTCCAAGAATATATGACTGTTAAGGATAGAGAATTATCCAAAATATTTATCTAATTAATATAAATCATTTAAGATTTATCAAAGCATTTAAGTATTGAGTATTTATTATCTTGTAGTTTAAATCAGATAACATGTGTATTTTTAAGTTATAAGTTTTAAAGTTTACAAGTTTATAAATAATCGAATAAATAAAGTATAAATAATTCTCTTTCCAAATTAGTATAAATGGTTTAAATTTTCTATTTACAAGATATAAATTTTATTCCAAGTTTATAAGATTCATATAAGTTTCCTAAATTAGATAAAAGATCTATAAGTTCAAGATTCAAAAGAATTTCTCTAGTTTTAAATTTTATATAAACAAGTGGATTTCTTGTTTATATTCAATATAAAATGCATAAGTTTAAAATTTATTAAATTAAAGTTTTAAACAAAATTAAGTTTATTGTATATATAAAAAGAATAAGGAATTAAGTTTCAAATTTTATAAAACGATTTCTATTGAATGTCCAAGTTTTATAAATTTTGGAAGTATTCTTTTAAAAGTTTAAAACTATTTTCAATAAATTTTTTATCATAAGTTTTAATTAAGATTAATTAAATAAAATATTTTCAGAAAATAAAAGTGTAAATAAAATTCATATTCACGTTTATAAAAGTATCGCAGAATTTATAAAAATTATTAAAAGTATTAGGAACTGATTAAAAGGTTAAAAAAAATAAAAGGGACGAAAACTGGGCTAACCGGATTCGAACCCGGGTCGCCCGGTTCACAAACACACACATACGCTTAAACCATCCCGCCTATGGGCCTCGTTGGTTTATATCACCGAAAAAGAAATTGATAAAGAGAATCCCGAATCAACCCAGATTTCCTTATGAACCCTAGATCAAGAATCCTTAAATACGACCCGATTAACCCTCTGTTTATGCAAATTGACATAGGGTTATTGATAATTGGATGAAAACGAATAGAATGGCCATTGGAATTACCTGGTTTGGTGTCTAAATGAATGAGAACCGAGTTGAGTTTCAAAAACGGCCGACGCAAGCTTGACTCGATAATGCAGGTTCTAATCGGTCGAATTGATGGTCTTGGGAGTTTGTGAGTGGTGTTGTTGATGTGTGGCAACGGGTTTTTATAGCCAATTTGGGCGTTTAATGCCTGTACCGTTGGGAGTTTTATGGTTGAGCCGATGGATTAAATCCCGACTCCACGCGTAGTTGCAGGTGGAAATTGGAGGTTAATGCACCTCGGTTATGGGTCGCATGCGCGAGATGAACCCGAGGTTCATCGAATCCGGACGGGATTCGCATTTTTGAATAATCGCGGGTGGGAAACGGGGTTAGCTGGGATCGAACCTAGGACCGGTTTTTGAATTCTGGAAGTTTAAGCTTGTGGCAGAACAGGTCCTTGATGTTTCACTGAGTTAACATATTATGTTCAAAAGTTTATTTCTAGTTTAAGGCAAGTTTCAGGAAATGACGGTTTTGGTCCCTTGACTTTGTGAAGATAAATATATATATATATTCTTTTGTTTTTATAAAACCAAATAAGTTTTATAAAGATTATAAGATATAAGTATACATATATATATATATATAAATATATATATAAATATATTTATAATCGATTCTCATACAATTATGTATATATATATATATATAATAAATGAATCCACATTTATTATTTAGAATTATGTTTTAAGATTTGGATTCGAATGCGTTAGGGTAAGGATAGTCGGAAAGATACCGGATATTACAGTCTCCCCTACTTTAGAAAATTTCGTCCCGAAATTAAAGTAGAAGGTTTCCGTTTTAAGTCTTATGATACGCACAAGGATTATGAGAAAGATACTTTACGTCCCTTAGTAAACTATGAGTTACGTTTAGAATCCTAACTGGAATGACATGAATAAGATTACGCTTAAGTTTCTAAGTTTCCAAAGTCTGGGGTTACCAAAAGTTTCCCTACAAAGCATATAGTTACATGGGACTGTATCTGAAGATCTATATTCAGAATTGCATTTGAGAGAATAACTGATGAACTTTCATTCAAGATCTAAAGTGAGATGCATCACTCAGAATGGATTTGATGATAGTTTTAATGATTTGAGTTTGTAGACTAATACGTCTAAGGGTTCGCTACGGTACCTAATTTCCGTGGCTACCTTTTACGATAAGTCTTAGATCATAGCACATGACAGAGTTCACTATGTCTTCCCACACGCTGATTTTCATACTTACGTGTGCACCCGCAAGCATTTAAATTGTCGCATAGTCCGCATAGGTCCTTCCGTTTGTGTGTGGATCAAGAAAGAGTACAAGAATTTGTTTAACTCATGACTAGTGTTTCCACGTAAGAGTGATCGTTGATTTAACGAGTCCCTTAGAAAGAAACGTCATTCGATAATTAAAGAGTAAGGATTGTGATAAGATTTAGAGTTTCAAAGTTCTCTCGTGTTTGAATAAGAATACACCAAACATCGAGTAGCTTAAAGTCTTTACACTTTCCTCGTGTTTGATCAAGAATACGTCAAACCTTGAGTAGTTTAAAAGTCTTATACGTTCCACATGTTTGAACAAGGATACGTCAAACATGGAGTAGCTTAAATTGTGTTTGAACAAGAATACGTCAAACATAGAATAGTTTAAATTGTGTTTGAACAAGAATACGTCAAACATAGAATAGTTTAAATTGTGTTTGAACAAGAATACGTCAAACATAGAATAGTTTAAATTGTGTTTGAACAAGAATACAGCAAACATAGAATAGTTTAAATTGTGTTTGAACAATAATACGTCAAACATAGAATAGTTTAAATTGTGTTTGAACAAGAATACGTCAAACATATAATAGTTTAAAGTCTTTTAGTTTAGCTTCAGTGTATAGAAGTATATGATTACGTTTTGAGTATAAAGTGGTTATCTAAATACTCTAGTATTTAAGAGAGGTGTGGGACGGCGTTTGGAACAGGATTAACCGTTATACGCTCTTTCCCAGAAGATTCGAGTTGTCCGGAAGGTTAGGTGGATCCCGATTATTTTGGGTTTGAAGAGAAGAGTAGGGAGGTACTGTCACACCCCGACCGATGGCGGAATCATCGAGGCGGACAATGTGATGATTGTTCAAAAGCACATGATACTAAAGGTTGCATAATTCATTAATTTAATTTAAAGACAACAAGATCCAAATACAATACATTCCAAATAACCTAGTCTAGTTCAAAACATTGATTTATTTAACTAGGTCCATGTTCCTTAAGTGGAGAAACCTTCGGCAAGTAGTCACATATCCAAACCTGAAACATTATTTAAATCAAGTGTCAACTAAAAAGTTGGTGAGTACATAGGTTTAGTAAATCTAGTAAATAGTAGTGTAAATCGTTTTGCAACTCATTGTTTATCTTGTTAAACATAGCATAGGATGTAACATTTATTTAATCACAATTCAAACCGAGTTTGACGCGCTTGAACAGAGCACAACAGCTAAGTCCGGTATGCTTGAATATAGTTACCCACTATATCCGGTATGATTGAATATAACACGCGGTTATATCCGAGTATGCAGTAATAAACACCCTAACCGGGTGGGCTGGTCAGGCACAATAGATCTATCAATATTACAGTTGGTTGTCTTGTGTTTAAATGTATGTACATCCAAAGAATAAACATATAGTCTCATGTATAACACGTACAAACAATGTGAGTAGCATGTATAATGTTTCACCCTAAAACGTATAAAAATGTAAAAATAGGGGCTATGTAACTCACCTTGCAAGCGGGTATTTTTCCACGCGTGTAGGTGATAAGTATGTGGAAGCTTAAGCACGTTGATACCCTATGTAGACAAATGGGTATTATTGTATGTTTACATGTATGTGCGTATTCGTATTTAAATGAGTATAGGTTTTATAATAATATCCGTAATATAAAATGTGGTAGAAAATGAATATGATTTTGTAAAACTTTGACTTATAAAATTTTACATTTTTAAATAATTAATCATTATGTATTTAAACAATAATAATAAATAAAAAGATAAGTCTTTATTTGATTAATTATGTTGATGTTTTATATATTAAAATTTATTTTAACAAGTTTATTAAAGTTATTGCTAGGTTCATATAAAAATAATGAGACATTTTATATATTACATGTATTTTAATAAGTTTATAAAATGTTACAAGATTTATAAAAAAATATAGAACATTTTATATTTAAAAATGTAATTAAGTGAGTTTATAAAGATATTACAAGATTTAAAAAAAATATAGGACATTTTATAACTAAAATGTAATTAAATAAGTTTATAAAGATATTACAAGATTTATATAAATATGGGCATTTTATATCTAAAAATGTAATTAAGTAAGTTTATAAAAAATATTACAAGATTTATAAAAATATAGGATATTTTATGTCTAAAAATGTAATTAATTAAGTTTATATAAATATTGCAAGATTTATAAAAGTATGTGATATTTTATATATATTATAATGTATTTTAATAAGTTTATATATATATAAAATAAATGGGATGGTTTATAAAAATATAGTTTAATTGATTTTAAAATAAACGAACGAGTAAACCGACTCGTTTTAGTATTTATTGCATAAAAAGAGTATTAGGATAATTAAATAAAATAAATAAATGAAAACAGAATTAAAAATAAATAAAAAAAATTTGGCCGTAGGCTAACCGGGATCGAACCCGCGACCTGAGACACAAACACACACACGCATAACCAGCCGGGCTATCGCCCATCGCTGGTTATGTGTGTGATGTTTAATACTTAACCCTTACACGAATTGGTCGCTGGTTCTCGGCAATTCGCAGACCAAGTCACCGAGAACTTTGGTTTGCTCGGAAATTGTCGGAATTTGTTCGGAAATTGATATGCATTACTTAGCCATTAGTAAAACGAAGGTAAAGGAACAAAATGTGGTGATAATACCTGACTCGAAGTGGTCCGAGAAGTTGGAACAAAACTTCGAAAAAACGCACAACTGAACTCGGGTTCTGGTCCAAATTGGAACTTCTAAGGGGGCTGGGGAGCTTCGTCTGGATGTCACGAACACGGTGGTATCCTCAATTTAAAGGGAGACTAGACAGAGAGGGGGTGGCGAGCTCGGACAGGTCCGTAAATGGCCGCTTATGGAGTAGCCCAATCCTTATAATGAAATATGAAATTGAGGGTGTCTGGACATTCGTCTGGACGAGACGAAGCTAAAGAGCTATCAAGCACGCGTGGAGGTTGACTGTCGGCTCGAAATCGTGGCGTGGGTTTTCGGCCACCAACCGGATTAGACGATCCGTATGTTGGGGAGACCAATTGGTCGGGGCCTTTCGTTCGCGTGGGAGAGACGAGTCCAGGGAAGCTTTTGTCGGGTGTTGAGGTGCAGGGAACAGCCCTGTCGGGGTGTTCGCCGGAGAAAGCTTCGGACCGCCGGACCATGGTTGGGGGTGACCGGAAACACGATTTGGGACTTGGCAGATTTAGTCCCTGAAGTTTGGTCTTGTTTTAATTTAGTCCTTGAATTAATTACGGATGAATCCCTGTGGTTTCATTTGACCAGAAACAGCCCCTCAACGATTTTAAATTTTAAATCCTTTTAGTTTGGTTAATTACAATATAACCCCTGAACTTTTATTTAAATAATTAATTAGATTCTTTTTTTCAATTTCAATTAATTTATTTTATACTTATATATTTTATAAATCCACTTTCTTTAATAAAACTAATCTTTTTTAAATAATTATCTTTTTGAAATAATGCATTAAATTATTTATTTAAATCATTAAGTTTATTTAACTTAAATTCTTTTAAACTAAAATGAAATTTAAGTTTATAAGATTTATAAAACTTATGTTTTTATTTAAAAATCCATCTTTTTAAATGGTTAGTTTAATAAAATTGAAAACCATCGATTTATTTATATAAATTATTTAATTTAATAACATAATTTACATAGTTTATAACCTTAAAATATTTTTAAAATTTACTTTAAAAATACATAAATTGTACGCCAATTTGTATAAATTTGATTAAATATACGTGTATATGATTTGAAATAGAATGTTAATATTTATGTGACAATTATTACAACAAAAATTTTGAAAGGTCACAGGTACTCTGCTAAAGAGAGCAGTGTCCCCCTTCATATTAGTTTCTAGCATCAAGAATGAAGTTTTCTCGTGTATTTGGAATGTACGTTTATCAAGTCTTATAAGGTTTAGTTGAGACGAACACAAAAAGTTTTCAAGACTAAGAATTCAAGTATGAGTTTAAAAGTAGGATAAGTCAGTTGAATTTCAAGTTTCAATATTAAGCTTTACATGATCCTTTATTTGACATGCTTCCTTTGGTGGTTTAGAAGGTGTTTAGTTTCAGGGATACGGGTTTGAGTATTTGTACAAGCCTTTTGCATGGCGTGGCAAGGTGGGTCTCTCTAGACTTAAAGTCTCTGACTTTATAGTTGTGTATACGTAAGTTTTAATGTCTTAGCAACGTGCATTTAAGCCTTTAGTTCCCGTTGTGACTTATAGCAAATCTTTTAAGTGGCAAGAGTTTGATGGGGAAAGTCTTCTAGTATAGGGTAACGGGAAAAGTTTTGGAAATGATAGTATGTTTACAGTTGATTTATCTTGTTTCATAATAGCAGGCATAGTGTTCTTTTGTATAGAATGTAATTAAGATGTTCAAAAACGACGATTTAGGCAATGATAAGTAGTATAAGTAGGACTCATAATAAGGTATGTATGATTGTCAAACAAAAAGTTGGTCAAGTTTAGAAGTGTGAAGTCTATATAAGGGGTAAGGATCATAGTTGATTACGGCAGTGGTTCGTAAGTCGTGTCGTTTTAAGAGAGTGCTTACGAATTAGAAGGTTTGTTCAAAGTTTATTCTTCAAGTATGCGTGTGTCACTTAGGATTTTTATAGTTTAATGCAACGTTGTTAATTATCTCAAGTACTAACGTGAGCTACTCTTGACGAAAGTGTTTGGGTAGAAGTGTTAAGTTTATAGTGCTAGAAGGAAAGTCAAACTGGTAAGTGATAGCAAGATAAATTTCAAAATAACTTTCTTTAATGTTTCAAAATTGGGACTTCTAGCCCTTACATAATACAATTTAAAACGGAAAATTAAAGTGTATAAGTAAGTTGATTTAATATGTTCAAAAGGTTTTTTTTTTATTCATAATACTGAGTTATCACAGTAATACTTTCAAAAATAGTTTTGATTGGAGGCTGATGGGCTAACGAGGAGGATTCACAGAAGAAGGGTTGGTCACAAGGACTCACTTAAGTACCCTATTTCCCTAGCCAGAACTTCCTCATGTGCCTAAAACTTCTCTCAGTTGTTGTCACTGATGTTTGGGTTTATGGTACTATGTCGAGGTTCATTATGGGTTTAGAGTCTTAAACGTGGAGCTTGTTTATTCTATAGTAGGCTTCTTCCCTTGCGGGAAAACGATCAGGTTACTAATCCCTTTGTTAATGTACTTTAGGTTTAAAAGACGTTAAGTTTTGTTTACAAGAAACGGTGATGTGTAAGTTTTAAGGACGTATGAAGGTTTTGAGATTAAAAGTGTGACAAAGTTTTGAGTTAGTCATAAAATGAAGTTTGCTTGAATGACGAAAAATGAAATGAGACACAAGGGTTTCCCCTTATGTGCCAAGTTTATAAAATAATGAAGTTTGTAAAAGTACTTGTAGGGCAATACATAGTTTTAATGGGCGGTTAGTTCAAGGATCATGAAGTTTAAGGATGTATGAAAACTTTGAGATGTATAAAAGTGTAACAAAAGTTTTTGAGTTAGTTATCAAATGAAACTTGGTTAAGTGCTAAGGAGGTAAGGTAAAAATACAAGGGTTACCTCTTAGGTGTCATATTTATAAAATAATGAAGTTTTGTAGAAGAATTTGTAGGGTAATACATAGTTCTAAGGGTTGTATTACAACGACCATGAAGCTTATTGGGTAGTATCTGCATAGATATAAGTTTATGTATATAGTCTTTAAGTATAGTCTCGTAAGAATTTCTTCTTGAAGGTAACTCCTTTAGGTCATGACGAGTAAGCATGCTGTCATGTGACAAGACGGGACTTAAGAATCATAGAATAAAGGTTATAGAGGAAAGTTTTTGAATCATGAATTTATGAAGCGTAAAGTATTTGAGATGGTACTCACTTTGTGCATATCACTAAGCGAGTACTTTGACATATCAAGAGAAATTTGAGCTCACTAATGTTTAGAGAAGTCATGCATTCCTATAAGTGGATACTCATCCCAAGAATTCCCAGGGAAGCATACGGGTCCAACGGTTGATTTGGATTTATACGAAATGCTTTCCTTGACAGAATTTCCCAGAATACAGGTATCCACCCTTCCGGTCCACACAAGTTCTCATACATTGTTTAGAACTTAAATACTATTGACGAGAGTTTGTTGGAGGATTAGACTTAAAGCCTAAGAATGCATCCTCGATGTAGTAGACTCTTGTAGCACGTAGGTAAGTAGAAACGTAGAATCTCCAAGCGTTCACGTATAAGTTTTAAGAATATAATGAGGAGAGAATTTCCTAGTAAAGGACATGAGATAACTCATGTTTGGGTCTCCTTAGTTATAGTCTAGGTCATGTGTCTAATAACCTAATTCTCTATAACCAAGGCTCTGATACCAATCTATCACACCCCAACCGACGGCGGATTATACGTCGGGGCGGACGCGGTTGTTCAACAGCACAAGGTTGACTATTAAAGTTTCAATATTTCATTAATAATAGATTCAAATGTTCAATACAAAGGAAATAACAAGTATACAACATTTATTTAATTGGTAGTCTAGGTCCAAAGCGTCCTATGTGATCACAAATAAGTCTCACGATGTAGAACCTGAAACATGTGAAAGAATCTGTCAACTACACAATAGTTGGTGAGATACAAAGGTTTTGACACAGTTTAACAAGTATTTGAAAAGAATTACAATTCACTATGATTTATGCATTCTATAATGTAAGTATGAGAACATTGCATCTTAAACATTGTGCATATCAACCCTCCAACCAAGTTTAGGCATAACCCGCAGGTTATCCTTATAAGTCTCAAGTCTAAAAGTTTAATTCAGTAATAATCACCAAGGGCTCCCTCCGAAGGGTCAATCAATCAAGGTGGATTGGTCAAATACAATAGATCTATCATTGTTACTATAGGCTTGATCAAAGTTAATGAATACGCTAGTTTTAAGTTTAATCTAAGCATACAAGTCTCGAGTTTAACATAAGAATAAACATCTAGTCATAGTTGTACAAGAATTGTATAAGTTTAATGTTTTTGAACATGTTTCACCCCAAAAGTATAGAAAAGAAAAAGGGGCTAAGTATACGCACTTGGATTGATGAAGAGTATCCGACTTTGAGGGAGAATATCCTCACAATAGGCCTAAGTATGCAAGTCTAAAGATTTAAGTTTGTTTCTACAAGTATAAGGCAAAAGATCTAGGATTTCAAGATTTGACTAGGGTTCCAAATGGGAGACGGGAATGATTGTGTTTCATAAGGTTTTGAATCAAGTTTCAAATGAAGTTTTGAATGCATAATGCAAGACTTGAATACCAAAGTTTAGTAAGTTTATAGTTTAAAATAATTATCTAAAAGTCTTTATAATTATCAACTGCACAAGTTAAGTTATAATAATCTAAGATAGTTAAATGTAAGACTAAATATTTATTAAGGTTTAACCATAATTATTCAAAGAATAAATAATTATTAAAGATTTATGATATTTATTTAAAGAATATATAATGATAATCATTATTTTAAAGGATAAATAATAATTAAGGTTTTATAATAATTATTCCAAGAATATATGACTGTTAAGGATAGAGAATTATCCAAAATATTTATCTAATTAATATAAATCATTTAAGATTTATCAAAGCATTTAAGTATTGAGTATTTATTATCTTGTAGTTTAAATCAGATAACATGTGTATTTTTAAGTTATAAGTTTTAAAGTTTACAAGTTTATAAATAATCGAATAAATAAAGTATAAATAATTCTCTTTCCAAATTAGTATAAATGGTTTAAATTTTCTATTTACAAGATATAAATTTTATTCCAAGTTTATAAGATTCATATAAGTTTCCTAAATTAGATAAAAGATCTATAAGTTCAAGATTCAAAAGAATTTCTCTAGTTTTAAATTTTATATAAACAAGTGGATTTCTTGTTTATATTCAATATAAAATGCATAAGTTTAAAATTTATTAAATTAAAGTTTTAAACAAAATTAAGTTTATTGTATATATAAAAAGAATAAGGAATTAAGTTTCAAATTTTATAAAACGATTTCTATTGAATGTCCAAGTTTTATAAATTTTGGAAGTATTCTTTTAAAAGTTTAAAACTATTTTCAATAAATTTTTTATCATAAGTTTTAATTAAGATTAATTAAATAAAATATTTTCAGAAAATAAAAGTGTAAATAAAATTCATATTCACGTTTATAAAAGTATCGCAGAATTTATAAAAATTATTAAAAGTATTAGGAACTGATTAAAAGGTTAAAAAAATAAAAGGGACGAAAACTGGGCTAACCGGATTCGAACCCGGGTCGCCCGGTTCACAAACACACACATACGCTTAAACCATCCCGCCTATGGGCCTCGTTGGTTTATATCACCGAAAAAGAAATTGATAAAGAGAATCCCGAATCAACCCAGATTTCCTTATGAACCCTAGATCAAGAATCCTTAAATACGACCCGATTAACCCTCTGTTTATGCAAATTGACATAGGGTTATTGATAATTGGATGAAAACGAATAGAATGGCCATTGGAATTACCTGGTTTGGTGTCTAAATGAATGAGAACCGAGTTGAGTTTCAAAAACGGCCGACGCAAGCTTGACTCGATAATGCAGGTTCTAATCGGTCGAATTGATGGTCTTGGGAGTTTGTGAGTGGTGTTGTTGATGTGTGGCAACGGGTTTTTATAGCCAATTTGGGCGTTTAATGCCTGTACCGTTGGGAGTTTTATGGTTGAGCCGATGGATTAAATCCCGACTCCACGCGTAGTTGCAGGTGGAAATTGGAGGTTAATGCACCTCGGTTATGGGTCGCATGCGCGAGATGAACCCGAGGTTCATCGAATCCGGACGGGATTCGCATTTTTGAATAATCGCGGGTGGGAAACGGGGTTAGCTGGGATCGAACCTAGGACCGGTTTTTGAATTCTGGAAGTTTAAGCTTGTGGCAGAACAGGTCCTTGATGTTTCACTGAGTTAACATATTATGTTCAAAAGTTTATTTCTAGTTTAAGGCAAGTTTCAGGAAATGACGGTTTTGGTCCCTTGACTTTGTGAAGATAAATATATATATTCTTTTGTTTTTATAAAACCAAATAAGTTTTATAAAGATTATAAGATATAAGTATACATATATATATAAATATATATATATTTATTTATAATCGATTCTCATACAATTATGTATATATATATATATATAATAAATGAATCCACATTTATTATTTAGAATTATGTTTTAAGATTTGGATTCGAATACGCACCAGGGTTAGGGTAAGGATAGGTCGGAAAGATACCGGATATTACATGCTTCCTCGCAAAAAACCCTAACTTTCGCATCCGGGTCTGATCATGTCAAGATCCCGAACTTGTTTACATTCAAAACGTTTGCTTTTCATTAAGGAACTTAAATCTATCTTTTTCCTTCAGTTTAATCCGTAAAAACGTTACATTTTCCTCCAAAACCCGAAAAACCAAAAAACGAACAAAAACTCAGATCTAGGAGAATCGGTTACCTGTAAACGCTTCTTCTTCACAGCTAATCGTTCCAGATACGTATGCCTACGGTCCTATGAGCTCAGATCCGGGACTTTCTCTCTCTAGACTCTCTCTCACTTTCTCTCTCTAGAAATTCGGGAATGAGGTTGGGAGTGAGGGTTTTGGGCAGGTCTTGAGGCTTATAAGGGCCCAAACCCTTGCCTTTTCGGCCCGTATACCCCGGCCCAAGCCCGCTTCCCTTCTTTTCTTATTTAAGTTTTTTAATTCTCGTGAATTATTTCACGCTCCAAAACTCGGGCTGTTACACCCGTGGCCCTGATGTACGGGTTAAGTACCGATCAGTTGTCTGTTGTAAATCAAGTTTCGTTAGTATATTTTATCTTTATAGCTGACCTTTTTGTATGCTAACCATATACCTGCCTTATATCTGTCACGGGTTCAGGTTTCTTTATCTCACTTTGTCTCTATAGTTGACTCGCGTATCTGACATACTGGTCGTATGCAGGTGTCAGTTGAGTACACTAGTATGAGCTGAGTCGTTGTCCAATGGCTGAGTCGTTGTCTAATGATATATTCTCTTTTATGATACATTCTCTTTTATGATATACCTGCCTTATAGCACTGTTTGAGTATAAAGTTTCGTGTGATATTTTCTGCCCAATGGCTGAGTCGTTGTCTGATCCTACAACCAACGAAGTTGGAAGTCAAAAGTCTCATTCTTCATATTTTTTAAAAGGTCAATTCTTCAACATGAAATAATAATTAAAACTCGAACTGGGTAAGATTTGCATTACTGAATGAGTATAAAGTTGACAGAACTTCGAAAACCAAATTCGAGGCTTCATGTCTTAACGATGGCTGCAAATGGCGTATCAAGGTGTATGTGGTTGAAAATACCAATATTTTCCAAATGAGATATTTTAAAGATCAACACACATGTTCAAAAACTCAGACATATCTCCATATCCGCCAAGCAAATAAAAATATATTGGTTGACATGATCAATGATCAACTGAAAGACAACGGGTGTTTATACCGGGCGAAAGAAATTATGACCGGTATTAAATCGAGATTCAAAATCAATATATCTTACTCTCAAGCTTGGAGAGCAAAATCTTTCGCGCTTGAAGTGTTGATGGGGTTCCCTGATGATTCATTTATAGGCTCCCTATTTACTGTCATAATTTGAAAAAGAGTTACAGTTACCCATACCTTAACGGACACAACAGGTGCCGCGGTTAGTATATTTTATAAATTACCCTTTTTATTATCTTTTATTGTTTGAACAAATATAATTTTATATTTGTTATACAGATTCGAAGTTTCGTCAGTTATTTGCCGCCATTGATAATTGTAGATGAAACACATCTTAAAGGAAAGTTTTTGGGCACCATGTTTTTGATAGTTGGTATGGATGGAAACAGTCAGATCCTGCCCATCGCATACGGTATTGGAGAAACTGAGAGCGGTGAATCATGGACGTGGTTTTTATCAAGACTTAATGAATGTATTAGCGAAAACCCAAGTTTGGCGATCATATCGGATATGGATGTGTCAATTGATCTGGCAATTAGGCATGTGTTTCCACATGCTTATTGCGACCTCTGTTGTCGGTATCTTATGGTAAACTTACATTTAATGGCTAAAAAACGAAAAAAAAACTTTTAAAGTTTGTGATGGAAGACTTGTAAAGCTTACCGAGTTTCTAACTTTAACGATGGTATGCATTTGCTAACCGATGTTGTTCGTAATGCATATAATACTCTTGTCACTATCGATTTTGAAAAATGGGCAAAAGCACATTGCTCTGGACAAATGCTATAAAGCCATGATATTTAAGAGTGCAGAGTCCATCAACGCCTTGTCGGTACAAGATCGAAAAATACTAATAATTAATCTTATTGAACTTTTTCGTAAAAACTTACATAAATGGTACCTTAATCGTCGACATGTTGAAGGTAATAAGTTTTATAAAAAATATAGTTTCTTACATGTGTCATATTATTAATTTTTGTTATGCTAAATTTGTTAACATCCAGCAATCAACACACACTTACTCAGTATGCCCGGGATAAAATTAATTAAAGAGTTAGAAAAAGTGCGACATAGAGAGTTACAGGGACATTCTAATGGTAAATGATGTATTCCCCTCACCAGTTGGTGAGGGTTCGAATCTTATAATGTGTAGGTTTAGTTAATATGAGTAGATTATATGCGCTTAAGAAAACTATCGAATGCAAATAAACTATACGATGAAAGTAGGGGGATAACTAATGCATAACGTAAGTATTGTTATCGTAATATTTTAATATGATGGATAAAAGTTAAAGGGGGGAATTACATATATATTTCTCAAAACTTGTAAAATTAAATATTTTTTTAAAACACAAGTTTTCAATAAATAATCCAAAAAATATACATTTTATAAGTTTAAAGAAAGATATATGTGATCGCCCCAAAATTGAAATCTTCTTCGATATCTTGGCTCAATTATTTTTATTATTTTAAATTCAAATTTAATAATTTACTTAATTTCAAAAGTAAAACATGGAGGCTTATAAAATTTTTCTTCAAGTCAAGTCAAAGGGTGCACACGCGATATAGTATAAGAACATGTCCTCAGCCTCCTCCGCCAGCAATCGCCACCTACCACCCCCGCCGCCGCTTTTTACATTAAACACTTACACAGCCTCTCTTCATACAAAACTTGGAAGATATACACAAGCACATCAGAATAAGCTGTTACAGGTAGAGATATCGATCGGAGCATGTCGCCAAAGAACTTTATAGTACAGGTGGAGCCGGCGGTAGAGGCGAAAGATGGACATCCATCCATGGGACCTGTTTACCGCAGCGTGTTTGCTAAAGACGGGTTTCCAGCTCCAATTGCAGGTTTGGAATCCTGTTGGGATATTTTCCGGTGAGCGCTTGTTTAGATCTGAAACTTTGCTTAATGTTTCGATTATGATAGGCAAATTGAAGTGATGTAGTGATTTTGAATTCGATTCGAAGTTTATTTAACTTAATTTGAGCGGATTTTGCTCTGGTTCCGATTGTAAGTACGTTTTGCTAACTTGCGCCTAGCGGCGTATGTTATCGTCATTCTTAGACAAGGAACATTTTCAATCGTGTTTGACTTTTTTTTAATTGATTTTAATTCTGGTTATTTGTTTTTGGATTATGTGAAGTAAGTTAGGGCATTAAAGTTAAAAGTGTATTTGTGCAAACATCCATAAGTCTACAGAGAAAGTTCAACTAATTACAGTTATTTTGAAAACAGTTGATTGCTAAAGTTGTAAAGGTCTAGTAGATGATCATCATCTTGTTGAGATGTTAGTCAAAATTTGTAACATGCATGTTGACATGAATCCATGCTGTCTGTTATTTGATCTGGTTGATTCCTCGTTAATTTGAACCAGTGTTGCAAAAATTGCGATTAATCAGTGATTAGTCGCTAATCGGTCAATCACCTAGGAATTTTGAGCTAATCGGTCAATTAATCGTTAATCGGTCAAACTCGGTCAAAGGCGCTCCTAGGCTGTCCAAATCGGTGGCGGCAGCAATTCTGGCCATTTTCTTGTAAATTCCGGCGATTTATAAAAAATGTGTGTGTATATATAATTTTGAAAATTACATATAAAAATGTGTATATATATATATATATATATAATTTTGAAAATTACATATAAAATGTGTATATATATAATTATACATATAATATATATATATATATATATATATATATATATATATATATATATATATATAAAACTGAAAATTACATATAAAAATTCCAATCCGATTAATCCTGATTAATCCCTAGTCTATTCCCCACCGCCCGACTATTGCCTAGCGATTTTTACAACACTGGTTTGAACGAGAACATTTTTTGATTGGTTAAAATGCAAATACTCAAAAACAATCTAATACCTGAG
The DNA here is from genome assembly GCA_023525975.1 of Smallanthus sonchifolius. Classification (NCBI taxonomy): domain Eukaryota; kingdom Viridiplantae; phylum Streptophyta; class Magnoliopsida; order Asterales; family Asteraceae; genus Smallanthus; species Smallanthus sonchifolius. Next base: position 105,673,257 of record CM042018.1, read on the forward strand.
AGCACGCGATAAAATCAAATTGTTTCCAGGTTTTTTCCTCTCATTTTCATAGATCACCTTTTCTTTCTAATACACCTTGAAGGCAAAAACCACGATGATAACGATAATTTTTGGTTATGCTTTCAGTTTAAGATATAATTGTTTTGCAATGCCTGTTTTCAACATCTAAATTACTGTGATGTTGGGTTGTGAAGACTTGCGGAGAAATTAGGAGGGAGCCGGCCCTAATGGGCTTGAGCCCGGTTATTAGTTTCTTGTTAATTAAGTTATTAACCCTAATCCTAGTATTATAAATAGAACCTATGATGTAATAGTATTCCTTGAGCACCAACCCTAGTTGCAAAGTGGACGTAGGCCAATCTTGGCTGAACCACTATAATTCTCGTGTCTTTTACTTTCTGTTTATTGATTGTGTGCGTGTGTGTGTGTGATTCTGTTGCGATAACGACTCCTGATACCTAACAACTGGTATCAGAGCTTTGGCTCGTTGTTACACACGGTTCTGCGCTGTTCGATCGCGAGAGAAGGCTGTTGTGGTTCTGGCGGGTGTCATATTTTTTTTCTTTGCTGTTCGCAGTGTTGTAAAAATCGCTAGGCGCTAGTCGGGCGGTGGGGTAGGGCCTAGGCCTAGGCGGGATTAATCGGGGCCTAGGCGGGATTAATCGGATTATAATTTTTATATGTAATTTTCAGTTTTTTATATATATACACACATTTTTATATGTAATTTTTATAAAAATGTTCATTTTTAAACCACACCAAAGGTTTTCGCCGGAATTTGGCCGGAAAGTTCAGGTTTTCGCTGGAAATTTCAGGTTTTCGCCGGAATGTTCACCGGAATCTGGCCACCTAGGCCCGCCTAGGCCCAAAATTCCTCCTTAGCCGAGCGCCTAGCGATTAATCGGCGCCTAGGCGCGATTTTTACAACACTTCGATCTGCTGCAAGGGCTGATTGGTTCTATTCGATCTGCTGATTCCGTTTTTTTTGCTGCTGATTGCTTCTGCGATTAGGGTTGATTAAACCCTAGGGACGCGGAAAGCAAGGGAGGGGCAAAGGGATGATTCAGATTTGTTTAGAGGCTGTTCAGAAACTGTTTTTGGGTGTTTTGTGATTAGGGTTTCCTGTTTCGGACCCTTGAAGTTGTTGATTTCACTCAAGTGAAGCGCCGGTTCGGGTGTTTCAGGTTTTAGGGTTTTCTTTGGAGGTTGCTTGGCTTCGGTGAAGAAATTGATACCAGATTTCAGAAAACAAGTAAAGAAAAAACACGAGAACAAATTATTGGAAATCCTTCTCCAATTGATAGAAAACTTACGATACAAAGAAAGAAGAAAAACTACCCTTATTTATAGTTGATTAACCTTGTCCATCAAGTTAATCAACTCCTACAATCTAGGCTAATCTCAAATCCATCTGAGATATATCTCCTAAAATTCCTACCGACTTACCTTTTGTACGGTTACAAGAATTCTAGTTTGACTCAAATAAAGACTCAAAATAAACACTTTACAAAATAGACCCCTGTCTATTGTTTTATGTCAAGATTGGTCCAACATTCGGGTTGTTTTTTTTTTTGTTTTGGTTTTTCTGTTTCTCGTTTGCAATGGCTGAAGACGGGAGGGTTCGAATCGACAAGTTTAACGGGACTGATTTTGCATGGTGGAAGATGCAAATAGAGGCGTTACTTGGTGAACATGATTTGGAGATGGTATTGGCAGAAAAACCGAATGGAATGAGTAAAGCTGACGAAGTGGTTTGGAACTCAAAGGACAAGAAGGCAAGAGGGAAGATCATATTGGCTTTGACGAGGAGCGTGGCATTTAACATCATGAAAGAAACCACGGCCTGTCGTATGACGACGACTCTGTCGAATATGTATGAAAAGCCGTCTGCCAGGAATAGGGTGTTTTTGATGAGGGAATTGTTCATGACTAGATTGAATGAGGGCAGCTCAGTCACGGATCACATAAACAATATTAATTCAATGTTGTCCAGGTTATCATCCGTGGGCATGAAGTTTGATGATGATACTCAAGCTGTGATTCTGTTATCTTTGCCTGATAGCTGGTCAGGTTTCGTGACAACTATCACTAATTCTGCGTGGACTGGTACTTCGAAGTTTGACGGGATCCGGGATAGTGTTTTAGATGAAGACATTCGCCGAAAGAACAGGAGCAGAGGGAGTAAGGGGAGGAGTTCGTCTAGAGCTCGGAAGAATGTGAAGTGCTGGAGCTGCAATGAAATTGGACATGTGAAAAGTCAATGTCCAGGAAAGAAAAAGGAAGGATCTGGGCAGAAGGAAGTGAACAGTGTGGAAGCAGAGGAAGAGTCTGATGATGCATTGGTTTGCTGTGTGGAGTCTGACATTGATTCTTGGGTTATGGATTCTGGTTCTTCGTTTCATGCCATACACAGCGGGGAAACGATAGTGAATCTAAAGGTAGGCGACTTTGGGAAGGTACGTTTAGGTAACAGTGAGGTTCTTAAAGTAACGGGCATGGGAGATATTGGTCTGAAAACTCCATTTGGAACTACATGGAACTTGAAGAACGTCAGGGTGCATAGTTGTCAATAGTGAATAGCGGTAAATAGCGACAAGCTACCGATATGCTACGTAGCGAATAGCGGTAAATAGCGCCCGCTATTTCATGTTTAGCGGTAATGTCATAGAAAATTTTAGAAATACATTTAGTCAACTATTGTAGCAATTACCACCAAAATAGCTAAAATACACTATCACTAATCATCTAAATCTTCATAAAACAGTCACCCTAGAGCTTTTAAAAATTAAATTCACTATATTCCCGCTATGTCGTCGCTATACACTAGATAGCGTGCATCATCCGAAACGCTACATAGCGCGCTATAGCGCCCGCTATGATCGCTATTGACAACTATGTCAGGGTGATTCCAGGTCTGACGACTAAGCTTATTTCTGTCGATTAGTTGGATGAACAGGGAATGGAAGTAAAGTTCGGTGGTGGTAAATGGAAAGTGACAAATGGAAATCTGGTATTGCTCGGGGAAACAAGGGTCATTGTATATGGTTGAAGTATCTGCTGAGGGAGTAACCGTCCCGGTTAAGCATAACAAAGTCGGGTTCGCTGAGTCAAAGGAGCATAAGAGGGTTCATTTTGCAAGGGTGAAGCCTGGTGTTAAGGTGACTCAAGCTGAGCGGGATCGGAGGTCTAAACTAGTTTAGGGGTTTCGTGACAGTGGGAGCACGGGGCGTGTTCCCGGCACAGTTACAAAGCGCCGTTGGGTTTTGAAGACCGCAGTGTTGTAAAAATCGCGCCTAGGCGCCGATTAGTCGCTAGGCGGCGGGAAAACGATTAATTTTGGCCAAATCGGACTAAAAATCGCTAATCGGAAAAAATGGGTCAAAATCGGGCCTAGGAGGGCCTAGGCGGACCTAGTCGGCCAAAAATCGGCCACTTCCCGTTTTTCCGGTGATATTCCGGTAGGGTTCCGGCGAGATTCCGGCAGGTTCCGGCCAGATTCCGGCAGGTTCCGGCCAGATTCCGGCAAATTTCCGGCGATTTTTAGTTTAGTTCTTGTAATTTCCAGCTTCTTTAAAAAATGTGTGTGTGTATATATATAATTTTGAAAATTACATATAAAAATGTGTGTATATATATAAAAAACTGAAAATTACATATAAAATTCCAATGCGATTAATCCCGCCTAGGCCCCGATTAATCCCGCCTAGGCCTAGGCCCCACCGCCCGACTAGCGTCTAGCGATTTTTACAACCATGGAAGACCGATAGTCCGATTGATAAAATCTCTCCATGGAAACACTTGCTGAATGTGGAGAGTGGTGATGATTCACGGTGCATCTCTGGATCTGGTGGAATGTGTAAACCAGTTGAGACACAGGATGGGTCAGAAATGACTGCTGGGTTGGAGTTTGGGGAGCTTCAACTGCCCCTTCATGTACATGATGAGAGGGGGGCTGCAACTAGGGGGATTTTGATGAAGTCTGAGCTTGTTTATGGGGACTGAAGGCTCAGGAGACTTTGGATATGGAGGATACTGGAGTTACTGAATCTGGGTTATTGTGTGCTTGATGGCGGGCTGGAGTATTCGCAAGGCCTTCAAGTGGGAGATTGTTGGGTTGTGAAGACTTGCGCAGAAATTAGGAGGGAGCTGGCCCTAATGAGCTTGAGCCCGGTTATTAGTTTCTTGTTAATTAAGTTATTAACCCTAATCCTAGTACTATAAATAGAACCTATGACGTAATAGTATTCCTTGAGCACCTAATAATAAAGAACCCTAGTTGCAAAGTGGACGTAGGCCAATCTTGGCTGAACCACTATAATTCTCGTGTCTCTACTTTTTCTGCTATCGTGTGTGTGTGTGTGGTTTTCCGCTGCGTTACCGACTCTGATTCCTAACATTAGAATCATATGATAAAGCTAGGAGATTTATATTAAGAAGGTGCATTCATATAGGTAGCATATGTAATCAGGTTTGAATCTATAAACAGCAGGGTACTTAAGAGTTCTTTCATAATCCTACTAGACTGATTTGCTAATCCTGGAAGTATAAGAACACCTATGATTTGATGGATCTTTTCTTTAATTCTTTAGGAGTTTATGTCTTCAAGATGATGTATCTTCCCTCTTTTCCATCCAAAATTAGGCATCTACTCGTTGTAGGTAATGTGAATTTGGGAGCAGAGGGTCTATTTTGTTGTCCTATAAACTCATTTAATTTTTCAGTTGAGGAATTCATGAAAAACAGTTTTTGTTTAGTTTTGAAGAGAATTCTTGTATTGATATTTTTATCTAACAACCCCTCACAAGTATGTTTATTTTATTGCTACAGCCTACAAGTATCAGGACCACCCTTTAATTTGTTTTAAAATGAACCGGTAATATATTAAATGCAGATTTCTTAACCATTCACCATTTATTTAAAATATTGCTGATCTTGTGCTTTTAAAATATTTCCGGAACAAAAAAATTTAATGTGGGATGTTTTGCTTCCCTTATGTTATCAGTTGTAAAGATCTGAATTGATTTTCTGCTTCTGTTCCTTTATATCTGGTGACAGCTTTTAAAATGTTTGCTTGGTAATTCTACAGCATATCAGTGGAGAAATACCCCAATAACCCAATGCTTGGTACCCGTGAATTTGTGAATGGAAAGGTACGCTCCTGCTGTGGATGACACTTAACTTTTTAAACCTACCTCCCTCTCTTTGAGTTTGTTTTGACTTTTTTTATATGTACTCTTGTTAATCAACAGCATGGAGCATACATATGGTTGACTTACAAACAAGTATATGACAAGGTGATACGGGTTGGAAATGCTATCCGTGCATGTGGTGTCAAACCTGTGAGTGACCTGCTGATGGCAATTAATATAACATCATCTCTTTAGTTTTGTCAATTTATTTCTTCTGTACTTTTAATAATTATTTTAACATTCTGGAAGTCTGTTTGCTTGACCTTATTCTTAATGTTTAAATTTTGCATTGCAAAAATATGCACCTTTTTCATTTTCTTAATAAACAGGTATTCATGCTTACTAAATTTACTGATCATGTAGGAAGGACGATGTGGGATTTATGGTGCCAATTGTGCAGAATGGGTTATGAGCATGGAGGTAATTTAGTGTTCTGTATGTTTCTTCTTGCTTGTACTTGTAGTCACTGCCACTCACTGGTGCCGTTTTAGACAGTGTTGTAAAAATCGCGCCTAGGCGCCGATTAGTCGCTAGGCGGATGGTCGACGATTATTTTTGGCCAAATCGGACTAAAAATCGCTAATCGGAAAAATTGGGTCAAAATCGGGCCTAGGCGGACCTAGTCGGCCAAAAATCGGCCACTTCCCGTTTTTCCGGTGATATTCCGGTAGGGTTCCGGCTAGATTCCGGCAGGTTCCGGCGAGATTCCGGCGACTTTCAGGCAAATTTCCGGCGATTTTCAGTTTAGTTCTTGTAATTTCTAAAAATTTTGAAAATTACATATAAAAATGTGTGTATATATAAAAAACTGAAAATTACATATAAAAATTCCAATCCGATTAATCCCGCCTAGGCCCCGATTAATCCCGCCTAGGCCTAGGCCCCACCCCACCGCCCGACTAGCGCCTAGCGATTTTTACAACCATGGTTTTAGATTGTTAGTAAGATGTCACAGTATTACATGCCGTTTCTATCTTCTGCTGATACATAATATTATGTTGTTTCCCATGATATTACATATTAGTCTCTATTTTTAAGTTGTTAGCCTAAACCAAACACCACAATTCCCATTTTCTTTGTTTCATGAGTGGTTCCATAGTTGGAAATAATAAATCTTCATCCTGTTGATAGTCTAACTTTTTAGAGGATTTTGATAGTTCTAATTCTAATCACCAAGAATCAACAATGCAATTGATGCATCTATAATGGTAAAAGTCAAACAACCAACATTTTGCCACTAGTGCACGAAGTTGAAGCTATCCTACTATTTATTTTCAGTGATAAACATAAACAAACCTTCATTTATCAGATTATTATATATAACTAACAAGATAAACCCTAACTAAAAGTTAAAGAAGTAAAGAGCCCTGAAACCTTAACCAACGTACTCTCAAGAACACAAATCAACAAAGTTGATGGAAGATAAACCTATTAGATTAACAATGATGCTCCTTACCAAAGTTCCAATCAACAAACCCTAATACAACTCCTATAATCAAAATTAGAAGAAACTTTTGTAAGACACAATTACACGAGTTATTTTTGTCCGATTTATTCTTCACTTGTTGGCATTGCAACAAAATAGTCAAAATTAGACCAAGAAGTGCAAAGTTTTCGTAAGTGACCCGAGGGATGATCTTTGTAATTAAATCTTTGATCTGTGTGTTGGTAATAATTACTGTCACCCCCAAATTTCTATTATCACCTGGATATTCTGTTTTAGATGTCAGTTAGTTTAATTTTCATGGGAACCTAACAGATTATTTTTCTAATATTCACAATTTAATGCAGGCATGTAATGCTCATGGGTTGTACTGTGTACCTTTATATGATACCTTAGGTAAGTATTCAATGTTGTTACTGAATGGGGTTTTTCAAGACATGTATTTTATTTATTTATCTGTGTTATCTAGTATATATAGTTTACTGTAACATTTTTTTTTACATATAGGTGCTGGTGCAATAGAGTTCATTATTTGCCATGCTGAGGTTACACTTGCTTTTGCAGAAGAGCAAAAGATCCCTGAGGTAATTGGTCATGCTCTTATATATGCATAGAAAAAAAAATTTCTTAACAAGTTTGCTGCTGAATTAATAAGTTTCTGTTGAACGTTCAGTTGTTAAAATCATTTCCCAGAGCTGGAGAATACCTGAAAAGTAAGTTACCCATCATGTCTAATTTAGTAATTTCTCAAACATTGATATGCATTTTGTAGATACTAATATGCATCATACTTTCTTCTAGCAATTGTGAGCTTTGGGAAAGTTACTCCTGAATATAGAGAACAAGCTGAAAAGTTTGGTTTGGCAATTCATTCATGGGATGAGTTCTTGTCATTGGTATGCTTTTTCATTATTTTTATCTATTTTTTATTATTTTATTCATATGGACTCTTCTTTAATGATTATCTTGCTGTTTTCAGATGAATGATATGTAATTAAATTTGATATTGGTGGTTTTTATGTACTTGCAGGGTGATGATAAAAACTTTGACTTGCCACTGAAGAAGAAAAGTGACATCTGTACAATAATGTACACTAGTGGAACAACTGGTGATCCAAAGGGTGTACTGATTTCCAATAACTGCATGGTAACACTTATAGCTGGTGTCGATCGTCTGCTAGATAGCGCAAACGTATCAGTGAGTTCCCACTCTTCTGTTTGACGAAAATAGATTTTACCATTTTCAGGCTGTTTTCATACTTGTGAATGATAATTTTCAGTTGAATACACAAGATGTCTATCTCTCCTTTCTACCTCTGGCACATATATTTGATCGGCTGATTGAGGAATGTTTTATCAATCATGGGGCAGCTATAGGATTTTGGCGTGGGGTAAGCTGATTACTAAATCTTTTACCATATATCAAGTTTTTTAATGGGTTGGATTTGGAATTGGATCGATTAATGATCTGACCATAGTCACATGGTTCGCTACCTCACCCACGATCTGCGATCCGGATCGCTCGTACCCAATCGCGGTACGATCGCGATCCAGGTTCGCTCTGGTTCGCGAATCCGATTGCAAAATTGACGAGCCGGAATTCCAATTCTATCGTACCTGGTTGATGTCGGATCGCGAATTCGGTGTAGCCGGAACACGAATCTCATTTATAGGGAACATCGCACCGATGGAATTTGGATCGCCGGAAATTTTTAGAGATGCTGAGACGCATCGAATATGAGATAACTTTGCCGTTTTTGTGTTATTTTATTTTTTTGTTTATCTATTTATCTGTATACGGTGATGAGTGATAGGCTAAAGTACTCTGAAAATCAATATTTTATCATCTTTTTGTTTTCTGAATCACGAAAGCGTCCTGCCCCTTTTCACCAAATGGTCCTCCCCTTTGATCGTTATGCCTCAATTTACAATTCACCACCAAAACTATAACCATTGATCGCTTTATCCCCCTCATAAAATCTCACTGCAACTTATCTCTTTATCCTTTTAAGGAGTTTTATATATTTTTGGAAAGCTTGAGGAATCTATAATATTTTACAAATATATAATTTAAGTGGTACAACGTACCACGTTATATGGTACATCGTACCGGACCGAACCGAAATGAGCCTACCCCCAATCGTACCGAATTTTAGGGACCTAGCGTACCGCGTTCCCGTTCCACGTTTTCGTACCGGAGCGTACCGCGAACTATGTGACTATGGATCTGACCCATGACCCAACTAATCGGATCGTGATCTGATCCATGATCCAAACTAAATCTCCCCATGTTTTTTTTTGTTTTTATTTCTTATAAAGTTATTATTATTATTATTATATATATATATATATATGTGTGTGTGTGTGTGTGTGTGTTTTAAAACACAAGTTTGTAAACATTGTATTTTGTCAGGAAACAACCTTAATTTAAAGATTTTAAGTTATTAAAGTTCTTTACGTAAAACGTGAACCATCTTAAAAAATTGTTGTCAAAAGATCGCTCATGTTTTAACAGTTAGTCAACATAAAAATTAAAAAACCATAACCTTTTAACAAAAACTGGCATAAAAAAATCAATCAAACTTTTATGAAAATTGTTTCATGTTTTACATTTTGTCATGCACATATTTGTACTAGACATAACGTTACAAAACTGATTATGTTTAGAAAAGATATTCTTTGAATATAGTCTTAGTGAATGGTAAAAATAGGAGTTCAATATTACGATAATAACAGTAGGCATTCTGTTTATGTTATTTAAATGGATCAACCCGAGTAGTGATTTGCCTAAGTGGATCGCTTGATGGATCAGTGGATCTGATTGACTTACATCAAGGCACGACTCGTTGGCTGACTTCCTACTCTATAGCAGATGTATCATACACATCATAATTTTGATGATCATACATACAGGATATTAAATTGCTGATTGAAGACATAGGGGAGCTGAAACCTACTATTTTCTGTGCTGTTCCTCGAGTCTTGGATAGAATTTATTCTGGTATTTTGCTGTTACTCACAAGGTTCCTTTGTATATTATTCATGTTCCTGTTAGTAAAGCTTCCTATTTTCTGTTAGGTTTGCAACAGAAAATTTCTGCTGGGGGTTTTATCAAACGCAAGTTGTTTAATCTGGCGTATTCACAGTAAGCATTTCTATATCATATGAACCAAGATTAAACATTACTTTTTTTCTTTCAATTTTTTTTTCATTCTTGCTGATTTGAATTTGCATGTTGAACTTGTGCAGCAAGTTACGTAATATGAAGGGAGGGAAAGAACATTCGCAGGCATCTCCACTAAGTGATAAAATTGTCTTTAGTAAGGTAATATATATGTTCTTCCTTTTTCGCCCTTGTGAGTTGTGCCTTTAACATGCAACTATGACATGACTCATTTTATTTAATTTCTGCAGGTTAAGCAGGGGCTTGGAGGGAGGGTACGCATTATTTTATCTGGAGCTGCTCCACTAGCTCCACATGTAGAAGCTTACCTGAAAGTAGTGACATGTTCTCATGTCCTTCAAGGATACGGTATAACCCCCAAGCCTCACCCCTCATGTATTTATTTATTTATATTAGCCGAAATGAGTCAGCTTGGATGAGTCAAAGTAGGTCAGGTCGGGTTACGAGTCAAAACGGGTAATTTTTGGTTTGGGTAGAAACAAAGTCAGGCTGGATTGATCTGATGACCTTTTGTCCAAAATTGTCATAACTTTTATAAATAATTAGTGTCAGATATGATTACTAAATTTGTATTATATCAATAATAATCTTTTTTAGATGAAATGATTAGAAGGGGTCCTATGCATTGAAAATACACTTCGGGCGACTTTTGACGCGTTGGACCCATTTGACCTGTTCCTTTCAATTTATTTTTTTATTTTACATGCTTGACCCATCAGAGATAAACACAAACCCGGTTCAACCCTTTCTTAAGTAAATGGGCTGAAATTGCCGCCTTTACTATGTGGTGATGTGGATTGGAATATAATAGTTCATGATGATTTATGTAGTGTGTGTGGATACCAGAATTGTTGTGCTTACAGACCAACATCATTGCAAAAACAAGAATCAAAACTTTTATCTAAGACCTAATAATTTTATAACTGTTACTGCAATGTAGGCCTGACGGAAACCTGTGCTGGATCATTCGTTTCACTACCAAACGAAATGGGCATGTTGGGTACAGTGGGCCCACCGGTACCAAATTTGGATGCGCGTTTGGTGTCTGTTCCCGAGATGAATTATGATGCCCTCTCAAGCAAACCACAGGGAGAAATATGTATAAGAGGGGATGTTCTGTTTTCAGGGTACCACAAGCGTGAAGATCTTACAAAAGAAGTGTTAATTGATGGCTGGTTCCATACAGGTGTGTGCCTTTACTCTTTAGAGAGATTCTTGATTTTAGTATTTTGCTCTTAGTACATTAATGTATAATTCTTATATGTATATGTATACACATATTATGCTGCAGGCGATATTGGCGAGTGGCAACCCGATGGAAGCATGAAAATTATTGACCGCAAGAAAAACATATTCAAGCTCTCCCAAGGAGAATATGTGGCCGTTGAAAATCTGGAGAATGTTTATGGACTTGTTCCTGACATTGATGCGGTATGCATTTCAACATTATAGTATCATTCTACCGCCCGGTTCTAAGAAAGCCTCATTTTCTACAAAAAATCTGGGCTTGATTAGTCCTAACCTTTTTGTGCCTTCTTTAGTTTTATCCTTATTTTTATATCATGCAAAGTTGATGTAAAAGTTTATTTTAAATTAAGTAACTAAAATTTACATTTGGTTTTAAATCATAACATGAAATAGATAAGTTGCATGTAAATTATAGCATAAATTATAAACCATTACCAACAAAGATTAAAAAAATTAACTTTTTTGAGTAATAGTTCAAATGTTATACGATATGAAAACAAAAATAGCCATGTGGGTCTTGGGACTCGGCTTATTGAAGCCTGGCTTTTTGGTTACTAGGCTTTTGGGGCCCGGGTCAAGTAAGTTCTTTAGAACCGGTTTTGAGCTCAATCCTAGTTGTGCCTGGTTTTTGGGGGACCGGGTCAAACAAGTTTTTTAGGAGTGGCGTTGGGCCCGACCCTAGTGTGCACGTGATATGAAGAAACTTTTACATGCTATTTCAGGTATGGATATACGGGAACAGCTTCGAGTCTTGTCTTGTTGCTGTTGTGAACCCAAAAAAAGAAGCGATAGAACATTACGCGGAAACGCATAACATTTCTGGGGATTTTGACTCCCTATGTGAAAACCCCAAGATTAAAGTATACATAATGGGAGAGCTCACTAGAGTTGGAAAAGAGAAAAAGGTTTTTTATTTTTATTTTTTAACACAAGAATATATGCTTCTATATTTTGAAGCAATCGTTAACCGTAACTGATTTCTTGTAACCACTGTCTTGCAGTTAAAAGGTTTTGAATTCATGAAAGCTGTTCACCTTGACCCGGTCCCTTTCGACATGGAACGTGACCTTCTGACCCCAACATTCAAGAAGAAAAGGCCCCAGATGCTTAAATATTACCAGGTATTATTATTATTATTATTATCGTTATTATTGCTGTATTGTTTTCTGATGAATATACTATGCCTTTTTTGCAGAATGTAATTGATAACATGTACAAGACTATTAACAAAAGGTGAATCGCGGCATAAATATGATTTCTTCTCTGCTTGGCTAATGGTTTACTCTCGCCTTTACTCTCGATTTGTTTTGGACCCTATATTACTTCGATATGCTATTGTACAGTTGTGTTGTATGTAATAATATTTAATTATCAAATAAATCATGTTTTAATGAATTTTTGTTAATCGTAAATAATAGTTAGTTTAGGCCCAATTGTAATTAGTCCATTTGGTCTGGCCTATGGGCATGTTATTACAGTTTTCACCTCTATAAATAGAGGTGTTCTCTCCTTGTAAAGATGCACAAGTTAATTTCAGTAATCCAATACCAGTTACATGGTATCAGAGCTGCGGCTCTAGATCCGATATCCCGTTTCCGTCCCGTCTCGAATCCGGTCACTAGTCACAGCCTCCGTCTATGTCTCTGTTCCAGATCCAAGATTCCAAGTTCAAGTTCTTGTTCAACTCCTTGCAGATTCCTATTTCCTGGAAGGCGACACCTACTTCCAACACGAAATCCTTTTTCCGACAAACGTTGCGCTACGCCGCCGCCACCATCATCTTCAGCTACGTCCGTATAGTAAACCCCTGAAAACCCGCCGCCTGACGCGCCTCCACGGGCCGGCACCTGTCTTCTCAGATCTGGTCATTTTTCCGGCGAGTGAGTTTACACCGCCGGCACCGCTACACTCCCCAGGAGATTCCGATCGTCCCTGTACCATCAGTTCCTCTGTCGCCGCCGCTTGACCGGAATCTATCACCGGCCACCGTTACAACCTGTTTTCTGTCCCGGAACACCTGAGGTACCGTTTTACCACGTTTTGTCCCGTTTATTGTCGAAAAGTACATTCTCCAGCCGGATTTTAGCATTTATCACCTAGAAATTAACAACTTTGCAATCTGGTTCTGTTTGTACCTGCTTTCTATTTGAGATTTCTGTTCTGGTTTGACATCATTATTTTTCAATGGGGGACGGGAAGACTAAAACTGTTCCTGAGAACTAGATTGCCCCTGTTATCATCAAATTTGCCTCTGTTTTGCGTATCCCCGTGAAACTTGACTCCAATAATTGGAGTTCATGGAGTCTATTTGTTCAGAAAGGTCTTGCAAGCCTCGACAAAAAGGATCATCTGACTTAGCAACCCTCAGATCCGGTTACACGTGAATGGCGTATTGATGATAATGGGATCTAAATGGCTATGTGGAATGCTATGGTGCCACAGATCCTCACTATTGCTCAAAATTTCCCTACTGTAAAAGCAATGTGGGATCACCTGTTTTCGTCCTTCTCCGTGAAGGATCTTTTATCTCATGCGTCCTCGGTGATTCAGGCCTACACCCGAGTTGAACAAGGTGATTCTACATTCACCAATTATTTCACCCGCTGTTCGAAGCTTCAAGATGAACTACGTGTTCTACTTCCACCGACTACTGACTTAAAGGTTCAGGAGGAGCGTAACACCAAAATGGATGTCATGATGTTCATTGTTGGTCTAGCACCAAAATATGCTAGTGCTCGACCACTGTTACTGAGCAACTCTGCCGCTATTTCCTCTGTGGCATCCACATATCATCTCTTACGAGAAATGTATGGTTTGGATGCACCCCCTACTGACGTATCTGCAATGCAGACATATACTGGTAAAGGTTACGGCCGAGAATCTCATATGGCACAGAGGAAGGGTATTGGACGCGGTGGTGGTATCATTTGTCACTATTGCCATGAGCCTGGTCACACAAAGTACAATTGCCCGAACCGTTCTGCTGGCTCTCAACCACCTCCTCGTCCTAAAGCACGAATGGTCACCCATGACGAGCCTCCTACCCAAGTTACTGTTACTGCTTCTGCCTACACAATCAGCAAAGAAGATTATAATCGCCTCTAGCAGCTGCTTACTTCTCAACCAATCGCTCCTAGTGCCCAAGCCAACTCGGCCAATTCAGGTACATTCTCTAACCATGACTTATCCTGGGTGGTTTATTCTGGAGCTACTCATCACATGACTGGGAATCAAGGTATACTGTCTAACCTACATAATACATCTCACCCACCAGTTCGACTTGCTGATGGATCCTCGTGCCCAGTTCTTGGTATTGGATCCATTAGTAATTCGAAGAACCTGAGACTCTCCTTTGTACTGCTAGTCCCCAAGTTCCCAAATTACCTTTGTTCAGTAAGTCAACTCACTAAACAAAATAATTGTTCTGCAACCTTTATCATACTCATTGTTTCTTTCAGGAACTAGGAACGAACCAACTGATTGGCACGGGTGTTGAATCAGGAGGCCTCTACCGTCTGTCCTTATTGTCACAACCAACAACAAACATATGTGATTCCAGCATTAGGGAGGCTCAATGCCGGCTAGGTCATCCCTCGACAGCGGTTCTGAGACAAATGAGACCGGATTTTCCAGCTTCTTTTGATTTTCATTGCGAGTCATGTCAGCTTGGCAAACACACCAAGCGTTCCTATCCTCCAAAAGTGTCTAGTAGAGTCCGTCAGTTGTTTGAACTTTTGCATTATGATGTTTGGGGTCCTTCCCCTGTTAAAACCCCTTTAGGTTTCGAGTATTTTGTTACTTTTATTGATAACTATTCTCGTGTTACTTGGGTTTATTTATTGAAGTCTCGTGGTGAAATTAATTCGACTTTTCGCAACTTCCATTCGTATGTTCAAAATATGTTTAACACTTCAATCAAAACTCTTTGTACTGATAATGCAAAAGAATATTTATCCACTGATTTCTCTACATATCTCAAAACACATGGTATAATTCACGAGACATCTTGCGCATATACATCTCAACAGAATGGTGTTGCTGAACGCAAGAATCGCCATTTGTTGGATATTACTCGCACACTCATGATTCATTCTCATTTTCCTCATCGATTTTGGGGTGATGCTGTCCTTACTGCAGCCCACCAAATTAATCGTATGCCCTCATCTGTCCTTGCTGGTAAAACCCCGTTTTCTGTCCTGTATCCTATGGGAACTCCTTTTCCCCTCACTCCTCGCATTTTTGGGTGTGTGGCTTATGTTCATGACCATTGTCCAGGAGTCACTAAGCTAGACCTGCGGTCTATTCGTTGTGTCTTTCTTGGTTACTCCCATGTTCAGAAGAGGTATCGATGTTACAGCCCCTCCCTTCGTCGATATTTTACTAGTGCCGATGTCACTTTTCATGAGTCATGTCCTTATTTTCCCGAGTCCTCTGCTTCATTGTTCGATCTGTTTCTTGATTCTGATCCTATTGTACCGGATTCTATCACCGTTCCTACCATTCCTATATCCTCTGTTCCATCTACATCTGCTCCTCCGCTCTCAAATGTCATCGATCCGGTTCCTGCTACATCTGACCTATCGACAGAGCTCCCACCGTTGATTTTCACATATGCCCGGAGACATAAGGATAAGTCAACAGAGGCACCTGTTTCACAACCAGACCATGACCCTGGTACGTCCTCAGTTCCACCACCTAAGCCTGATATACCGGATTCTACTTCTGTTACACCAGACACACCTGCTTATGACCCTCCTGGTGCACCCTTTCCTGATATACCGATTGCCTTTCACAAAGAACCTCGACAAGCCACTCGTTATCCCATTCAGGATTATGTTGCTTATTTCCACCTCTCACCTGAGTCCCATGCCTATACTACTGCTATTGACTCCTACCCGATTCCTAAGAATGTGATGACAGCTCTTGCTCACCCAGGATGGAGACAGGCTATGGAAGAGGATATAGGGGCCCTCAGGGCTAATCATACATGGGATCTTGAGACGCTTCCTCATGGAAAGCGTATTGTTGGGTGTCGATGGGTGTTCACGGTTAAACTACACTCGGATGGTTCCTTGCATCGCCTGAAGGCCCGGTTAGTTGCTAAGGGTTACTCTCAGGCATATGGCATTGATTATGATGAGACCTTTTCTCCTGTTGCCAAAATGCCATCTGTACGTATTTGTATTTCCCTTGCTGCCATTCATCATTGGCCGCTCCATCAGCTTGATGTCAAGAACGCTTTCCTTAATGGTGTTCTTGAGGAGGAGGTATATATGGAGCAGCCACCCGGGTTCATTGTCGAGGAGGAGGCCTTGAAAGTATGCAGATTACGTCGTTCTTTATATGGCCTTAAGCAGTCCCCTAGAGCGTGGTTTGGTCGGTTCTCTAGTGTTATGGGAGAATTTGGAATGGTCTGTAGTGCATATGATCACTCTGTATTCTTTAGACATCGGCAAGGCCGAAGGATTATTTTAGTCGTCTATGTTGATGACATCATTATTACAGGAGATGATGAGGTCGGGATTACCGAGCTCAAACAGTTTCTTCAATCTATGTTTCAGATTAGCGACTTAGGTCGACTTCGGTATTTTCTTGGCATAGAGGTATCTCGCTCTCCACAATGAATACTTCTTTCTCAACGGAAGTATGTCCTTGATATGCTGACCGAGTGTGGCCTACTAGGTTGTAAGCCTGTTGATACTCCAATGCTTCCTACAGGGAAGCTCCTTCCAGAGGACGGGAGTCCGCTGAAAGAACCTGAAAGATATAGACTGTTAGTTGGAAAGCTTAACTATCTAACAGTCACACATCCATATATCTCTTTTGTTGTTAGTGTTCTAAGTCAGTTCATGGCCACTCCATACACTGGACACTGAGATGCGGCTTTGCGCGTATTACGGTATCTCAAGACCACACCAGGTCTAGGTATCTTGTATTCTGATCAGGATCATTGTCGTGTGGGTGCCTTCACAGAAAAAGGAGACGGGCGCATATCAGAGTTCTCAGATGCTGATTGGGCAGGCTGCCCTATCCCACGAAGATCTACGACTGGGTATTGTGTGTTTTTTTGAGGAAATTTGGTGTCATGGAAGAGCAAGAAGCAACACACAGTATCTAGATCAAGTGCCGAATCAGAGTATAGAGCAATGGCAGAGGTTACATCAGAAATGATTTGGACTCGTCGTCTTCTAAGAGAACTCGGGGTTGTTTCTGATAAATTGATGAGGTTATATTGTGATAGTCAATCGGCTATACATATAGCCAAGAATCAAGTATTTCATGAGAGGACGAAACATATAGAGGTCGATTGTCACCTTATCAGTGATCGTGTGGTGGGCACTCAGGCTGATTCTCCATCCATCCAGCCAGTTCATGTCAAGACAGAATTTCAACTTGCTGACATCTTCACGAAACCACTCCGAAAGGCTCAGATAGACTTTATATGTAGCAAGTTGAGCATGATTAATATCTATGCTCCAACTTAAGGAGTGTTAATTGTAAATAATAGTTAGTTTAGGCCCAATTGAAATAAGTCCATTTAGTCTGGCCCATGGGCCTGTTATTAGAATTTTCACCTCTATAAATAGAGGTGTCCTCTCCTTGTAAAGATGCACAAGTTAATTTCAATAATCCAATACCAGTTACAGTAACTATATAAAAAATAATAAGCAGTGATGTACTTTTTGATGTAAATTTGATTAGCAGTTGAAAAAGTAGATTGAATAGAACATGGGTTTTTTTATTTTTTTATTTGTTAATTGAATAGCGGTTAATGAAGACATGCACTTCGAATCTTTTAATTCGAGGTTTTAACTATCTGATATTGATTCTCGAGTAGCTCATGAGCGGCTTAGCTTATTTATACCCCTATATAATGAGGACTCAAGCTCTACATTCTATACATCAGCATACACATTTTATGGATTCTGGATGAGATTTCCTGTAACTCTCTCTACTTCTCTCTTACATGTTCTCTCCATGCTTTGAGATATACAATACTTGTTATATGCAGACATATAATCTTCATAAATACAAAACAAGTAACCAACTTGAGCGTCATAGTGTCCTTGAAGCTTCGGCCTTGTGGACCCTCTAACGAGTTGCTCGTGTTTGCGAGCTCAACTCCGACATGAGAAGATAAAGAACACCAACTGCTCGAGTCCCGGTTCAGGCAAATCTCCGCCTAAACACAGTTCTGGCTCGGTCCGAGCTCGATCCGTTATATCATTGTATCTTCACCCAAAAAGATGTTTCTACATTGATCATTCATCTTTTAGCTATTTTGTTAAATGAAGGATTAGATCTCTAATTTTGACATATTACAGTTAGAGAAAAATTACATCAATAACCCTAAGTATACTAGATTTACAAACTATTAAAAAAACATAAAATAATCAAATTAGTAAAAGTGTTTATGGTACAATATTCTTGATGATCATTCACATAAACAAATCCGCATTATATCAAGGGTTCGAGTCTTGTTTTGAATGTTTGCAACCGTATACGCAACTCGCAAGGTGAAGAGTCCGCGCTTTTGATTCGAACACCTCGGATTTCTTTTCTGTCATGGCAGAGATGTTGATGACGGCGGCTATGGGGATTAGGTTTGATCAGAATTTTGGCTCTGTACAATATTCTTGATGATCAAGGAGCAAAAACACTTGCATTTATTTAACTGTCAAAAGTTTTTTTTCTTTAGTCCATTTTTTTTACAAATTTAGACCCACCAATAAGAGAAGGTTTATTATATTGATTAAATATTCAGTAATATAAGAGAAAACAAGGAGCAAAAACACAAATGTGTTGATCTATGTGCATATTAAAGCCTCAGATGTCAAATTTTCACCACAAAACACACCAAAAACAAATGAAGACACCTTCAAAAAGCTAATTTGAAGTAAAAACAAACAACTCTAATCTATATAAATCATACTCTATGCTAATCAAAGAGGATGAGAAAGAGGATGAGCACTTCTTTAAATCTCTCTCTTCACTCCTTTCTTCCTCCATTCTTACACACCTTAAAAACATCAAATAACCCAAAAATCACTTCCTTTCTAGCTTCTTGTATGGCTGCATAAATGTTAAAAACCTCAATCAAATTCGGCTAAAGATCACATTCATGATTTTGACTTATGCCAGAGTGTAGCTCGATAACGAGACTTGTGCGGGTGAAGCAGAATGGATGTAAACAAACTCCATGCTTTTGCCAGCTGGTAATGAGCTAATCCATGTTGGAAACCCATAGGAACCACCTGGGCTCTTGGTTAGACCCCATAGAGGACCGTAGAGTTTGGAGACTGATAGGTTAAGGTTCTTGATCGTCTTCCCTGAGTTGTTGGTCACTATAGCTGAGTATCTGTAGTATGTTTTCCCATTTGCTACCCATGAAGTTGTAGCCTTTTGTTCAAAGGCAATTGGAGCTAAACAAAGTAAAGATGGAATCTTGAATCAGAGCTTTTGATTATATATTGAAAAATGTTACAATTTTATAAAACATCTTCAGAAAGATTGCAAATTTTTATTACATATTCAAGACTGCAACATTTTTCTAATCTGGGAAACTTTTACTTTTCCATTTTATCCACCAATTTGTAAGAAAAGACCAAGATTTTCATCTAAAATTAATCTAAGAAAATAAAGATAGGATCTTGAATAAGATTTCATTAAAAAGATTATATTTTCCTATCATAAATTCAAGAATGCAACATTTTTCTAATCTGGGTAAGCATTATTTTTCCATTTTGTAAACAAATTAGTTAAATTTTTTTTTTATCTAAAGACTTTCAAAACTTACCTGCAAATGGAGTTTCTTTAACTGGATTAGGCTTTGGTTGAGCAGCAATAGGCTTAGCAACATGAACTTCAACTGCAATGAGTATCAAACGCGTTCAATTGAAAGAAACCTAAACAAAAACATCAAATGCACCAAACTTGAAACATACCCGGAAGCAGTTGGTTGTAACCACCATGACCACCATGTAGCCTAGCCAAAATACCAAGAAGTGGGGCGTTGTTATAAGTAGCAGGCTCAGTCTGCTCATAATTGTCTCTATGATCAGCAAAATTGTCATAAGCATCAGGCCCACCAACAATCGCACCAGTCAAAAGATTCGGGTCACTCGCTTTCCTACTGAACCATGTTGCGTAACCACCTCTGCAGCTAACGAACGATGGGTCAACCTTAACCGAAACAATAGATGAACCTCTGTGGTGAACTTGTTGTGGGTAGTTGTTGCCATATCCAACCATGTAACTTGTTGCCCTTGGATTGTCTCCAAGAATGTAGTCCACCTAACAAAAGGTAAAGACTTTAGACAACTTTTAACAAAAATAATGACTTAAAGAAGTAATTAAAAAGCAGGCGGTTTTCTTTACTTGCGACTTGGCGAATGCTAAAAGCTCTGAAGGAGCGACACTGCCCGAAGAACAATGTAGGTCTCTTCGGGCAGACGTCAAGTAATCAGAGTAGACTGTAAGTAGGAAAGATGCACTTGTGACAAACTGCAAGTTATTCCATCTTTGCTTATAAATTAGGCCACCAGGAGTCTTTTGAACATTTTGACTACTCTTGCCAAGACATGAACACATGAAAATTTCTGCCTTTTCTTGGTACTTTCCGAACACCGGAGCATGGCTACCGGCTTTCCCTCCCATCAGAAACTGCATAAAATCAACCACATTACAAAATCTTTAATACCCTTTTTGAACAATTTATAAAAGATGCAAGAATTGAAATAAATTATGACCATTTTAATAATCAAACAGGGATGTAAATGAGCCTAGCACGGTAGCACCTTTGAACTACTCCTACAACCTCGAATCAAGCCGAGCTTAAACAGACTCAAGCATGTATTGGAGCTCATTTTCGAGCCTATTATTTATATATTTTGTATTTAGCATATTAAATATATATTTACATAAAAATAATTACAAAATATAAACAATAATAAAAATAACTAAATAATACAGATTATGTTATAAAAAATTATAATTACAAATATTATAAAAATAATTATATACGAATAAAGTAATTAATAAATAGTAATGAACCGCACCCATATTTGTAAAATTAATTATAAACCGAGAGTTGAACTCAAGTTTCGACCTCAAACCCTGTTAAATTAAACGACTCGAGCTCGAGCTTCATCAAGCTCAAGTACAGCTTGTTTACACCTGCAAATCAATACCTTTGCGACAAGTGTTTGAACACCAGCATACTTAACGTCCCAACCGAACTCGGTCATGGCCCATCCGGTCCCACCAAGAGCATCCCCGTTTTCACCAAGATAATCCAAGTAGTAC
Source organism: Smallanthus sonchifolius (assembly GCA_023525975.1). NCBI lineage: Eukaryota > Viridiplantae > Streptophyta > Magnoliopsida > Asterales > Asteraceae > Smallanthus > Smallanthus sonchifolius. The sequence goes on from CM042018.1 coordinate 105,694,627, forward strand.
TCATTGTCTGTTGCCTTGTACATCCAAGCAGCTGCCCAAAGCAATTCATCCTGTCCATATTCAAATTTTACAAAAAAAAAAGTTAAAGGGGTAAATTTGTATTTTTCATAAGTGTGAGTGAGACGGTTAATATTGGTAGTTGAGAGAGATTGTGATCACATACAGCGTAGCCACTGACGGACCGGTAGTACTTCTGGGCCACGGTGATGCTACTGTCATATTTGCCCCTGTATTTGTCGGCAAAATCGAATAACTGTAGAGAAAAAGAGTTGTAATCAGTGACAAGTTGTAGGGGTAAAATAGTAATATGATACGGTACTACCACCGACACTGTTTAATTAAATCGACGGTGGTCAGTAAATCTGTACGGTGCGACCACATTGTGCGTGTCGGACACCAATTATACCTGAACTTTTATGACCAAACATGTGCGCCGAATAAATTAGCATGCAAAAATGCAAATTTCACATTTGCCCTTTGGATTTGGGAGTATGTACCCAATGCACTAAATGTTGTACCCCAGATAATCTGATTTCTGTGCAGTAAAATGGTGGCCACCTAGGCACCAAGCTACCTCTGCTAACTTAAACGGCCAACAGTTTGCCAGACATTCAGACAATTAAAGTTAATAACAGTAATTGTTTTCACACCAACCCCCTTTGCTAACACGCGCCTATCTTTTACTAACTTGCGCTACTTTTTGCGAACTTGCGCATTTGACACGTGACAGTTTTAATCGTTTTTTAGTGACGGAACCTGAACTTCTTAGTTGAGTTCATCATAAAAACTCTCTTCTCTACTAATTACAGGTAAGGGTCATGTTTTCTTAGGTTATGAGGTATACCCTCACGCATGAGGGCCTTCGCGGCGTGAAGCATCTTGGAACACCGCCCCCTCTCGCGTGAAGGGGGCGTGAGGGGGTTTGCGTGAGGTGGCTCACGGAAGAAATGGTTGGGTGAGGGGAATAGGGTGAGGTGTCAATGTGTGATTGAGAAGAGGGTGAGGTGGCAGTGGCAGTTGCGTGAAGGGGCTCACTTGGGTGAAACACCACCCCCCTTTTGCGTGAGGGGGCTCACTTGAGACCACCGTGAGGGTATACCTCATACCCTTAAAACAAACTCAGCTTTTATTAACAGTGGCGTCGCAAATGGGTCCTTGCCCTTAATTTTGTTTTGTAGTGTGCCCCTTCCGCCTTCCGAAATTAGTCTAAATTGTTCTTTACAAACAAAATTTGGAAATTTTTAATGAAGGGTTTGCTGGCTTACGGGGTGCCTGTCCACCCTCTCCCAGTAAGTTGTATCCGCTCCTGCTTTTATATATAAAAAACCGACAAAGTCTTGACCCTCCCTTGGTTATGAATAATTTGTGGTAATATTAATAGACTAAAACTAAAAGTGGTGAAAGACCTGGGTGGCATGGGTAAGGAGCTCTCGGGAGTAAGCGGGGTTAGAGCTGTGGAAAACAATGGAAGCGGCGGCCATAGCAGCGGCGGTTTCTCCGGCAAGATCAGAGCCAGGGTTATATTCATCAACTCTATAAGCATATCGGGAAGTCGTCATGTCCTCTGGCCTTTGCCAACAGTAATGGTCAGTGTTACCATCTCCCACCTATAATAAATCATTAACCAAAACATTTAAACCTGTAAAAACTATATTTATATCATAATCAACATCAACAAGTTTGTCACAACAAAAAACACAAGCTCAAAGAATACCTCTCCATAAAGAACATGAGGCTGAGGGTGAGCTTTGATGAGATAATCAGTACCCCATTTCACAGCATCCATGGCATGACCAAGCTCACCACTAGCACCCATTTGATTCCCATATTCCATTATGCTCCATGACATCATCGTCACTGTAAACGCCATTGGAAGCCCAAATTTCACATTATCCCCTGCGTCATAGTACCCTCCCACCAGATCCACCTTCAAAATTTTCAAAATTCAAATCAATTGAAGAATTCCAAGATTCTAAGTTCAATTTTAACCAATTAGAAGTAGTGTTTAAATGGGTCGCTTGCTAACATACGCCTATTTTTGCTAACTTACGCATTAGGCATAGGCATGGTGTCAGTTTTAATCACTGTGGAACCAAAACTTCTCATTGGGTCAGGCTAAAAACTAAACTTTTATATATAAAAAACCAAAAAATTCCAGTGATCAAAGAACATAGAACCGGTCACATATAAATTGTTTTAATTTTTAAATTATTTATAACATTATCATCCGGTTATTAAATCTGGTCCGACTAATGAACCGGTAAGGCAGCCGGTTCAATGTCAGGTCCGGTTCTGAAAACACTGATTAGAAAGGAATTCGTTATTACCCCATTGGCTTTGCCATCGTAGAGCCCTGAATTCCCTCTCCATTTGACTCTTTGGTTACCCGGAAGATAACCGGATCTCTGAGCTTCAAAGAACAGAATGCTTTTGCTTAAAGCCGTGGCGTAATCATGTCCACCTGCTAAAGCCAAAGGTACAACTCCCACAAGCAGAAACAGAGTAGTCGCCATTGAACAGACTCCAATTAATTTCCCCATCATTGAAAACCAAATGGCAATGCTGGTGTAATTTAGCAGATTGAAGCAAGTTTTAGAGAGAGATGGAGAGTTGGGGAAGAAGGTGGAGGGAAGGGTTGATATATATATATGGGGGAGATGAAATGGAAGAGGCATAAAGTAGAGAGTAATTAATGGGTTTGCTTGAATTAAATCTTTATTTGTTTATATTTATTTAACCTAGTTATTGGGGAAATTGAAGAATTAAAGGATAGGTGAGCGAAAAGAGCAATGCATGTGAGTTTGTTGGGTTCCATTTACTCGGAAAAATCGGTGGTTTTTTTCTTTATATAATATTATATATCACTGCGATAAAACATGCATATTTTCTATAAAATTTTCCTGCAAATTATTAATAAAAGAAATTTGTCGGTTAGCGACAACTTTCCGATAAAACAAAAACAAAAAGTAACCATAAGATTTCCTACAATTTTCCCACAAATTTATTAAATAAGTTAACTTATTTATTTAAAATAATCATCGAAATATTGTCAGAAATTAACGACGAAAGGCTTGTCGCTAATTCGTCGAAAAATTAGTCGGGGCTTTGTCGGAAAAAAACATTTTTTACGGGGTTTTTTCAACAAACATTTTTTTGTCGGAAACTTGTCGCTAACAGCCAATTCCGACAATTTCCCACGAAATCTGATGTTGCAGTTTTTTCATTTTTTGGTAGTGTATAGAGCAATACGGTACACGTCGAAAAAAGATATTGAAGTCAGAGTCTCACTGGGAGCAGTATCTCTATCAGACTACCAATAGACTAGAAGAAAGGTTTTTTCACATCCCATCCTCCTCAGATCCTACAAATAGCCCTGCTATAGTTGATTTTACTTGGTGTGTTTGTTTGTTAGGGCTAGTCCACTTGATAGAGGCATATGCCTCTTAAAGGGAAGGTCCCGGGTTCAAACTTTGGCAATTGAGTAGTTTATAATTATTGGTTTAAAGTAGAGTAAAAGTAACATTTGACGTTCAATATATATATATATATATATATATATATATATATATATATATATATATATATATATATATATATATATTATACGAAACTAATTTAAATAAAAAATCATGAAAAACTACATAAACATTTATACATAGTATTTTGTCAGATACAGGAGAAAGAGACCCATTTGTGTCATATGTATACAGTGTTTATATAATCGTGTTATGTATCATATATTTACATATGCTTATGCAATTGTCACATCTTTTATTTAAAATTGATTTTTTAATAAAAGGGCATGTATACATGTGTATGTATGTTTTTTAGTGTTTTTCAAAGTAAGAAGAAGGTTGCTATGATTGTCTTCCGAGAAAGTTGAAGAACTAATGGTATATAATGTTTTACGGAATATTTATGATAAATTGGGTCATCTACCATTAATTACGGATCCAAGCTAAACAAAAATGAGATGAGTCAATGGAAAGAGTATGTGTAAATTAGGCTCCGTTTGGTTCGCATAATTATCAGGAATTGGAATTGAAATTGAAAAATTTTCAGTCAAAAATCTTGTTTGGTTGGTCAGGAAATGAATTGGAATTGGAATTCATTCTCTCAATCAAGGATTTAAAGATTACTTCACATATGTGATGGAATGTTTAACTTTTCAGCGGAATTTGCATACATTACCAAAATGCCCTTTCATAATAAACATTCCATCTCTCCATTCTCAAATATCCCAATCGATGTCTGCATCTTTCGAATCATTTAAATCCATTTTATACACATCGTATGAAAATCCATCAAATAATTTCAATCTATTTTCATTTCCAGTTTTCTAAATCATTGAAATCAATTTTCATTTTTACTATCACTTTCCATTGAAATCGATTCCAGTATTCAAATGAATTAAAGTTATTGAAATCAATTTCCATTTCATATCTAAGGGGTGTTTGGGATTACTTTTGGAATCTCCTTATGACTTTTGGAGAAGTCATTTTCAAAAGTAAGGAGCTTTTTACTTTTGAATTTTAACTTATAATCTCACATTTTACATATCATTTTAGATTACCCAAACAACCTTTTAACTTATTAACTTTTTAGAAAAGTTAATAAGGAGGTTCCAAAAGATGCCCTAAATTAATTTTCGTTTTCAAATCATTGAAATCATTTTCATTTGCATTTCCAATATCCATATCAATTTCCATTTCAATTGACATCAACTACAACATCCTTCAAATCATTAATTGATGTTTGAATGATCTAAACAACTATTTATCAAACCCCACCTCCTGAAAGCGATTGGAATCGACGATCTTTCGAGACAACTTCTAATTAACGATAAAAAACCAACAACGATCGAAGTTGTATCCTCTGTTTACCGATCTAAACCAATCAATGATCGAAGTCACGTAGCGGGTGAGATAATTGAGATGAGGATAGGGTTGAGAGGTGAGGAAGAAGATGATGCAAAATTAACCAAAAACTCGAAGGCAATTAACGGAACTCCAAATCGATTTAGTCTACTATACGTTTCAACTTTCATATGAACTTATTTGAGAGTGAAAGAATGGCTAGGTCTTTTAATAAAGGGTAGTTTTGTCAATTCATTTTTCTACATTCCAATTCCGTACATAGCTTTACAGACCAAACACAACATAATTTTTCATTTGAATTAATTCCAATTTCATCACATTCCAATTCCTCCAGAAACATTCTGCGAACCAAACGGGGCCTTAGTGTTATTGTAACAACTATAAATTATTTATGGAATAAATAGGAAAATAAAATGTATTTGAGGAAAGAGAGTAGGTGTTTGGTAGGAGGGTATTGAGGTCACACTATCTATATGTGAAACTCACAAGTATTGGATTGTTTCACTTTAAGATTGGTCATGGCTTGGAATAATCTTAGTTCATGAATCGTCAATGTATGACGAAAGATAACAACTCTATGAGACAATTAAATAGTCACATGGGATTGAATCGTAATCCGTCACATATACGTAAGACGGAAATGAAAAGGCTATATACGTTTTAGTAAACTTTAAGAGAAAACTCGTATGGAAAAAAATTACTATCATATATCAAAGTTGTCTTCAAACATTGTAAAAGGTATTTATTTATATTAAACAATGTTCGGTTAACGTAACATAAACATTAACTATAGCCTTTGATAAAATAATATATATAACCTAAATATTAAATACTATCATAATAACTAAGTATTCCAAACTTAATTATATATATTCGATTTAAAGAGTAACGAAGGAAAGAGTGCCAGGCAAGTGCTTGACGTCTGCTTATTGGGTCACGTTCTTAGGCTTCTTTTGTGTTGACGTGTGTTTAGGAGGCCATGTGAGTATGTACCGCCTTCCTCTTTCTACACTCTTTTCTATCCTTCTGCACGAGAGAGAGAGAGATAGATGAAGCTTTTGATGTGTTTCTTTTGATCTTCGTCTCGTCGGCCGGTTTTCTGGCTCGGTGGCTTTGGTCTACCAGTCTTCTGGGTCCATCGGTTTGGTCTGTCGATGAGTTGTCTCTCTATCTCTCTTTTCTCTTTTGTCTTTACAAATCATTTTTGTTGGGTTCTCTAGAACCCTAGGTGGTGATAGTGGTTCTTCGCAGTTAAATCATTGTTGTGTAATTGAGCACACTTAGGTTTTTGGAAGAAAGAGCCAAATCTGAAAGTTTAGGGGCCATTTTGTAAATAAGATAAATCTAATTTCTTTTGTGGATGAAAAGTTGCACGAACACACATTGTGTGTGTGTGTTTCTGCGATTTTGTTCAAAGAAGATAATAGATTTGGCATGTGTTAGATTGAAGGATTACGCAAACTCAATTACTTCATATCACCAGATAAACATACATTTCTTATTTGAATCACCAATTTTGTGTTAATATGGAGTTTCTAGGTAAAAACCCTAAATTTCAGGAATTGGGGTATTTTAGGTGGATGATTCTTGGTTATATGTAATAATCTAACTCTACTACAGTAATAGTGGTCAGAATTCTTGATTTTAACACCTAATTTGATAATGTGAAATTAGGGTTCTTGAGACTTGATTTGAGGATTTTGATTTTGAGATGTTGTGATGATGTGCTTAAGGTTTATAAGTGTTTGTTGAGTCTATAAACACAAAACCTAGCAAATTTCATAAATCAAATTGATAAAACATGAATTTGAGGTTTAGGTGATGTTTGGATAAATCCCTAACATGTCAAATGGGTAGTTTCATTGATCTTTGATCAATAATTGTGATTTTAAGAGGTTGAGGTTTGATTTAAGTTGAATAAACCATTTTGGTCATAGGTGATGAACTTTAGTTAATGGTATGTGTGTTTAACCCATTAGTGTTTTCAGGATTTTAAATTACTAAACAATAGAGATAACCATCTTATATGTTAGAACTAGGTTGGAATCACATGTATTACACGGGTTGAATAAATGTAATATTATATACTTAGTAATAAAAAATTTATGTTTTTAAAAACTTGTGTTTTACACGGGTTGAATAAATGTAATGTTATATACCTAGTAGTAAAAAAATTATATCTTTAAAAACTTGTGTATTACACAGGTTGAATAAAATATTACGTAATAGATATAAATTATGTTTAAGTTAATTTTTAAAATATTTTTTTAGCTGAGCATTAATTTTTTAATGTAACTGGTAAGTGTTAATTCACATTAAACTTTAAAAACTCGGTGTATTACACGGATTGAATAAATGCAACGTTATATATATTTAGTAATAAAGATTTACATATTACATATTTATGACATATTACATAGTTTTTTAATACAAATTCTAGAATCGTTATATAGTTATTTTTTAAAAATGTTTATAAAAGAAATGAAAGAAATGTTCAATTTATAAAAATATTTTATGAACAAACTTTTTTTTTAAATAAAAATGTTTTATAAAAAGAACTATAGAAATCATTATTATTTAATAGGAGAGAGACGACAAATAAAAAACTATAAAAATAATTAAAGAAATTTGTATAATTAATAGGAGAGAAAGACGAGAAAAAAAAGTTAAGGATGCATAGAAAAGTGACAAGTGTCCATAAAAACCTTTATTTATTATAGAGTATAGATTTAAACTAAATGTATAATTGTTTATGTAGTTCTCATTTTTTATGTAAATTTTTTTTTATATTAAATATCTATTGGCTTATATATAATGCTTAAAATGTGTCTCATCATTAATATAATAATTCAAATACTTTTACATATTTTATATTATATGGAGAGAACCAGAAAATCGACTTTGGGAAAAGAAAAGAAAATGGTCAAAAAAGTAGACCACGTTGGAATATTTTTATAACCGCAATCAACGGTTTCCTCAAGAAAAAACTAAAAAAGGTGCTAAAATGCGCACTACCTTCTTGTTTTTACACTTTTAATTAAAATATTTATAAATGATTTAACTTATTTAAAGGTTCCATATGAACACCATCTTACGTTGAAAAGTCAAAGACGCCCACACCTCCGCAATTGCCGGTTTAGCATCGTTTCTGTCACGGCGACCGTATACTGGGTGTTCTTCCACGGGTCGCTCACCAACCCAATGGTTTCCCATTACATTAGTTTGATGGTGTTTGTTTTTTAAATAACAAAGCATGTTTTGTTTTACAACAATGTCCACGTACGATTAGAACCCTCGACCCCTTGGCAAAAAAACACCAAACACCTTAATACTTTAGACTACAAGCTCTCTTGTGTGACTCCTAATTATGATAAAAATAATGCAAATTGGATTTTAATAATCTAGACTATGACTCATTGTACGATAATAATTTATACTGACAGTTATACCGGTGACAATCCTAATTTTTATTTTTGTTGCCAAAGGCAGTCCCGGTAACATTATCATCATTGATTTATACTCGATTTACATTTGATTCCACTCAAAATGAAGATTTTGAACGAAATCGAGAAACAAGCGAAATTGAATTGGAATCAAACGTAAGGGGTTGTTTGATAGCCTCTTAATGATTCCATTATAAGGCTACCTCTGAATCGGTCAGAGGTAGGGGTGTTAGTTCAGATTTTGCTAGCATGTTAATAGTTCATCCAGCCTCTTAATGGTTCAGTACAGAAACTATGCTGAACCATTCAAAGCTCTTATTGGCAGGGCCGGTCCTGAGGATTTAAGTGCCCCGACCGAAAACGAATAAAATATATAAACTAATTTTTTTAAAACGTCGATTAACGTTATATCAATTTTTTTCCGACCGTTCGACTCTTCGTTTCTTGCTTCTTCTTTTATTCAATTCGTCCTTTTTTTAAACAGCCGTTGGTTTCTAATTTCTTTATAAAGATTAGGGTCCAACCATTACATATTTACATTATAAAGATTAAATGGATTATTGGATTAGGGCCCAACCAATCAACCATTACATATTTACATTATAAAGATTAAACGGATTAGGGCCCAACCAAACCATTACATTATAAAGATTAAAGAGGACCCAACCATTATAAAGATTAAAGAGGTCCCAACCATTATAAAAAGGGCCCAATATATTTTTAAGTTTTTATAAAAAGATCCCAATATATAAAACCGGTATATAAAATTTTGATAAAAAAACATATATATAACATATATATATATATATATATATATATATATAAAAAAATTTTGGCCCCCTAAAAAAATGGGCCATGGTCGGTGGCCCGCTCGGCCTATCCCAGGACTGGCCCTGCTTATTGGTTCAACTCTTAATGAGCCAAACAACCCTTAAATCTATGATAATCATGCTACTGAGATTGCTCTTGGCAACAAAGGTAAAAGTTAGAACTGTCACCAATCAAATTGCTAGTATAGATTATTATTGGTCAATAGGTCATAGGCTGGATTATAAAATCCACTTTGCCTAAAAACAATTGCAATAAGTCTTATATACATAACAAATCATAACTAATATAACAAACAAACATACCAGTAAAATCCAAATAGTAGCAAGCTATTGGCAGGGTCTGGGGAGGGTGGAGATGAGATCAAGTCTTTCCTCTATCCTAGGGGATAGAGAGGCTGCTCTCGATGAGACCCCTCAACTCCAAAAATCCTTTTCGAGAACAATATATAGCATATAACATACATTTATTGTAGTCTAGATATCATAACTAATATATTACACCTAATATTTCCTCGAAGTCTCGAAGAATCAAACTGGAGCGAAAAACAATGAATATGTTCATATAAGAAGAGCATTCAATCTCGAAGAAACTAATAAAAAAAACTCTTAATATCTTAAACAGTAAGAAAACTTTGTGACGACAAACGACAAAAACGGATCTAAGACAATAACTGCATAAAGAGGCACAACAAGAAGAATATGCTAACAATAGCTACGACAACAAGAGAAAGAATAAATAAAACATAATCTATACGTATACAAGTGTTATAGAACTAATTTAAATAAAAAAATTTCTAAATAAGCTCATTAATAATTAAAAAAAATGCTCTAAATTTACATGGTATTTATTGTTTTTGCAGTCGACTTAAATTGTGCTTAAATATAACTGTCTTTTAGGTCATTGTCTTGGAGGAATATCTACATTTTTGGGAAATCGCATTTACGATATTATTAAATATACTTTTATGTTGAACTAAAAATAAACTAATATCACATTATATGAATTGACAAGATTGCAAGTAAATAATTTTTTTTCTATTACTTATGGACTTATGTCTGGGTTTGAACCCAATACCTCCCATCTAAAAGACAAGAATTTTTACTAAGTGGGCTAGTCTTACATTAACACCAACATGTATTTTCGATCGAAGAAGTGAAGATATATATTTAGAGAAGCTAGGCTTTGAGTGGCCAAAGTACTCATATCTTCAAGAACTCTAAGTGGGTGCCGAATATATTTGGGGATTGATATGTACCTTTTTATATGAAGACAAGCAACAAACAACATTAGCAAATCAATGAAATCCACTATGTTTCTAGTGGGTTTTTGATTCTTGAGAATTTGAATAGAAACAAACATCTTTCAATATACCTTTTCTTATATGTGTCTAGTAACTCATCATCCCATGATGATAATTAGTGGATACTTTGTTTATGAAACTCAAAATAAAATGCAAAAGTTAGTTAATTATCAAACTCATACTAATTTAAGTTGTTATGTAAGAAAGTGAATAGATTCAAACAACTGAGGTATGACTAGTTGAATTTAAGTTGTTCGGTATCCAATCATATAAATTTGAATGTTTTGAGATAAACTTATTAATGTTCGGTTTTTTATTTTGTTTCCCGGGATTTAACTACAAATGTGTACCATTTTTTGCAAAATGATGAGATCGATCATCATTGTGAATATAAAGAAATTGTATATATGTTGTGGGGATGATTTTCCTGGTAGCTAGGTTATGAAAAGATGAAAAGTAAATTTTATAATTTTTATTCCTTTGCTAATCTACTAGTGCCAAGGGTATGAGACAATCTAGTCATCCCACATTATATATATTTACTCAAATGTGTATAGTAGTTAATTCGTCATCTAATGATGAATAACTATTTTGTAGCTTGTTTACAAAAAATTATATATAATTTTTTTTGAAGTTTGTTTTTTAAACTCGTAATATTTAGGTTATTACGGAAAAGAGTTTGACAGTTTTAGACAACTGAAACTTCATACCTAACTTAATCCTTACAAACGGTCAAGATGGTTACGAATCTTGGTATTTTTGCTTAAGAGTATTGGAAGGTTGAAGGTTCAAAACCTTCCACGTTCGATAAATATATTTTATGCCACATTAATTGATATTTCTTTAAAAGAGCCTACCCGGTTCGATTTTGTAAAAGTTTGATTCGGATATTATGAATTTAGTTGAACAAAATTTTATACAACAAATACTACAAAAAGCTATGTACTAGAATTTCTTCTTCTCGTGTTAAGTATATACATTAATTGTGGTAGAAAACTCAGTAGAGGTGTTTGGATGTTCATTGTAAAGGGATTATTATGCCTTTTAACAATCAAAATAAGATAATTAGTAGGATGAAAGTGATTAAAGATTATAGTTAGCTAATTAATTTCATTTCATATTCATAGATCAAATATCTTTTAACAAAAAGCTACATGTTTATCAAAATCTGGTTATTTTGTCCATGTAACTTATAAATTAAAAAATAAACTCATATTTCAGTTCATGGGAGCCTCTTATCGTCTCATTCCCTTTCGATCTTCTTTTTTGTTCTGTTTCGCGTGATTAGTTTTTGTGTGTTTCTCTTTTATAGTCTTGTAATTGCTTTTGGGAGGTCACTATTCTGGATCGGTTTGTAATTCTGTCTTGTCCTGTCTAGTTTCTTACTAGCAGATTCTTATTAATAATATTTTTTCCGTTAAAAAAAATATATGTTATTGATATTGTTTTTATATCATAAAAGTCAATTTTCATAAAGTACCTGTCACCTTTTAATTAGTATCAACTACGTATACCAATTATATTTGCAATTAGGGTTTATGAAAATATAACTAATTAATTAGGTCAAATATAATAAATGAATTAGTGTGGTTTTGACTTTAAGGAAGTTACTTGAAAATGTTAGGGGTACCACATGGCCAAACGGCCAAACCATTGACTTAAACTTTTGACCTTAATTTAAACCTACACATGTAAAAATAAAATGAACTCGTGTCGTATTATTTAAAAGGTTGTTAAATAATATTGATATACTTTAGTATTTTTGGAGTTTTGTAGGTGGATGGCATGTTATATAATTATGTATAAGTTAAAATGTTAAATAATATTATTAATAAATTTTCAATTAATGTGACAAAATATCCGTTTGGGTGATATGTAAATAGTATATACAATTTCAAGTAAAAATGAGTTATATATATATATATATATATGGAATGTATAGGATGAAAACCCCACCAAGTTATGAAAACATAGAAAACTCTACAAAAAAACGGATTTTTACAAGGTTTTTTTTTAAAAAACTTTTATATGTAATTTCAAAACTTTTTGTAAAAAAAATCAAAAAAACGCCGACCAGATGTTTTTATAAAAAAAATTAAAATAATTTTGCCCAGTTCTTTTACATATGTAACATGTTGTGTTTACATATGTAACATGTTGTGTTACTTAAGTAACATGTTTTTTTACACAAAAAACGGTGATTTTTGTCCATTTAAAAAAAAATCGCTCAACGTTTTTTGTACTTTTTTACGAAAATCTTATAAAAGTTGCTTATAATGATTTCCAATTTAAAAAAAAACATGTAAAAACACGTTTTTTTTGGGAAGTTTTTAATGTTTTTACAACTCGAGTGCGTTTTCAAAATATCCCTTCCATATATATGTGTGTATATATATATATATATATATATAATATAGGGGAGGGATCAAGAGAAAACCACAAAGTTAGGCGAAAACCGAGAAAACCACTAAAAGCCAATCAAATAATTTATATTTTTTTTATTTTTTTAATTTATTTCTAAGTGTATTAATATAACATTACCCAACCTTCCAAAAAATTATTTTACATATTGTGTTTTACGTATACGTAACGACAATTTTTTTGTTTTCTATTTACGTATATGTAACACTACGTGTAACGTATACGTAAGCCAATACTTAAATGATTTTTTAGTAAAAATGTGTATTATTACATTGATACTCTTATAAATAAATAAAAATAAAATAAAATAAAAAATATATATTATTATATGATTGGTTAAAATTGGTTTTTTAATGGTTTCTCGGTTTTCGCCTAACTATGTGGTTTTCTTTGGAACCCTCCCCTATATATATATATATATATATATATATATACAGGGGACGGTTCCACTAAAAAAAACCTAAACCATAAAAAAACCTAAACCCTAAAAGCTAAACCATAAGGCTAAAACCCTAAAATTCAAACGTAAAATCTAAACCTTAAAAGCTAAACCCTAAAAGCTAAGATGGTAGAGTTCGACGAGACGGTTCCAACGCTGCTGAAATTAGCTCAATCGGAGTTCGTTTGACATCGTTTCTTAAGGTTTATGTCATTTCTTAGATTTTTTAGCGAAAAACTACTTTTTATTTGAACTTTCCCCTATATATATAATATATATATATAAAAGGGCAATTTCATATATACCCCTAAATAGTAGGAAAATATCGTATATGTTCAATTAAAACTAAAAATATAATATATACCCGTACAAACATGTAAAAATATCTTATATACCCATTTTCTTAAAAAAAAATTAAAAAATAACCATTTTACCCTTATTTTAATAAAATTTTAATATTTTAAAATTTCCCCATTTTAACCCAAACTTTATATTTACCCATAAATAATAGTGCTCTCAAACTATTATATTTAACTTTCTTGCTTTCTTTTATGATTTTACCATTTTTCTTTTATAGCGTTTATACATCATAAATGGAGGAATCCATTTTCTTTTATAACAACTACTAAAGAGAACACAATTAAAAAATAGTCAATATTCATTAATTTTTCCTAAGTACCAAAAAGACAACATAATGTAGCACGAAATGTAAAACCAATTACCAAAAAGTAGCCAAAAATCTCATAAAAACAATAACCATATATGAAAAAAAACTAAAAAAATTAGGTTATGAAAAGTCTTACAATGGATAAGGGTAAAACGGCCATAAACTAAAAAATCATTTAAATTGGATATATATGGTATTTTTAATTTTAGTTGGACATATATGATATTTACCTATATTTATAAGGGTATGTATAATATATTAAATTCCCCGTATATAAAAACATGTTGAATTCGTCATGCTTTTTTCATTTTTTAAAGTTTTATAGCTATATTATATACACTTAAAGGAATTATATTATTAAAATAATAAATTATTGTTTTTTAACAATAACTTTTTTACTCCTAATTATCACCTATATACACACATACACATGAGAGAAAAAACCCATAGAAAACTTAAAAACAAAAGTATTAATCCTCACTTTTGATAGAAAGAAAAGTTAATTATTTAAAAATGAATCCGTTATGGTGTAGGGAATGAAACTCCTTCAACCCTAAACTATCTTAGCTCTAAACCAACAAAATTTCATCATGTCATTTTTACCTAAACTACCCCTCACAAGGGATGAAACCCATGAACCCCAACCTTCAAACTTCTAGCAACAAAATGCTCGGTTTGTAGAACTTGTGGAATGAACCCGATGCCGCTGCCCGCAAGTTACGACGGTGCTACCGCTTACCCTTGTTTACCCGAGCCCTAACCCGAAGACCACCCCCTCCACCCTTATAGATGCAATGATAAAAGATTTGATGTTTATGTTTACATGAAGAGGGTCATGATCATACATGATAAAAGAAGACAAAATAAGAGATTTTATAAATTTATAATCTTAATAGTTTAAGTAGAGAAAATAAGCAATTTTGTTTTATTGCATGTGCGATAATATGGGATTGTTTTGATGCCGTAAATCAAGGCTCTCAATCTCCATTTCTCGGCCAATCACGAGGGCACACGCCATATGCACTTTCTTCCCGCCGCCCTACTAAACAAACCCACCTCCTTTTGTCACAATTGGAATAATTAGAATATTAGATTACTAGGTTAGTTCCGTGTATTACACGGTTAACGGTTAATAAAAAAAAACATATATTATTTATAAGTGTCTAAATAAGAATTACTTTACATAGTAAAAAAAAATAAAATTATAATTACATTCACAAAACCAAATTACATAAGGTAAATTTTTTAGATTTTAGAAAGTTGATTTTGATTAATTGTTATTTGCTTAACAAAGATAAGTTGTTAATTTTTTTTAAAAATTGTCAATTTAGTTATCTAATTATAGTAAATTTGTGAGAGTTAATTTATTGATTTTGTTATAATTTAAATAATACAAAGTTCAAAATTTTCAAATCAAACGGTTTTTAAGTTCTAGTAAAATGATATTAAATAATTTAGCAATTATATTTGTTAAGCATTTATTATTTGTGAGAGGTTTAAAATCTTAAATTATAATTAAACTTTAGGTGGGAAAACTATTTTACAAAAACCTTTATTTATTAGGGAGTATAGATTAGTATTTTTCTTTAATTAGTTATATTTTGAATTCTTATTATATATTCTTATTTAATATAATTATTATTATTCTTTAATAATATATTTATAATATCATTATTATTTAATAAGATATATGTGCATTTATTAGGAGAGAGAGGCGAAAAAACCAATGTGAGGATGCATGAGGGAGTGACATGTGGCAATCCAAAACCTTTATTTATTAGTATGTATAGATTCTCATTTTTTACATATTACTTGTACATGTCATAGACTAGATAAAATGAAAGAATTAATTCTCTTAAAAAGTGTAACAAGTAATATAAAAAAATCATTAATACGATCATAATTGTTATAATAATAAACAAACAAAGTTACTGTAGCAAAATCATTTATTTTATATAGTTAAACGAATCATTAGGCTCTTGTAACATTTTTTAACGCAAAATTGTTGATCAATTTTTCATAATCTATACTTTATAAATAATCGTTCTCAATAGCTATCATAGTCAATCCATTAAGTTTCAATAAATAGTGAAAAATTGAATCAATAATAAGTTTCAATAAGTCAATAACCTATAAACTAATAGACCTAATCAAATAAGTTTCAAGTAATCATAAAAAGTGAAGCAATAAAAAAATAATTTTAAACCTAATCAAATAAGTTTCGCATTTCACATCTAATCATTAAAGCACAACAATTTTGATTTTAAACCAAACCAAATCAATTTAAACCAAAATTAAATAAATTTGAACATGGGATGTATTAGGCATAAAAAAACGCTTGTCAAGCTTGGTGATTGTCGTCGACAATTTTAAACAGCCAAAAACGATTTTAAACCAAAATTTTCTATTACAAACCTGGTGATTGTCGATTATTAATTGTAATTTTGCAGGGGGGTGGTTGTCGAACCTCGACTTCAAATTGTGCAGCAGGTCCATCGATGAAGATGTCATTGGCCAATTTTGGTTTTATTGTTTTAAACTTACTTGGGGTAATCAGACCATCAGTGGCAGAGCTTGAAGAAAAACGCAGTGGGGGGGGGACTATAAAATTTTTGGCCGAATACGTATAAATTAACACCACTAAACGAAAAACCGGGGGGGGGGGGGGAGGGGGGCTCATTATCTTTCGCCCCAGCAGACCACTATATAACATGTTATTAGACTTTAAAGTTTTTATTAACTTAGTAAGCTTTCTCTAGAACATGTTATTGCCTAATCGGGTTTTAAAATGATTATTAACTTATTGAACACTCTCTAGATTCTAAAATATATAAATAACTAATAAACATGATTTTTTTTAAATTTATTAATTGACCTATGGTATTTAAACGTGCAAAAAATTTGGCCGATTCAATATATTGGGCCCTGCCCACATGGCACGCTCTTAGGGCCGCCCCTAAGAATTACTAATGGCTTGGGAAGGGTAAAGAGAGTACCTGCATATCTTATAAAAAAAAGTTTTCAGTCTTTTTAAACTCAAATAATTTTTATATATTTAACTACTTTAAAAAAGTTATGCTATAGATCAAGAATTTTATCTTTTTTAGTTTGAGTATAGTATTATTATATTAAAAAAACTATATTTGAAAACGAAATTTATTAAAATGTGTAAGGCACTATGCGACAAACAATGTACATGATGTGTTTAACCTGTTTACACATAGTGGATGTGTATCCAAGCCTGTAATGTATTTTATTACACATTACATGATGCGTCTATCTCATTTATATGGTGCGGGTGTATGTGCCATAAACATGCATACAAAAATGAACGCAAATACTCCTCACCCTTAAAACTCACAAATGTACACAGTACATGTGTCATCTCCTCATTTCTTTCTACGCTTTCTACAAAAAAACGTTTTGTACGGGAACCGCCCCCATCTCTTTTTATGTAAACTAAAATTTAACCGAGAACTGTAATAATCGTATAAAACTTTTGGATTTAAGGTTTACAATTAATCAGATTATTATTGTTATTAAATATTGTTCTAAATTGAGGCTTTTTGGCGTCGGGGTGAGCCAACAGGAGGTCGCGAATATGGCCTTAGGTATGGGCTGTGTGTCGGACACTTTCCCATGCAAATACCTTGGTCTCACTGTCGGAGCCAACATGAATAAGGTAGCTCACTGGAAACCGGTTATTGATGCCTTTGAATCTCGCCTAGCAGCCTGGAAGGCGTGCTCCCTGTCCATCGGAGGCCGCATCACTCTCATTAAGAATGTCATGGAAAGTTTACCAACTTACTACTTTTCATTGTACAAAGCCCCCGCCAAAGTTATTTCAAGGTTAGAATCCATCCGTAGCAACTTTCTTTGGGGTGGGTCCTCTTCAACATCGAAGATCCACTGGGTAGCTTGGGAAAATGTTACACAACCTCTAGAACTTGGGGGTCTTGGCATTGGAGCTCTTAAAATCATCAACTTAGCCTTATTATCCAAGTGGGCTTGGAGACTCAAAGTGGGCAGGCAAAAGCTTTGGTGTAAAGTCATCGACTCATTGCATCACTCCAAAGCAAATCGGGCTTTCATTCCCTGCAAATCTGGATCGTCAGGGGTTTGGCCGTCGATTGTAAAATGTATCTCTAAGAAAATTTTCTCCGGCAATTTCTTTCATAGCTTTCTTAGAGCTAAGGCTGGGAATGGTCGGTCCATTCGCTTCTGGCAGGATGTTTGGCTGTCCTCAAAACCCCTTTGTGATCTGTTCCCCAGATGCTTTGCTCTTGCATCCAACAAATTTGCTCTTGTGGCCGATTTCTACGTTCCCGATGCATCTCCTCCTGCCTGGGCGTGGTCCTGGAGTCATGCTCCAAATGACCATTCAGAACTGCAGGAATTTGCGGAATTATCATCTCTCCTGTCCAATGTTCGCTTATCCGAAATGGGGGATAATTGGTCATGGTCGGCTGACAAATCTGGTTCCTTCTCGGTGGCCTCTGCTAAGCTTTTTTTGGCTCCTTCTCATGAGGCTGGGCCGGAGCTTCCAAAATTTTCTTGGAACAAAGGGGTCCCTTTGAAATGTAATGTGCTTCTTTGGCGGGCAAACATGGAAAGACTTCCAACATTGGAAAACTTAAGGAAAAGACATATTCAGGTAAGCGACATCTTTTGTCCTCTTTGCAGCCATGGCATTGAATCTGCAACTCATACATTCACTGCATGTTATATTTCCTCCGGGGTCTGGCAAGGATTATCGTCTTGGTTGAAAATTCCTCCCATTTATGCCTTCTCAATCTCGGACCTTACTTCTATGCACAACTCTATAGAAGTCTCACCTGCGAAAAGAAAGTACATTCAGGGGATAATCACGACTGCATGTTGGGTCATATGGAGAGCCGGGAACGACAAAGTTTTTTCGGGGTCGATCCCGAGGATTGAAAACATCATTGCCGAGATCCAGTCATTAGCATATCTGTGGATAAAAAGTAGATCAAAGAGCTCGGAATTCTCTTGGAAAGACTGGATAAATTTTTCTGTAACTTAGCATGTAGATTCTGTTTTTAGCTTTTCCCTTTTCCGGTTGTTTTGTTTTTGCCTCTGCTTCTTGCTTTGGCGTTTTGTTTATTGAAGTTTGCTGTTCAAAAAAAAAAAAAAATGATGTACTTAAATAGATAAATGATTAGGGGAGGACAAAAGATTGTGTAAAAGACACTATACACAAAAAATATGCCAACATACAATTATGATATATAATAGGTGTTGGAAGGAGACCCGTTGCCGATCGTTTTCCGCAATAATGTTTTCTAAATGTTCTCTAACTTCACTTGGGATGGACCAAAGGACAAAAGTGATAATTCACTTGAGTAGGTGTTTCAATGTTAGAAACACTAATAAAAAACCTTAACTATAAAATATATAAGTAGCATAAACACTTCCTATCATATCGTCTAAAGATCGATCGAGTTCACATAGATACATCGACAAATGATTTTGTACCTTGAATACCATCTTTAGGTCATTTATGAAAACATATAGTTACTCGTAAAGTTATTCATCATCGATCAACCAAACATTCGGGTTTCAAATTTGTTCTCAAATTCCAAAACTTTTGTAACCATACATAACTAGTGTGACATCCTTTTTATATTATGGGGGAAAAAAACTTAAATACCCTAAAAAATGAAAGAGCACTAATCATTAAACTACATTTAAGTCGACTTTTTATTTTTTTTAACCGCAACATCAAGATTTTCTAAGATAAATACAATTCAACTTTTGAACGGCTCATATTTCTAACAAACCGATTGCCACAGTTCATTCCTGGAAAACAACTAATCGATCATGACGCGCGGAACCGTCTTCCCTTTCTTGAAATAGTATATTTTTTCAATCATTAGTAAATATAATTTATTTCTTTTTACACTTTTTGTGAAACAGGCTTGGACGATCCTTTGAGCGTGGCCAATCTACATGATGATCAATCTACATCACGTGGGAGTCGATAGTATGACTATGGGTATTCATAGTCTATCATTTTGCTTTCTGCAAATAAATAAATAATTTCATTTACCATTTTTAAAGATATTCTTAAATACATATTTGGATTACTGTTTTATCCTCTTAGGTTCAAAGAGAGAGTAAAAAATAGGGAAATCATGAAAATAGACACTGACCTGGTCAAATCATCAAAATAGACATCGAAGGCTTACACAACGTTTTTGAATGTTTTTAGTAGGTATAGAGTAGAAAGTGTGCGTGTTCGCGGGTAAAAAAAAAGTTAACTTGCTTGTGATACATATTTAATCTTTATTATGTAAACTTCACACGAAAGCCATGAAACTCACTAGGTGTAGATTTACTATGTAACTCTTTTAAAACTACATAACAAAGCAATGCCTTTGATGTTATCTTTTAAAAAGTATTTATGTTATTTAAAAACTATTTAATGATGTTATAAGAAGTACTTTTATCATGATTATGACTCATGAGTTATTTATATTATTTAATTTAGGTGCTACATAATATGTATATATATAATATTATGATCAATATCAGTGAAACATTATATTATTATTTATAATATATATTTTTTTATATATAATAAGACAATATTTATAAGTACCGACATAGGTGTATGAACAGGAAGAGCAAACAAAAGTGCATAGAGCCCATAACCTTCCATGCTCTTTTGCAACCTTCCATACACACATAACTTTACAAGTATATCTATATAAATTTATGTTTCTTTTTAAAATGTTAAACCATATTGGTTTTATATATATACATTCAATGTTTTTTAACATATCATGATGAATTTTCAGTTTTCTGTTTGTTTGTATATTCCACTATCTATTTGTATTAAACTGATAATTTAAATTAATAATTTACTTTTTTAACAGCAAATTCATCTACCATTTTGTTTATTATGGTACTTGAACCCTCAACCTTTAAAAAAAACACATTTTGTTAACACCCAGGTACTATTGAGCTACCAACCCTTTGGTATTAATAATTTACTAATATAAAGAAAGAATTTTGTAATTAGTGTAAGCGTAAAAATATAAGTATGGTCAAAATAGTATAGGTTCTTCAAGCCAGGACATATTTTATGTTTCTTTTATAACTTTTAAAATATAATTTTTACAAAGATCCGAATACATCGATGTAACGTGCTTATTTTTATCTACGTTTTAATATAAATTTTATTCAAAATTGACTGGGGTACAAGCTCTCCAAACAGAAGGGTACAACTCCTCAAATCTACTATTATTTTAATATTATAATTACTTTTGAACATATTTGGTTTTCTCTTATAACTTTTAAAATATAATGATTTACAAAATTTCAAATACATTCTTATGACGTGATTATTTTTATCTACGTCTAGATATTAATTTTATTCAAAATTGTCTCGGGTCAAATATACTATATTTTCAAAACTGTTGCTACGTGATTATTTTAAATACGTTTTGATATAAATTTTATTTAAAAATTATGTTATTGGTATAAAAGCTATAGTCTTTTTAATTCGATGCAATTTTGTAAAATCAATAATATTTTATGTAAGCATTTTATTTCGGAATTTTGTTTGATACATTAAATATTTTTTTTGGTAAATCTTTGTCGAATGTTGGGCATTAAAATTGCATGGTTTTGTAGAATATTAACATGGCGCAAAAAAAAAGAACAATAGCAATGAAATTGCAAACATTTCTTACTTTATGCTTCGTATTAGATATTTATTTATTTATGTTATTTTATTTTTTTTACGGTGAAACTTATGGCTATTTTAATGTAATTGGATTGACTTGTTTTGACCAGAGTGAATCATAATATACATCGAACAAATCAGAAGGTACGGAGTGCATTCTTGTTTGAATTTATTAAGATTTTAAATATTTAGAAACCCCATTGGTTCTTACGATCACGGGTGAAGCAACAAAAGAATGGGGGTTACAAGGGGTAACACTGGTGAGGGTCCCCCTGGGAGCGGGATCCAAGAGGCAGAAATTCTTCAGAATTCTAATTTTGTGATTTTGCATTGAAATTTTGATTTCAAATTTGGCACAATATTTGTGTGAATTCGAACATTTGAGCAGTTACTAGCCCTCCACTTCTAGAATATGAAAACTTTTTTTTGTTACAATCATTTGGTTCATGAAATAATACAAATTCATATACTTTTCTTCTTAATATTCTTATTCTGAGTTTTATCCGATTATGAACCTTGAGTCATCAAAGCCTTTCTGACTCCGCCTGGCCCGTTCGCACAGTTTAGCAACCTAAGGGGTGGACACTTTTTATTATCTAAAGGCGAAGACTCGAATTCGAATGAACTATCGAATTGTATCAATATGAAAACTGATATACACGACTTTCAGAAAATCGAGAATTCAATACTCAAAATCTACTTAAACTTCGTACTAGATATTCAAATTCAATTATATTTTCAAAATTTAAAGTATTTTTCTTTTGTGAACTTTTATTGAGTGTGGGCCCATGAAGGTGGCCAGACCACCACTTTCACTTTTTCCCTTTTATATTCATATTTTTTTACTTCGCAAACTAACGATGGTCCCTACGTGGATAGAAATCTATAAAAAAATATAAAATTATTGTTCTAACTATGACTTGTAATTGCACATTTTTGCTCAAGTAAAAACTAGAAGAAGAGATAGATGTTGTCAATGCTATAGTTGATGATAAACACAATGTGTAACCACAACAAGACGTACATGAGTCAGATGACACTGAAATTATTATCTCTGACGGTGAAAGCACTCCTGAACATGTCATAGTATCACAAGTTGAGCACAACATATTGAAAAGGAGAAAGGATGCTAAGAATCCTCTTCTCACAGTGAAACAGCTGAAGTTGAAGTTGATCCATCTACGGATATTATACCTCTTACAAGAAAGCAAAGGTACCCAAGACTAAGGGCACAGAGACCTGAAGTCACACCCACACCCACACCAGCATTTTAGTAACCCCAGAAGCTTTCACCATCAAGAACATCATCAGCTTCACCACAAACTCCACCATCAAGCCAAACTGCTGGATTTTTTGTAAACGACCTTTTATCAACTCCACCTGAGTTTAAAGCAGAGAAGGCAAAAGCCAAGTTACCAATGGGATCTACTCAGCAAGCTCCTGTAGATGTTCATCAGCTTCAAGATAGAGTATTTGAGATGGAACATGAGTCGGTTGCTAAAGACAAACAGATTGAAGAACTTAAGAATGTTCAAGCAGTTCAAAGTGAACAAATTCAACTTTTGGAAGCAAATCTGGGTTATGTGATCACTTTACTTCATAACCTACAAAAGAAGGTTGATGGTAATGATGGAGTGGACGATAATGATGATGATAACAATGGAGAAGATGGAAATAATGATCCCGAAGGAGATAATATCCTTGAGAATCAGGATATTCAGGGAAATCAAGAAGAAGGCAGCTCCAAGCAGAATGATCTTGAGTTTGACTTTGAAGGTGACATAGGTAGAAATCTTGACGATGTGATTGAGGATAGTCAAGCTAAACCTACATAATAGTCAATCTAAATAGAGGATGAAGTTGAGGAGATTCAGAAGGAAACTAATGAATCAAGTCAACCTGTATCTTTGTAACATCCCAAAAATAAAACGACAGTTATAATAACGGAATAAACGAACGAGGCATGACGGGTCGGGTCGGATGGGTCAGCGGGCTATAAATAGCCTATGCCACCCCTTTTCTCTCATTTGCAACTTTTTAGAGAGAGAAACCGTAGAGAGAGAAAGTTGACGGAGCAGACCCGAATGCGAAAGTTAGGTTTTTTCGCGAAGAACAGGTCGTGCGCACTTGCTAAGTGCGCACGGAGCAGGTAGTGCGCACGGAGCAGGTCCCGCGCACTTGCTAAGTGCGCAGGAGGAGGGACCTGCGCACTTGATAAGTGCGCAGGCAGCAGGGTCTGCGCACTTACTAAGTGCGCAGGCAGCAGGGTCTGCGCACTGGCCAAGTGCGCAGGCAGCAGGGTCTGCGCACTGGCCAAGTGCGCAGACATCAGAACTGGTTAAGTGAAGTCAGTATGTTAGAATGGTTAAACCGTTAGAGTCGGGATTGGTCTGATGTGTATTTAACTAATCAATTCAGATCGGAAGTGACGTTGTTGGACCTTCGTTTAGGACAACCCTTATTAGCGTATCAGGTGAGTTCTAGAGCCCTCTTTTAAATGTTTTGTTAAATGTTTTGGGCTGGTGTGCATACTTACGAAATTATGTTTTAACGAAATGATGTTTTAATGAAATGATGTTTTAACGAAACGATGTTTACGAATGGAAAGGTTATGAAGTGTTTTTGCCAAAAAGGTTTACGAATGTTTATGAACGGTCTAAATGAGGAAATGTTTAATGAAAAGGGAAAGAGGTAAAGGTTTAAAGAAGTCATTACAAATTTAATCTGTCGAATGAATGGAATTGACGAATGAAGTCTGGGAATGTGATTCCCAGCCTTGTGGTAGATTATGGACAGCGAGCCATAGTTACCATAAGAACAACAGGGCAGTGTCTTGGTGGCCTGTCGATGGTTTTGATGTTGTACAACTGGTAAGGGAGTAACGACGGTTACTCGGGTGATGACGATCATCCTAAGTGAATAAGGTAAGGGAAATCAATGACGGCGATACGTAACGGTTGATTCCCAAAGGAAAGATGCGTGTTGGGCAATGACGGCGATACGTAACGGTTGACCCCACGTAGTGAATGGTTGGGCAATGACGGCGATACGTAACGGTTGACCCCACGTAGTGTATGGTTGTGGCAATGACGGCGATACGTAGCGGTTGCCCACAACACCAAAGGTTCCTTCGGGGACACTGTGACGCGTAAAGTAAAATGCAGAATTAGATAACGATAATGTATGACTTAAATGAATGTTAAAAGTTTTAACGAACGATCCGTTCAACGGTGTTTATGATAATGATGTTGATGATGATATGGGTACGAAACCTTTTTAAAGATGTTAGATTATTACATGCTTTTGTGAAAGGTTTTACTAAATGAATGAATGATATGTTTTTGGCAAATGTTGATGTTAAAGTTTTTATGAAATGCTAGAACTCACCAGCGTAGCTGACTTTTTAGTGTGCACATTCAGGTTAAGGCAGGTTATGAGGATGTACGGTGATGCTTGGCTAGCGAGAGGAGTTACCCGGCTGACTATGAAGACTGGCATCCCGTTATGTTTTAGTTATGATGTATTTATGTTTTAAACAATGTTTACGCTTCCGCATGTATGAACAATGATGACGTTATGTTTAAATGAAATTTTCCGCTGCGTTATTTGATATTCATGTTTAAGAACTGTTTGTGAATGAGTAAATCCAACAAGTGGGGCCTCCTGGGTTTGGGGCCTTACAATCTTCTTCTACTTCTGACACACTAAGTCAAAGAAAACCATTGATGTTGCCTCCTGGTCCTCTAACTGAAACTCATGTCACTTACAAATATAGAAAGCCACTACTCTAAGAAAGGTGGCAGATCTAGAATTGCTTCTTGACAATTCGATAAAGAAAAGAATATGTATGTGGTGAAGAGAAAGAGTGGAAGGTTGGAATATTATTCGAGTGCTAGTGACTTTAGCTCCTAGAAAAATATTGATCTCCGGGAGTTAAATGAAGCTCACTTTACAAACCGGGGCAATGTTAGGCAGGCTGACATGTTCTACAAGTTTCTAAATAAACAGTGTCTGACCAACTTCGCTGATATGAAGACTGCTGAGTCTAGCTTGAAGAAAGCCAAAGGTGTAAAAGATCCTCATACAGGAAAGAGTTGGTATAATGTTATCTGGCCAGCTACAAATACTACAAAGCAAGTCCCTGTCTATCAGAAGGTTCCGTTGAACTCATTTAAAGACTTTGAATTTGGGTCATATGATCCTGTCTATGCAGAAGCTGGCAACAAGGAGTTGCTTGATCCTTTTGATCTTTCAAAGTTTGGTGAAGCTGACATTAAGATTTTGGGACTCAGCCAAATCAGGAGTGAACCTTTATTTGAAGAACGTGCAAAAGTATTCACTGGAGCAGTTGTTGATATTATCAGAAAGAAGATATATGCTGGTAGTGACAATCATTCTGAAGACATAGATTTTTGGTGAGTATTTGATAGCATAAGCCTAAGGGAGATTTTAAGACCCTAATATTACTCTCTTTCAGTGGCGGAACCAGAAATTTCTAACTGGGGTCTCGTAGTATAACTTCTTTACACTCGCTAGGTAATGTATAACAATTAATGTTTTTTTAATGATCTATGTAGTCAAGTATAAAACGACTATCAAAGCAATTTCTTTTTACCATACATTTTATGATTATTTTAATTGAATTTCAAAGGATTTTATGTAGACTAAATGTCTAATTTGAGCTCTTTTAGCGACCCGTATATGAAAAACATTATCTAAATATGCACATTCTAAAACATAGAACAAAAATACTTATAACAAAAAAGTTAAGTAAAATAATAAAAACCTTGAATTTAATAAAATAGAAAGTAATAAATTTTAAATAAATAATAAATTTTAAATAGAATAAAGTACACGGATGGTCCTTGTGGTTTTCACAAATTTTGAATTTGGTCCCTAAGTATGAAAAAGTACACAGATAGTCCAAAATTTTATACACATGTAACACGTTTGGCCCTCAACTTGGACGAGAGTTAAATTTTTCTGTTAAGTGTGTGTGAAATGACGAAAATACCCTGATCACTTTCATTAAAAAAAACTTAGCTACAAAAGTAAATATATAAAACGATAAAAAAGTAAATATATACAATTAAAAACAATCACTTTTAGAATAAAATAAAATTAGACTCATGTGTCTTATCACAAACTAAAATAAAATATATACAAAATTTCTTTTTCAATTGTAAAAAGTAGAGAGAAAACACATAAAAGAAAAATAAAACTACAAAAACAAACAATAAAATATTAGTTTTTTTTAGGTCAGATGGCATCTTTTTCCAAACTAAACAAAATAAAATCCATATCTTCTTCTCTCCTTTAACCTTCTTCTCCAAACATAAAAAAACCCCAACACCTCTGCGTTAGTCGTCGCCGGCAACGTGAAGGAAATTTTTTTTGTTGAAGTTATCTTTCTCTACTTCCTTGACTTCAACCATTCTAAGAACAACAATTTGGAGGGTCAAAGTACAAAAAAAAGATTCACACCGGTAAACCTATTAATATGAAATCTGGTCGGCCGGAGGGTCAACGGACCTTCCTGACCAGTGAGGGATTCAGGAATTTTCGTTACGGGGTGCACAATATGAGTCGGGTAAATATGGATCGGGTCCAAATAAGTCAGGTAAAATAAATTTAATAAGACAAATAATAAAATAACATGAAATGTTTTAATACTTCAAAAAAGAAACTTAAAATAATTTCTTTAGGAATTTTGATAAAGCCATCCATTACACAAATTACATAAGCGTTTAAATTCATGATTTTTAGGTAAGAATTTTAATATAAACATACAATAACAAATAAAAGTAATAATTAATGTTAATAAAAACAAACTTAAAAAAATACCATTGTAAAAAATAATATATAACTACTTATTTACATAAAAAAATATTGTTGCTTTTAAAAGAATATAAAATTACCTACAATTTTTATGAGAAAACAAAAGTCAAAATTTGTTCCATGGGTAAGTTTCCATATTTTGGCCCCCATTTACAAAAAAAATAGGCACCCATCAGATAAAAACAGGTCTCAAATGTGTCTAAACTTGAGTTAAATCTATACTATATAATAAATAAAGGTTTTTGTATGCCACGTGTCGTCACCATATTCAATCTCATCAATATTTTTCGACTCTCTCTCTTATTAAATGCATCCATATATTTTAATAAATTACTAATTATACTAATAAATTATCATTTATTATAAAAAAACTTTGAAATCTAATTATGTAATTTTTATTTTCACTCAAATAGTAATGAAAGTCAAATTACATTAAATAATAATTGACGTATTTTCGAAACCCAATTATATATTATTTTTTACATATTTTGAATTTTGTTTTATATCATTAGTATAAATGAATACATTTTTACACCTGTAAAATACATTAATAAAATTTAAGAAATTTATGTATTGATGTTTTTCACCCGTGTGTATTACACGGGGTCTAAGCTAGTTATCTAATTAAGTAAAAGGTATTGCAATGCATGGCTAATCCTATGAGGTGCCTAGGAACCCCATACCAAAGCATTGCATCCGCCACTGCTCCTGACCCCCCCTTTAGTTCCGCCCATGCTCTCTTTTATATCAAAATTCAAAATAATAGCTAATAAACGTAGGGTTTTTTTTTTTCTTTTTTGTGTTATATCAAGGAAAATTTAACTTAATATAAAAAAAATACATAAATTACCAATGCATAATTTTTCTTTCCATCTATGTCTTTCTCTTTTATTTCTTTTCTTATAAGGTTGTAATATATTGTCCCATTTCTCTTATTTATTCAACTACTAGGTTAGAATCCAGTGTATTACACGATATTGTATATTAAAAAATATAAAACTTATAAATTTGTAAATACGTAATAACTTGTTAGATTATTATGATCGTCTCGAGATATATCAGGTGGAAATGTGTGTGTATATAACAAATTAGTATTTTTCTTCAATTAGTTATATTTTGATTTCCTATTATATATTCTTATTTAATATAATTAGTATTCTTCTTTAATAATATATTTATAATATCATTATTATTTAATAAGATAGATGCGCATTTATTATGAGAGAGAGACGGGAAAATCAATGTAAGGAGGCATGAGAAAGTGACAAGTGTCCACCTTAAATCTTTATTTATTAGTATAGATATATATTTGTTAAATGTTTACATCTATAAAATCATGAACTTTAATTTAAGATCGGTCATATTGTATAATTTTCATCATGAAACATTTAAGCAACCATGATACGTCCCATAATATAACACGATACCATAACGAATTTAGATGCTAGTACATTCAAAACATTATCACAAATGACATGAATGAACAATAAAAACTAAGATTTTTTATTATTCGAAGTTACAAATATATCGAATATAACTTACACTATACAATATAACTCTACAAGTAACCGTTTATGTGTGACTTGATTGATAGATTGACAATTAAAAAGGAAGAGTTGTGAATATATTATAGTAAAAAATTAAAAATCATTTTACTAAACATCTGTCTTCCATATCAATTGCATACATCCCTTATCATTCTTCTTCGTAAAGGTTAGCGGAAGAGTTTAGAATTACCATAAAAACAACATGGGCGACCTTGAGGGTGTGTGGGATGGGCGGTCGCTCATGCTCAGTATGTCGAATAATATATTTAAAAAAGCTATCGTATATTAGTTAATCACATATTATAGAATCTAGAGAAGGCTCAGTAAGCTAGTAAACATTTTAAAAGTCGATTAGGCGATGACATGTTATAGAGATGGCCCACTAACTTAATAAAACTTTCAAAACCCGACAACATATTATAGAAGATCTGATAAACCCAATTAAGTTTAAAACAATAAACCCAATAGGCTAATAAGATCTTCAATCGATTGACCCCATGCATCATTCGAAGTCGAAGTTCGACAATAGGACAGTCGCCCCCTCCCCCCCTTGCAAAATCAAAATTCACAATCGACAATCGTTTTAGACTGTTTGAAAAATCACAATCGACAATCACTAGGTTTGTAATAAAAAATTCTGGTTTAAAATCGTTTTTGGCTGTTTGCAAAATCACAATCACCAAAATCATTTTTGACTATTTAAAATCATCGACGGCAATCACCAGGTTTGACAATCGTTTTTTTATGCCTAATGCCTTCAAGGTTTAAATTCATTTAAATTTGTTTTAAAATCGAATTGATTTGGTTTAAAATCAAAAATTGTTTTGCTTTGATAATTGACTGTAAATTGTGAAACTAATTTAATTAGGTTTAAAATTATTTTTTATTTACTTGAAACTTATTTGGTTAGGTTTATTAGTTTGTAGGCTATTGACTTATTAACACTTATTAGTAGTTCATTGATTCAAGTTTTCATTTTCAGAAATTATGACTCACAAACAACTATTTGTTAGTCAAAAACGTCAATAAAATCGCCGTATTAATGAATTTATATATATATATATATATATATAGTGGGAGAATCAAATAAAAAGTAGTTTTTCGCTAAAAAATCTTAGAAATGACAAAAACCTTAAGAAACGATATCAAACGAACTCCGATTGAGCTAATTTCAGCGGCGTTGGAACCGTCTCGTCGAACTCTATCATCTTAGCTTTTAGGGCTTAGCTTTTAGGGTTTAGCTTTTAAGGTTTAGATTTTATATTTGAATTTTAGGGTTTTATCCTTATGTTTTATTAGCCTTAGGGTTTAGATTTTATGGTTTATGTTTTTTTTTTTTTGTGAGTGGGGGGTTTAGGTTTTTGGGGGTGGGTTTAGGATTTGGGGGGTGGGGGGGTGGGGTGGGGGGGGGGGTTTAGGTTTTTGGGGGGTGATGGTTTTAGGCTTTTCGGGGTAGGGTTGGAGGGGGTTTAGGTTTTTGGGTATGCAGGTGGAGAGGGGGTTTAGGTTTTTGGGTCCGGGTTAGGGTTCGATGAGACGGTTCCAATGCCGCTGGAATGAGCTCAATCGGAGTTCGTTTGACCCACTTCTTAGTATTTCTTAGCAAAAAACCACTTTCTAGTGGAACCGTCCCCTATATATATATATTTAAGTTTATGTTTTAGGGGCTTATTTTTACTAGTCGCACATGACATTAGAAATCTCAGGAACGACCCTGAAAATCAAGAGTAGAGTTCAACTCTTTTGATAAACTGTTTCATGGAAACTTTAAACCAATGTTTACAAAAGCGGACCGGACCAGCCGGTCGAACCGGGAACCGGTCATATAACCGGTCCGATTATGCATATTTGACCAATTTTCGTTTGAACCGGCCGGTTATTGACTGAACCGGTGAACCAGACCGGGTGATCGGACTGGATTTCCAATTTTTTTTTCTTTCAAAATCAACTTTTTTTAATTAAATTAGTATTACATGTTATATATTTTATTTATTTAAGTATCATATGTCATTAAAATTACAAATTTATATTGTTGACACAAATACCGGTAAGAGAGACTTCACCCGGTTTCCATGTTAACAAAAAGCTCATCCGATCAATCTATGACTTGTTCTTCGTCATTGCTACTGATTCACCTGCACATAGCAGTGTGTTAAGGAGTCACAGGGAGGGGAAATTCCCTGTAACAACCCTCCGGTGTGGGAATCAGTCTCAATATTCTGTAACAAAGTGAATGGAGAAGAGAGAGAAAGTATAATGTATGTGAGTTATCAGTGTGTACCTATTTTATTATCCCTTATTCCTTTATATACTGTTTAGATTTATAGTTACCTCACGGCCTCACCTGAAATGAGTGAGGATGGTGGGGTCCATGCCAAGGTCATACACAAATTCCTATTCCTCTCATTGGTGGACATGTTAGCCTCGTATTATAGCCTTCCACGGGGCTCTAACCGTTTTTGGTGGTCCGCCATAAGTGCTATTGGGTGTGGAACTCAGCATCATGTACGCCCCCGCGGGGCTAGGCGGGGTGAAGGGCGTCCCTTCCTCGTAAGATAGACGTGCGCTCACGCTAGCCAGTTGTGACTCGCGTAACCATTGTTCATATTGTAGCATATATCGTTGCTGCTCCGCCCACCGGTTATTAGGCGAGAGCATTGATGATCCAGGATTTGGAACAAGTAAAAGGGGCAAAAGACGTCATGCCAGTCTGGATGAAAGGAAAAGGAGTGAAGGGTACCGGATCCATCGGGGTAGATACTAGACCACGCCCTGGCATTGTTTGTAGCGTTGATACGCGAGAGGTGATCGTCGAAGTAGTGAGTGTTGAGGGCGTGGGATTTGCCATGGGCATGGGAGGGTTGATCGATGGGTAAGGTCCAATAATTGGAATATCTGTACCCGTTTGGCCTGGCGACGGGACGGAGATCTCTACTTCTTCTTCAGGAGTTGCCTCAAACACGAGAGGCAGGTTAAGATGCCCTCCAAGAGTGGATGGCAGGGCACGTGGCACCGACCGGGGAACAGAAGACGCCGACGCCACAAAACTAGTTGGAGGTGTCCCTGAGGGAGTAAAATCTAGGGATATCATAGATGTGTTGAGGGAGAGAAGAAAAGAGCTAATTGTCGCGGTCCAACGGATGACGCCAAAGTTGGCGCAAATACCTGTAAGAGATACTTCACTCGGTTTCCATGTTAACAGAAAGCTCATCCGATCAATCTATAACTTGTTCTTCGTCCTTGCTACTGATTCACCTGCCCATAGTAGCACGTTAAGGAGTCACAGGGAGGGGAAATTCCCTGTAAAAACAATCCGGCGTGAGAATCACTCCCAATATTCTTCAACAAAGAAAATGAAGAAGAGAGAGAGGAAGTATATTGTATGTGAGTTATTTCTTTGTATACTGTTTAGATTTAGGGTTACCTTACCTAAAATGCATGAGGATGGTGCGGTCCATGATAGGGTCATGCACAAATTATCCTTCCTCTCATTGGTGGACATGTTACCCTCCTATAATAGCCTTCCACGTGGCTCTAACCGTTTTTGGTGGTCCCACTCATCTTGGGTTGGGGGTAATCTTAATAGGCTTCTAGAACTTGGTTTGCGCCTTTCCTCTTCAGATATCAAAACACATAATATTTTTATATTTTGTATCTATATACATAGTTTAATATTTATTGATGACGTCATCCGGTTTAACATGTCCGACCAAAAGACCTCTAAGGCAGCTGGTTCGTTATCCGGTCCGATTCTGAAGACATTTCTTTAAACCATGATTCTAAACTTTTTAAGATTTGATGATGACGACAATAAAGACGATTTGAACTTGTTGAAAGAAGATGCCTTTTCTTATTATTGAATAAACACATATAATTAAAGAGAGAGAAGATAAATTAATGGTAGGACGTGGTCAATATGTAACATTGTGAACTTATGAAGTGTCACTTTAATTCGGTAAACACCTTTCGAAATGAATTTTATTAAATAATACAATTTTTTGTCTATTTAACAAGACATAAAGATGGACAACAATAGATGAGAGCGTCCACTAAATCACCGACGGTGTGTTTAGGCCAAAATATCAACGGTGACTACTTTTTAGGGAACAATTACATCGTGCGGTGGGGTAGAGGTCGAAGGCTGTGGGATCCATCGAGTTTGAAAGGGGTGTTTATTGGGTATTTCGAATTTAAAAATTTTGAAACAAGAGTTTGAAAATCCGAGTTAGTATTCGGGTTGAATCGAGTTGATCAAATCAGAAGGAAAAATAATATTTATAAAATAAATAAAAATAATGTATTTTTAAAATCATAAATTTAAATTCGATTCGAAAGCAGAATCCGGAATTTGGTTTGGATGCTAATCCGATTCAAATATTCAAAAACCAAATTTAAATTTGTAATTCAAATTCAGTTCATTTTGAAATTCGGATTTTTAGTTGCATTTAAATAATGCAAGGAAAAAAGACAAGTGAATAAAACATAATGCGTGTAACTTCCTAAATACATTATTTAAATTTAAAAATCATCTTCTATATCTAATAAATAAAAATAATGCGGGACACGTGTCAGCTTTGTAGATCATCTAAAAGTTGGTTTTCTCACATCTCTCTCCTATTAAATATTGGATGCTACGTGTTGACTTGTGATGAAGTCTAGATTTTGATTTTTCGTCTCTCTCCTATTAAATAATAATGATTTTCTTTAATTTGGTATAAGTGTAATTTTTTAATTTTTTACAAAACGTATTTAAGAAATATATGATATGTTATTTAAAATAAATATAAAAAATATTTATTTAACTTATGTGATACACATGTTTCTAACCTAGTTGTTGAATATATATATAAAATAAAATATTGTTACTTACAATTACTTCCTAAATAAACTATTTAAATTTAGAACCAAGCATAATTTATGTTGAAATAATTTTATGAGAAGTAGTTAGTTTTGTAAAGAAAAAAAGACATTTTTAATCACCATACATTGATAAATTGTAGTTGATTTTTATGATGAGGGTTGGGGGTAGAGGTGCACGAATCTGGTCGCAACCCTAAACTGGTTCGGGTCAGGTCATGAAGGGTCAAATTCGGTTTGATGACGAAACTGGTTCGGGTCTGAACATAATTGATGCAAGTGAAAAGTCTACCCGGTACAAACCGGACTGGGTCGGGTTGACACCGGTTTATGTGCCAACCTGATTCGTAAATCAATTTTATAATAGAACATTTTTTTTTATAAATAATTGATAAAAAACCAAACCAAATAAACAACATAAAATTCATATTTTATTAATTTTTTAACTTTTAGAACCAACAAAATATAATTTCATTACAAACAAAACATAATTTCAGGAATTACAAAATCAATACAATTCCTTTTTTATTTTATTCGCCGCCATCGTTGCCGTAGTCGTTATTTAGATTTTATTTTTCGTCGGGAGTGTTGTTGCCATGCGTTGCAACAAACTGTAGGCGAGTTCTTCATCAGAGAGGGGAGATGATCGGCCGGTTGCTACCTCTTCCGAGTGTATTTCTTATTCAACTTGTATTTCATCTTCAAGAGTTGAATATGGTGTATCCATTCTACCGCATCCAAGTGGTCTTTTAAACAAATACATGTCTCTAGCACCGTTGGAGTGGGTCTTGTTCTTCGTATGATAACACCTTTCCACTAACGTAAAATGCAGATTCTGAAGCTACCGTAAAAGTTTGGATGGTTAGTATAGCGGCTAGGATCGGGATTTCTTTCCTTTCCCAAAAATTTGTTGAGGGACTTTTGTGAGAAAAAAAAGAGAGTATGCTTGTTTTTTATGTGTAAAAAATTGTTGAGTGACTTTTGTTAGAAAAAACAGAAAGTATGTTGGTTTTATCATTTATGGTATTTGCCCTATATAGTAAAAAAAATTGAAATAAATTTTCTCTGGTATGCGGATATCCAAACAATTCAAACACAATCCCGCGTTTCATCAATTGCCATGTATTTGGATATACCCTATGAGCGGTAACACAAATGTATGATTCCGGTAAATCGTGTGGAGCCGATCGAACATCAGAAGTTAAGTTCACATCGGTTTTGTAAATTTTCAAAACATGCAACTAAATCTTTTTTTTTTCCATAAATTTAAACAATGACATCTAAAGGTAGGACAAATTACATGAGCGTAGCGCGGTTTGAGAGTTTCTTGAATCATCCTTTTCAAACGAGGGTTGTTGAAGTAGTTGAATGACAAACTTTCTTGAATCACGAACTTAGACATTCGATCTCGAACCGTACTTATGTCGAAATTCCAAATATTCCCATCACTTGACATTGTTGATTGACCTTGAGTCGGAGTGCTTTTTACCGACTTACAATATTTTGACATATGATTTCTAAAAAAGTCAAGTTCGATTTCGGTTTTAAGAGCGTACCACAATTCTTGCATCGAGCTCGGTTTTGACATTTCACATAAATCGAATTTTGACCAAATATGCAGGTTCCTCGTTGTTGGTAAAATTCTTACAACGGAAGGGTCGCTTGATGATGCACCAACACCAACAGATGAGTGCTCACTTTCGATTGCCACAACGTTTTTTGAGAGTGTTTTGTGTTTTTTAGTATTTTGATTAAACCAACACATCTAATACCTATTTATAATAACTTATTGGGGCAAAAAGATAAAAAAAAAGAAAGAAAAGAAAAAGAAAAGAAAAGAAAAGAAAACAAGTTTAATTGCTAAAGTCGGCTAGAAAACGGTCATATGGGTCTTTATGTAACGGCTATAAATTTCAAACTGATTTGAGTCCAAATTGGGTTCTATGGTGGAAAAGGCTAACCAGTTACAAACCTACGGTTCATATCGGTTCGGGACCGGTTCGTATTTCTACCGGGGTCAAACCGGTTTAGGGTTGGGTCAAAAACCCGCTTAGGCTCGTGAACCGGTTTTTTTTGTGTATGTCTAGTTGGGGGAGGTGACTGGCCCATTTAGATTTTATTCACCAAACCTAAAAACCTCACACGGTCAGTAACTTCAAGGCATATCAACCGGCCCATAATTTAATAGTTTTCACTTGATAATTGCATGGTTACAATTTATAAACTTAATCTCAAAAGGAAATTTTAACTTCGACTTATATTTTAAGATCACAAAAGTGAAATCTTAGTTTTGAATACTCTTATATAAAAGTTAGATAAAATTTATCAAACTAGTTTTAAGTTATATAAATTATTCAATAAATTTTTAGCAGTCAATTTCTTGCAATAAATTTATAAAACATGCTCACCCTTCCAATATTTGTGAAGGAAGAAAGTAATGAAAAAAATACTTTTAAAAATCCTCTAACCCAAACTTTGCTAACTAGCTTTTTGTAGAGTCCATCAAATTTAAGAAAACTCTTAAATTTAGTGGGCCTAAAACAGGTTTGTTCAACGAGTGAGCTAAGCCGTCGACCATCCATAACTCAGGCTTTGGACTGGTAACCTTACAAGGAGGCTTGTGGCTCGTTTTAAAAGTAAAAAATAAAAAGAGAATAAGAACATAACCGATGGCTCGGTTTTGAGGGTTACAGTTAACAGATTGTTCGGTTTCAATTTCAATTAGGCACACAATAATCGACCACCATAACCAATTTGATCATGAAGCAGTAGTTTTCATAAGATATAGTAGTAGTTCATGTCAACAACAACATAGATAGTTGCATCTGAACAACAACCATCATCAAGCAAATTCAGTTACATCAACATCATCAGTTAACGAACTTTAAGAGGCAAACACTCATGTATATCAAAATTGACACCAAAAAGTTCCAAACAAAAAAAACTTTGACTGATAGGCTCTTGTTAATCAGCTGGCGGTAACATGATACATGATGACTTTACAACTTACAAGTAATGGTTTGTGTACAACCTCATTGATATGATTGAACAACTAAAAGAGAAAAGTTATGTTCTTGAAAAAGTCATTATGCTAACTAAGATATTCTCGCGCTTCCAACACGTGAGACCTAATAAACGATAACACATTGATTTCCCTTCATATGATTACTTTTTTCAAAAGAAACCGTTAGAAGGGGTCCCGAGGCCGATAATATAACGATGTGTAAAATAAATCATTATTAGTATAAACATAAGCATGTACTTATAAGAGAGAGTTAATGTGTAGATAGATATAAGAGAGGATTGCCGGTGAAAAAGCAGAACCCTTATCAAGTGGGGTTAAATCCACTTTTATAGATAGAATAGTTGGGCTTAGTCCTAATGAGCCAATCCTTAATGGGTAAATTATTCATAGGCCCATCTATAGTGGGTTAATTATTAATGAACTTAAGCTAGATCGAGGGGATTATACGTGGTTAGTTTTGTAAATAAATAAAATAAAATAATGTAGTTAATTTTGTAAATGCATAAAGTAAAATACTATAACACATTTACTTCCTAAGTAAATGATTTAATAAAAAATAGATCAAAGCTCAAGTCCCTTTAATGGGAGAAATGATGTAATTTTGATCTCTTGTAATTGTGGTTTAGTGTTTATATGTTGTTTTGGTGCCCCTTGTCCTTGTAGGGGTGGTTTCGTTGCTAATAATTGTTGCCTTTAAAAAAAAAAAAAGTAAATGATTTAAATTTCAAATCCGGAAATTTTATTCTAAAATAAATTTGTTATAAATAGTTATTTTTTTATCCACCATATATTTACAAGTTGTAGTTGATTTTTGTGGTGAGGGTGATTGGCACATTTGGTTTCGATCTCCAACCCTAAAAATTTTACTCGGCCATTTAACTTGAGGCCTATTAAAGTATTAATCGGACTATGTTTTAATAGTTTTCACTTGAAAATGAAACATCTTAGGGTGGAAGGGGGTGGGATGCAGGTTGTGCTTCGGGTAACACGGAAACACCGTCGCAAGTAACGTTGGTTGAAAATCGGCTTCATAAACCCGTGGATGAAGCTGTGTGTGGTAGTTTTGGGTTGCGATGTAGCACTACATGATTGGTTGGTTCAAGGGTTCATTCGGGAATGAAGGTTTAATCTTGATTAAACATATATTTATTAATATTAGTTTGTTAATTATTTTGTTGAGTTCGTATTAGAGTATGATTGAGTCTATTTATTTATTTGATTATTTAATTGAGTTTGAGTTTGGTTAGGATTAGTATAAGTTTATTATAAATAGATGGTTAAATTTCATGTAATATGTGTGGTCTTTATTATTAATAAAAGGAGTCGATCTTTGTGATCAATATTGTCGGTGTTTTATTATTCGAGTTTGATCCAATTATTCCAACAATTGGTATCAGAGACAGGTTGATCAAAGAGACGTGTGAAGAACATATCAGCCAACCCTGAAGTCTACGACTAGATTAACTGAAAAAAACGAGAATTTCTGTTTTGGCACAATTAATCAAAGCAAGACTAAATTCCTTGAAACGTACGTGCTTGAGAAGGAAAAAAGCAAGGCAAGCAGGAGGAGGATCTTGGGAAGCAATCAAGCACCTTAACTTGCCACCACTGTTATCATCGAGAGAAAAAAAAAAGGAAAATAAAGCAAGCAAGCATGTGAATAATTTGTGACTGGGTTTTGCCGAGAAGTAAGCAATCATACACATTGGTGAATTAAATCAACCAACCAAGCAGGTGAAGCATACAATCAAGCAGGAAAAAGCGTTCACGGCTTATTTGATCGAAAGAAAAGAGGAGGAACCGGATATCAAAGGAGGTTCTGCGTGAGCCAGGGTTCTAAGTGAGCCAAAGATCAAAACCACCAAAAGAGAAGTTCTGTGTGAGCCAAGAAGATTGAGTTCTGTGTGAGCCAAGGAAAGGAGTTCTGTGTGAACTAAGTAGAAGAGTTCTGTGTGAACTAAGAAAGAAGAGTTCTGTGTGAACAAAGATTCTGCGTGAATCGATTGATAAGAGGAGATCAAAGAAAAAAGGCGTTCTGCGTGAGCGGGTTCTGCGTGAACAAAGATAAAGGAATCTGTGTGATTTCGTGGAATGAAGAGGGGTTCGTAGAGAATTTCTGTGTGAAAAATAAACATGGCAGAAAAGGATGTGAGACGATGGTTACCGGTGGCACGATGGGTCTTACAGGTGCTACGATTGAAGGGTATCAACCAAAGAAGTCGAATGAAGATGGTTGGTATTTCAATGGCTATGGATGGTGTTATGGTGGCTATGAGTATTCCAGTGGCTATGAGTGATGATGTTGCGACCACCAACTGTGGTAATATGTTTGTCGGAGAAGATTTGGCAAAGGCGGCAGTCAAATCGCATGTTTTTGAGTCTTCTAAAAAATCGTTATTCCAATCAGATGAGGTAAGTGACGAAAAAGATAATGAGACGGCGGTTATGATGGAAAATAATGTCAAAATCTCGTCGGTTCAAAAAGTAGATTATATTGACGTAAATAAAGAGTTGGATGCTAGAGGCCAAAGTATTAGGCGTGTGAAGAATAACCAAGCTGACAATTTGTTTCATGATAAGTCGCGAGACATGTCAAATAAATCAGGTGGTAATGAAAAAATTAGAGATAGTGGGTCGGGTGTGCATGTCAAGTACATGAAACGGAAATATAAAAGCAAGAAAAGTAGTCCAAGAATAAAAATTAAAGATATGCAAATATTATTACGTATCGAGGATCTAGGAGGTACAATTTCAAGATTAAGGGGGAGAATGAAGGTTTAATCTTGATTAAACATATATTTATTAATATTAGTTTGTTAATTATTTTGTTGAGTTCGTATTAGAGTATGATTGAGTCTATTTATTTATTTGATTATTTAATTGAGTTTGAGTTTGGTTAGGATTAATATAAGTTTATTATAAATAGATGGTTAAATTTCATGTAATATGTGTGGTCTTTGTTATTAATAAAAGGAGTCGATCTTTGTGATCAATATTGTCGGTGTTTTATTATTCGAGTTTGATCCAATTATCCAACAGGGAACACCGCCACAACCCATTCGGTTACTTTAGGGTTCATTCGGGTAATATGATGTGACAAATATGATTGATTGGTTTAAAGGTTTGAAGGTTCCAACCCCTCGATCCTAATAAGTGTATGGTCACAATAAATCAACTTTGATGTCAAGCGAAAATTTTAAGATCTCAAAGCAAAATTGTAGTTTTAACTTTTTTTTTATGAGTTAAATACGGTTTTAGTCCACGTGCTTTGACAAAAATAACCATTTTAGTCCAAAAGTTTAAATTTGACTTTTTTAGTCCAATAGTTTCAGTTTTGTGTCAATTAAACTTCAGTCCACTAACCCTTTTAGAATTTTTCTATTAAGTATGTATAAAAAGACTATAATACCCCTGTTAATAATATATATATATATATATATATATATATATATATATATATATATATATATATCCCTACTTTAAAAACCCTGAGTCCTCATCCCTTTCCCCTCGTCCAAGAAAACCGCACTGTCATCATCTACCTCCACCACCAGCCACCACCTCCTTCACCTCCGGCCGCCACCTCCACCGCCCCCTTCACTTTCGAACTCCAGTTAAGATTTATCCCAGAGTCCATCAAGCTTTATTTTAGAAGAATCAAAAGTTTAAGATTCTTGGAAGGCCATAAAGTTCAAATCATGTTCTTTCTTTAAGTCTTCAACCTTCTCACCCTAGAAATTTTGCTACCGCCTCCGGCCCCGTTACATTCTGATACGGACCATCCACCGTGACCCGGTCAACACCAAATCCACGTTTCTAGTTCCTGCATTCTAGTTTTCATTTTTAATGTTTTGTTTAATTAATTAGGATAGTGGGTAGTTACACCCATGATCAAAGTAGTGGAGTAGTTAGTTTTTGAGTATTTTGCATATTTATTTCGATGTATTGCATATTGAAAATGGAATGAAGAAAATTGTTGCAAAGTAGTGTCTCATTTCTCTCATCTTGTTCTTTGGAGCCTAACCCACTCAACGGGTCTAAACCATCTCGAATCGGTCTCTATCATATTCAAAGATAAGAAATTCATTAGGATCGATTTGACTCACCATCATCACTAATCATCTTCCTGATTTGATAAGAGATGCTATTTTGAGACATTTTTTGCCTAATTCTTTTTAGCGAGGATTGCTGAGGGTGGAGATGAGTTGTTATCCTCATTCCAAGGTGTCCTTATTAGATAATTGGGCTAAAGTTGGATTGAGATTTATGTTGGGTTGTGACTGGGCTTCTCCTAAATTTTCAGAATGGGCCTAAATGTGAGGATGACCCTTGTCGATTCCAGTTTTCTATGCTCGTCGGGACTGAATTGAATCTCTCCGACATCTCTAGCGAGGTTTTCTGACCGAAAATTCCGATGAGAATCCTCCGTCATCTGAACCATGAGCTTCGCCAACAGAAAATGGCGGCCGGTGATGAAAGGGGCGGTGGAGGTGGTGGAGGTAGATGATGGGAGTGTGGTTTTCTTGAATCGGGTGAAAGGGGAAGATAACTTACGTTGTGTTCCCGAGTTTCATTTAAGGAGAGAAGAGAAATGATTTGTAAGAAAGCTGGGAAAATTGGTGTTCCAGAGTTTTTTTTATAAAGAAAAAGGAAGAGAAGAGAAGAGAAATGGATGGGTTTTAAGCAATGTTTTCAGAACCGGACCGGACATCGAACCGGTCTCCTTACCGGTCCACTGGTCGGACCGGTCCGACCGGTCGGACCGGATTTAAGGACCGGTCGGACCGGATTTAAGAACCGGACGACGTCATAAATATTATAAAAATATATCAGTCTAAATAGCTTTTAATCCTTTCAAAAACCACCAACAAGTCAATTCCAATAATTTTAAACTAACAATTACCTACGAAATAAGAAGCCAAGAGACTTAAAAAAGATTAAAAAAAAAAAAAAAAATAGTCAAGCGGTTCAACCGGTCCGACCACCCGATTTCCGGTCCGACCGCCGGTTCGCTGCAGAAACGGTTCAACACATGTAACCGGACCGGTCAGACCACCGGTTCCCGGTCCGACCGGCCGGTCCGGTCCGGGTTTCAAAACATTGGTTTTAAGCAATGTTTTCAGAACCGGAAAGGACAACGAACCGGACCGGACAACGAACCGGACGTCTTAGAGGTTCACTGGTCGGACCGGTCGGACCGGATTCAAGAACCGGATGACGCAATAAATAATATAAATATTCATAAAAATATATAGAAAAATATAAAAAAATTCCAAATACTACATGTACAACCATTTAAACAATTTTGAGTCAAGGACGAGGGTTGTAGGTATGTAGGAATTTTAATTCTCTTGAATCTTCAATTTTAATTTTGATTAGGGTTTTGGAGGACCTGTGGCAACGTATAAGTTAAAAGGAAAGAGCCAAATTGGGTTAAAATTGTAAATAGAAGTAAGTAGGAGGACTATAAGATAAAAAATAGTAAAAAAAATAAAAAAATTAAACTACCCGGTTCGACCACCGGTTTGCGGTTCGCGGTTTGACCGCTGAATCGCTTTGATCGCCCGGTTCAACCAGCAAACGGTCTCAGAGCATGTAACCGGACCGGTGGAGGTCACGGTTCCCGGTCCGACCGGCCGGTCCGGTCCAGGTTTAAAAACATTGGTTTTAAGGCTAAAATCGATCCTTCCAATTAGAAAGGAATGGAGATAATGGAAAGGAAAGAAAGGGAGGGATTCCCTTCTTTTCTTTCCTAAAGTTAACTCGGGAACACAACGTTAGGGTTTTTAAAGTAGTGAGAGATATTTATATTTTTGTTCTTTTTTTTATTAACAGGTGTATTATAGTCTTTTTATACATGTTTAACAGAAAAATTCTAACGGGGTTAGTCGACTGGACTTTAATTAATACAACACTAAAATAATTGGATTAAAAAAGTCAAATTTAAACTTTTAGACTGAAATAATTATTTTTATCAAACCAGATGGACTAAAATCGTATTTAAATGTTTATATATATATAAAGGTTGGTGAAATTTTTGGTTTTATATGGGATATGATTATTTAACTACTTTTTCTAATCAAAATTTTTTTTTTAATAACTCTATGAACTCTCATCTTAAATTTGGACTTTGGTGAATAAGAAAAAAAGTAAAATTCAAATAATAAAAAAAGTAACCATCATAATTAATAAGTGAAGAAAGTGACGACAAATAAAATACATATAAAACATACTCACCCTTATCATATTCGTGAGGGAAGAAAATGGTGCAAAAATATGTTCTTAAAAAGCCCCTCGGCAGAAACTTTACAACTAGTTTTTTTAGGTTATGTGTACCGGCTTCGTGAGGAGGGGTGTGGGCCGCCACCTCAGCTTCTCACGGTGACACACACTCATTAACAAATACTGCTTATGTGGCGCCTACCATTACACCTCCACCAACGCGGTCACCACCTCGACCTCCACTGCTGCCATCCATGGCCATAAAAAACAAATATAATGGTTAACACATTTTGATATCTTTTTTCTTCCTAAAAGACCAATTTCAAGGCGAACCCATTTTTGTCGGGAATCGTTTTGACTCGGACCAACTTGATATTAAAAACATAACATGTTTTAATCCGAATTCATTTTGCTTATAACTCGTTTTAAGCCGATCCCAGTTTGACCCGAACACGTTTTAACATGTGACCCAACCCCGACTCCCACCGCGTGTTTTCCCGGTCCTAACTAAAACTAATTATTCAACTTTGGTTGACACTTGACTATTAACTTCTAACGATTTAATTCAGCTAACTTTTCTCATTCAATGGAAAAAGCCTCCTTACGTGGTGTGGTCTAAGTGCTAGACCATTTCTTTTAGAGGTAACTTTATACAATAGTAACCAAGTTTCAAAAGTGTTTCAATTAGGTCACTCAATACACATTTTACACGGTATTCACTCTCGGGTATACTATTGTGAGTGACCTAATTGGAACAGTTTTGAAACTTGGTTATTATTCTGTAATGTTTCCCTTTCTTTTATTACTAGTTTAACATTTGACAAAAGTACCCCTTTTGAATATTAAAACCATAGTTTATCAAATAGATGGTAAATGAGTTTTACGGATTTGATTTTATCTGTTTTCTATTGTTTGTCAAACTGTGACGTATTAGTTTGGGGGCAGATTTAGGCTTAGGGGAGGGGTACCTGTACCTATCAACTTTCGACGCGTAGTATGAATTTTTTTTTACCGTTTTATGTTTTTCGATACCCCTGAACGATATTTTAGATACCTCTAAAATTTTCTTACAAAGCCCAAAGTAACCTTAAAATT
Organism: Smallanthus sonchifolius; assembly: GCA_023525975.1. Taxonomy (NCBI): domain Eukaryota; kingdom Viridiplantae; phylum Streptophyta; class Magnoliopsida; order Asterales; family Asteraceae; genus Smallanthus; species Smallanthus sonchifolius. Next base: position 105,738,900 of record CM042018.1, read on the forward strand.
TTATTAAAATTATACTTTATAAAAACCCAAGAAATTTAAAAAAAAAGTATTCTATTAATTAAACTTGTAATTTGGGCTTTAATTAAATATTTGGGCTTTATTTAAAAAAAAACATTCTAGCTCAAGCCTCAAAAGCCCAATACCCATCAATCTTCATTGATCTCCATCTTTGCCCAAAAAAAAAAGACGCGGCGGCAGCAGCAGCTAGTGGTGCACAAATCGGTTTTTTAACCCAAACCGGTTCAACCCGACCCGAACCGGTTTGGTCAACGAAAAGTCAAAACCGGTTTGGGTTAAACCGGTTTTAGTAATGGGAAATGTCAAACCGGTCAGGGTTGGTTTTAAACCGGTTTGCCCTTTAAACCGGTTTTTATTAAAAAAAAATGCCGGATTTCACCAAATGCCGGATTTCCCTCCCCAAAAACGCACCACACATCTTGTACCGAGCACGTTCCTTCCCGTTTGACAACAAACATAGATCGTAATTGCACCAAATTGCCGGATTTCTCGTTGTTGCTCGAATTTTCATAACGGTAACTTCGTTTGAGGAACCACCAACACCAAAACTTGCCATGCTTTTTTTTAGAGTTTAGAGAGCGTTTTTGACGGGTTTAGAGAGCGTTTTTGACGGGTTTAAAGAGCGGTTTTAGAGATTAGAGAGTGTAAAAAGAGGTGTGATCAACCCTAAACACCCCCCACCTATTTATAGTGTTTTAAGGGTGCAAATGGAGCCAAAAAAATGGCTAAAATCAACCCCAACAGCCATATAGCCGTTCCCCAACGGCTATTTTTTTGCCCAGCTCGAAAACCGGTTTATCAAACCGGTCCCTAACCCGATCTCATCCAGAAAGCATCAAAGCGGTTTTAAACCGGCGGGTTTTGGGTATCCCGAACCGGTTTGGTCCAAACCGATTTAACCCAAACCGGCACCGGGTTAAAAAAAACCGGTTTTTTTTGTGCACCACTAGCAGTAGCGCTGCCTTTTGAGACCGACGAGGAAGATGCACACCACAGGGCCATCGTCGGCCATCGCTCAGACGACGCTCACCACCGCCATACCGCCACATACCGCCACTGCTTGTGGCACCACCATCGCACAACTGGTATTCTACTAATTTTTTATTTAGGGTTTATATGCAATTTTAGGATTTGTGTGTAAATGTGCAATTGAGTGAAATTGGACTTTAGGTTGGAGTTTAGTTGCTTTTTTTTGTTGTTATAACAAGTTATTATTGTGTATTTGATATTTTGATTATAAAGAAGATGAAACCACAAACTAAACAAGCTCAAATAGGCAAATTCATGTGTATTCGTGTTTAATAGAAACTAACAAGATAAAATGTTAATGCCTAGCTTCACAAAAACTTAACAAACAATTAAAATGGCATGTGTGATTCAAGAATTACAGATACTTGCAAAACACCCTGGTGAATTATCTGAATTTTCATTTTTTTTTCAAAGTATTTTAATAGAATGTATTTTACACAAGAATTATAGATATTTTAAAGGGTGGAAAATTCCCAATATAAATATCTTCCTTTTCATTTTCCTTAAAACAAGCAACTTGTTATTGTGTATTTGATATTTTGATTATAGGGAAGAAAAAATCACCTATTGCTAGTTATCACTCTAATCAAGTAGATGAAGTACGAAAAAAAAATTTGTTTCATTTACTTGAATGTTTTACTTCAATACAAAAAAAAAGTTTGTTTCATTTACTTGAATGTACGAAAAAAAAAATTTGTTTCATTTACTTCAATACCAAATTTTTTTTTGTTTCATTTACTTGAATGTACGGGAAAAAAAATTTCTGGACCAATACCCCTGAATTTTTTTCCTAGATCCATCACTGGTATTAGTCCCTAACATTAAACGCTAACCAGTATACCATTTTACTTCAGAATAAATAAATACCTAACAATCCCTCCTAAAACCAAAAAATTATCTCTATCATCCCGTCGCCCCTCTCAACCAGCGTGAACCCCCACCCCTCTCCCTGCCTCTGACCACCTCCTTAACCTTCGAGACAATGTTTGACACCTATTTAACACATCCACACCATGAAATACTTGATTACAAGGTACATAATCAAATTCATTAACATATTTGTTCAATTCAAATGACACGACAATTATGCACATTTTCAATGATTGAAGTCGCGACGGTGATCGATGGTTGTTCATTTGTCGGATTGCCATCTTATGATTAGGATTTGATATGGAAATACTTTTTAGCCAAATGGGAATGAAGATGACATGATGATTTCAAGGACGGAGCGAGTGGCTGACACCGGTTGGGTCAACTATATTAAAACAAATGGTTTCACTTGAGTGGATGATTTATGGAATAAAACATGTATATTTTCTAATTTTGATATTTTAATATGATAAGAATCTAAGATTAATAATATTTAAGATTTTTTAAGTTTTACGGATATAAACTAGTAAGAGTTCACACGCCAACATATTGAGTAGTGTCGGTACATATTAATCACTTAAGAACATTCAGATGATACGTATTAACCGTAAGATGTAACGTGAAACAACGAGTTAATACAATAAACCAATTTTAAAAGTCTCATATAAATATCTGGCCAACTTTTCAACCCAGTTTCAAGAAAATTATTTAACTTACAGTAATTAAATGTGACGCATCAAGACATTATTATTAGTGTTGAAAATCAGATATAGAAATATATATATATATATATATATATATATATATATATATCTCTTTCTCTCTCATGTAATTGACGGTTACTTAACCACATGTGTGTATATATATATATATATATATAGGGGGAGAATTAAATAATAAGTAGTTTTTCGCTAAAAAGTCTAATAAATGACAAAAACATTAAGAAATGATATCAAACGAACTCCGATTGAGCTAACTTCAGCAGCGTTGGAACCGTCTCGTCGAACTCTACCATCTTAGCTTTTAAGGTTTAGATTTTACGTTTGAATTTTAGGGTTTTAGCCTTATGGTTTAGCTTTTAGGGTTTAGGTTTTTTTTTTGGGTGTGGTGTTTATTTTTAAACTTTTTTGTTAAAATTCCGGTTTATGTTGGTTGTCTAATTTGTGCTTTCTAGTTACTTCGTTTAGGACATATGTGTCTCGTCCGGCGTTCGTTGCGGCTTATATACAAAAAAGAAAAAAAAAAGAAAAAAGAGAAAAGCTCAGAAAAATATACTATTGTAGTAGTCTCGTATTATAAAGAAAGAAATAAAGTGAACGAATCTTATGTATTGAATTGAAGAATCTTTATCTTAGCTCGCTGTTAGTTATGTTTAAGTTGTTTGTTTATTTTTCCTTATGTGCATTGTAGTTGTTCACATATAGCTTCTAACTAAGTCGGATTTTAACCATTTAGCTACATTATATCCCAAATTCCATACCCTTACCCCAAGCCACGTTACAACCCGTCAAAGTCCTCTTGATTTTTGCATTTTCTCATGTTAATTGGTGGAGATTTGATTCCTTTGCAAGCCTATGATTATGTGCTTCATTATTTGACATTGAGTGATTCATTCTTACACTTGCACATATAAATAACTAATTGTTGAGTGAACTTTTGTGAGAGGTTTAAGCTCATGCATAAAAGAAATATCTAATAGACTTGTTACGTTTGAATAGATATTGCCAAGTTTTGAAAAGAAAACACAAAAATACGTTTAACTCGTTTGGTTTCTCCTTTTGACTGTTGCATTGCTTGATAATCTTTTATGAATTTGGATCTTTTGCTAAATTGTGGATTGCTTTTCACCTTTACTTTAGTCAATGGGATTTTTATAAAACTTTTGCATGAGAGTTTGCATGAGGACAAGCAAAGTTCAAGTGTGGGGATGTTTGATATGTTAATAATCATGCATGTAAATAATGCATATTTCCCCCTCATTCTTAATATTTTTGGTTGCAAATTCATCGATTTGGACACTCATTTGTGTTTTATTTGAATATTGTACTTCCCGGTGGAACCTGGTGATTTTTGGTGAAAAAAACTCAAGAATTGAAAATGTCGAAGAGGAAAAAGTTCTGTCATGGCCATCTGAAAACCCCCTTTTCCTGTCAACACCACCATGTTACTTACGAACATGGCCGTGTTCGGCACCAGATACGGGTTTTATACCCAAATCCCCCTCATTTGCAAGGATTCCCCTTTTTAACACAAACCCTAGTTCTCCCAACTCTCTTAGGAGATTTTGGGTAGATCTTGCAAGATTGAAGGCCAAGATTGAAGATCCAACACATTCAAAGAAGATTTAACCTCACACTACCCATCTCTTCTCATTTTCTTGGTTTGATTACTAGATCTACTATGTTTTCATCCATGTTCTTGATATTGCTTATGGTTTTTATAAGGTTTATGGACTAAACATCTTGATTCACTTAGATTAGATGAATCTTAGCTAATTTTGGTGATGTATATTTGATTTTTGATGAGTTTATGTTGATGACTTTAACATGTTCTTGAATCTTCTTCAATGATTATGTGTGTTTGTTTGATTTGAGTATATATTCTATCTCATGGGTATCTTGACCATATTATGTTGGAAAACCGTATGTGTTAAGATATTTATTCATGAAAATGTGTATGTGTGTATACGTATTCATGGCATTTGACTAGGAATGGTGGATGGGGATTAGAATTTATATGATTGTTGTTCAAATGTGCATCCTTGGGTATACGCTTGGAAAAAATGATCTCATCATGAATAAAATGATCTCATCATGAATCTATATATGTTGTCATTATTTGGCTAAGTGGATTCGAAGTCTAAATGAATATCCTCTCTTGCTTGTTTATCTACCACCACACCTATCTATCTTTTATGTTTATTTAATTTAAAAACATAAAAAATATCAAATCTTCTACTTTGATCAGCTAGACAGTGACAAAGGTTTATTATCAGGAGCTATCGTGTCCACGGATCGATACTCGGTTCTTGCCTAAAAATGTACTACTTATGCGATAGGTGCACTTGCCTATTGTGTGTGTAGTTAGTCCTAAGGTGATAATCGTTTCTTATTTTAAAACCTAAGTGTGAAAAATCTTTATTAAATTATATATACACTTTACACACATCAAGTTTTTGGCGCCGTTGCCGGGGACACGGTGATTCTGAGAACGATCTGAGTCATTGCTTTAGCCATTTTGTATATATTTGTTTTCCATTTGTCTTTTGTAAATAGTTGTTTTTATTTTTCATTTCATTTCTATCTGGTGCGCGTGATCGTTTTGCTTGAGTGTTCTTTGTAGTGATTTTCTTGGATCGTGACTGTGGGAGTTACAGTAGAGAATACAAGTTTGATCATGGGGGTTACCATGAGGAAGTTTGGTGCGAGATATGTGGAGGACCCCACTACACACCGGATTGTTATCATTTCCAGGGGAATCACACGGATTGTTATGAAGAACCATTCTCCTACTCACAACCATTTGGGGATTCCATCATGCCACCATCCCAAACTGAGCCCCGTCCGTCATTATATGAGTTGTTGCAACGTGGAATCGATATGTTTTCACAGCCGACCACCGGTTGTGATCATGATGTGGTTGAGCGCCAAGAAGTTTATGTTAGTGAATCTGAGGAACTGCTCCGTAGAGTAGAGGCACAAGGCTATGTGATCAATAAGCTTTACGCCAACTTTCTACGAGAAATTTCATCTCGCAGCACATATCTTAGTATTGAATTGAAGCATGAGGATGGAAGTGAAGCCCATCCGATTCCATCTCCCGTTCAGAATGGATTCGAGTATGATGAGCCACATGTGATTTATGAAGTTGCAATGAGTCTTTCTGACCAAACACAAGCAATGGTTTAGGTGAAACTTATCAAACTCAACAAACAAGGATTATCAAGTAACAATTATGATCAATAGTAATCAAGTACCAAACAAACGATTTAGATTGTAACAATAATTAAAAAGGAATCACGCCCGGGTTTCAAGTTCACAAGTAATTAGGGATTATCACACCAACATATGAGTTCAAGCAATCAAATGGTTATCCAAATCAAATTGACCAAATCTAACCAAGAACATCAACATTCATACATCATCGGCAAATAGTGTAAGACAATATTCACGAATGAAATCGAGACAAATGTATGCAATATAGAATTAGATTAATCAATAGATTCAACACAAATCAAAGTTCATAGCAATTATCATCTAACGGGGTCAATGGTGCAAGAATTTATCGACTCCCGTGAGTTCATAACCATACTAAACACAAAGATTCAAGTATTTCAAACCAAACGATTACAAGAATTGTTTCTCAAAGCTAGCACATGATAAAACCCTAAAAACTTACAAACAATCCACCCGGGAATGATTACCGGTGGATTAGCCGCTCATGGTTGTGGAATTCATCTTCGATTCTTCGATGATTCGATAACAATCTTCACAATCGATCTTGGAATGGTGTTTCCTAGCCTCCAATCGCTCCCCAAATCGCCCAAGAACTGATGTAAAAAAGATAGTGTTCAATTTGGGGAAGAAACCCCCAAATAAACATTGAAAATCGGATGTTTCACTTAAAATCCGCGTCTGAAACGTAACTAGCGTAAGCCTACGCTGGGTTGGCGTAAGCTTACGCCGCCACACTGGAAGCTGCTGTGAAAGAAATGTTCAGGCGTAGGCCTACGCTGGGCGGCGTAAGCTTACGCTGGGTGGCGTAGGCTTACGCCAGGTAGCGTAGGCTTACGCCAGGTCCTGAGTTTCTGCCCTGTTTTCTCCGTGCCTCTTCCGACTCTTGCATCTCTCACCTAATATCTTCCAAAATCATACTTTAAGCTTTCAACACCTGCACATGCATAGCTACACAAAACTTTTGTATTCCACATGTTAATTTACATAAATATAACATGTTACACCCTTTAATGCATAAAACTTTGGTCGCTTATCACATCCCCACACTTGAGTTTTGCTTGCCCTCAAGCAAAGTCTTTTGCTTCAAATCCACATTACAAATTCTCAAACAATTGTTTTAACTAAACATAAGCTAAGGTCCAAGGTCATGCAAAATTCATAAGAATTATACTCTCAACAGATTTACAATCCAACAAACCATCGATGAATTTTTAAACAAAAGGAAATATTGGAACGCGCTTAACTCATATCTAGTTATGGCTTTGCATGCACACACCCCTCACAATCAATCACTCCCCTTGGTTTCATATCTGGACTAGCGATGATGTGCTAGTATTTTTCACTCAAACCCAAACAATGAACCACATTATCATAAGCTTGCATATTGATCACATCTCCTCCTACTAACACAACTAACATGCACAAATCAAAAGGTCTTTTAAGAGGTTGTAATGTAGGCTAGGGTTATGTGCATGGATAGTGATTTTTTAAAGTGGCTATAGGTAAGTGGAATTCAACTAATGAAGTTACAAATCAATCTAAAACTTTCAAATCTCTACTATGAGTATAAATGACCCATCAACACTAAAGTTCTTATTTTTTTCAAACTATCAAATGAAACTTGGGTTAAACTGACCCAATAACATCTTTTATTATAATTCAAACTAATACTCAAAACCTTTGGGCACATGTTGACCTAATACTATTTTTGTATTTCTTTTTCATTCATTTTTTTTTGCAATTGCAACCGCAACTTCAATAATCTAAGTTAATTGAATTCCAACTCACGGGTTTAAAAAGAAAAGGCTAAAAAGGTGAATGGGCTAATGTTATGGGTTTTGTCAACAGAAAAGGTATAGGCTCAGAGTGGGCATCTAGTGGATATTAACGGGTAAGGGTATAAAAATGGCTAAATATAAAAAGGTTTCTCCTAATGCCTTTATCATTTTTGTGCAATTAATTGGTTCAAGGTCTCAACATGTATCAACACTATGCAAGTTCTAAAATGTGAAACAAAGTGACCAACCACTCAAATAAGCGAATATATATATATATATATCAATTTGGCTCAAAATCTCACAAAAACGGTGGGAATAGGTTACCGACATGTGCATGCAAACCATCACCTTCAACTTTGTTACTCCCGAATTCAACATTTCCAATTTTTTTTATTTTTTTATTTTTTTTTTTTTTATATATTTGTTGGAAAGACTTAATCAAGTACTTAGTGAATTAACTATGACCAAAGACCTCTACCAAACACTTTGTAAAACAATTATCAAACAAAATTTGTATGGTTTCCAAGATTTCCCACATCCCCACACTTGAACCTTACATTGTCCCAATGTAAATAGTTATAAAATATAAAAGTGCGGTTTGTAGGTGCAAAAACATCCAATACCCAATATCTCCAAATATCCAACTCAAAGATTACCATAACCATAAGCACCAACCCAACCACAATCAACCAAGTTTCAAACAAAAACACACCAAAACACACAAAAACAAACAAAAATAATATAGTTCAATCAAAACAACATAAATATGAGAAAGAGTACATGGACCTGATTAGAGGAGATCATAGAGTGGCTGGACCATCACCAAAAATGGACTCGTAAGTCTTCCATGAGTCTTCCCCACACTTGAGTGTTGCTATGGTGACGAAAACTAAAACACACAAAACAAAACAAAGTTGCAAAAAGCCGGGTTGCCTCCCGGTTAGCGCTAAGTTTAATGTCCTCAGCCCGACATTACCTCCTTATGGAGGTTGGAACATAAACTTGCTTCCACTAGTTCCCCCACCGCCTTGGTTGTTATCACTCCAACTCTAAGTCTTCTCTCTTGTAAATTCCATATCAAACAAATCTCCTTTCTCGTTTGGATGTTGGACATGGTCGGGTGGCTTCTTTTCATCCTTCAACCTCTTAGTTTCCTTCTCGATTGCCTTCGGATCGTCTTTCATATTAAACCTGTCAAACATAATACCTTTCTTTTTGGTGTCACCCTCATTTGCCTTGGCACGAGGATGACAGACGTTAGTAGTAACCGATTTTGAACATTTCTTTTCAACCGAATATGTAAATAAATTTGAAAAAACATTTATGTTCAACTTACGATTCCCAAAGGTCATGTCAACAGTTCCGTTTTGGCAATTGATTTGCGCATTTGCGGTTGCCAAAAACGGTCTTCCCAAAATCACTCGTGGCTCCTCCTCCTTAGCAAGTGGTGCATAATCGAGCACCAAGAAATCTCCCAGATAGTAAAATTCTCCAATCTTCACAGCCACTCCCACTAGTTTCCCCCGAGGCCGCGTGCGTGTAGCATTCGCTAACACCAAGGTGGTGGTGTATTCTTCTAATGGACCAAAATTGTATTGGTCATATACGCTCCCCGGTAAAATGCTCACCCCCGCTCCATAATCTAATAATGCCAATTTGGTTTTAAATTCCCCAATTTGAATAGGAACTAAGGGTTCTCCAAACTCAATTTCTTCCTCTTCTCTTTCTTCACATTCTTCATTACCATGGGCTACATCAATTGCACTAACATGATGCTTTGGGTTCAAAGTGGTGTCACTTGGCAATTTACCTTCATTTTGTTTGAGTTGAGCTATTTCTTGTGCCAATTGCCCAACTTGTCTCTCCAATGCCACAAAAGACTTGTCTCTCACTTCATTCTCCTTCTTTGATTCTTTCATCATCTCCAATAGTGCATCCAACTTTGAATTAACCGCATTATCACCCCCTGATGACTCATCTTGTTGTTGATGGTCTTGATTGTAATTCCTTGGGGGGTAATTTGTGTTCCGGTTATTGTTATAAGAGCTCCTTTGGTAACCACCCGAATTATAATTGCTTTGTTGACAAGGTTGGTATGACGAAGTACCTTGATTTGAACCTTGGAAATTTGGGTTTAATTGGTTTGACGCATCCCCATATTTGAAATTGGGATGATTCCTCGAGCTCGGGTGATAGGAGTTTGAGTTGGTATCATATGGTTTCCTATCACCATAAACTTGGTTCACGTCTTCTTGTCTACCTTCTTGGAATGGGCAACTCATGGTTTTGTGCCCCAAATCTCCACAACTCTCACAAACATCAAAACGAGTTTTCACTCCCGCTACTTCCTTTTTCTCTCCTTTTTTCAACAAGGCCAACTCTTTCTCCATAGAAGCTAACCTCTCTTTCGTCTCATAGTCCGGGGCAGATTTTGAAATTGGGTGTTTGGCTCTTCGGCTAGCCGATGCCTCGGCTTTTGAACTTTGGCTCATTTTTTCTAACAAATCCCAATCATCTTCTTCGGGATTAGACAACAATGTCCCATTACTTGTGGACTTCAAGTACTTCCTCTCATCTTGAGTCAAACCATCCACAAAGCACTTCACTAGTTCCCACAACTCGATTTGATGGTGGGGACATTTCCTCAACAACTCTTTGAAACGGGTAAAAGCTTCATGTAAAGGTTCACCTGTTTGTTGTTGAAAAGTCCGAATCTCAATTCGGGAGTCATCCGTCTTTGCAACCGAGTAATATTCGTCCAAGAAAACTTGTTGCATTTCATCCCATGTGTGGATGCTATTAGCCGGCAATGTGATGAACCATTGCTTTGCTCTATCTTTGAGGGAAAACTGAAAAAGTCGGAGTTTGACCTCATTTTGGTCAAAGTTTTCATCCCCAATGGTGCTACAAATGGCGGCAAACTCGGCTAAATGGGTGTATGGTTCTTCGCTAACCATGCCATGAAAATGTGGGAGAACGTTGATGTAATTCGGTCTTGACTTGAACCTCCTCATTCCCGGAATTGGTGGAACAATTGGAGAAGCATTCTCCGAAATAGCCGGTCGAAAGCGACCATTAACTCCACCCATTGGGGCTACCAGATGTCTTCGGTTTTCATTATTGTAGCCCCCATTAAATATCCTCCCTTCTTGTCTAGGAGGATAAACAGGTCTATCGGGCCTACCCGTTCGACCCATTGGTTGTCTCGGTCTTTGGTGAACATAATTCACCTCTTCTTCCTCTTCAAAGCCTTGCCCCTCATTGTATTCTCCATATTGGCTCCTCTCACCATCTTCATACTCGTAATCTCCAAACCCATCACCATTCCCAACATCTTCATTATCATCATACCCAAAGTATTCACCATCGTCGTCCTCCCAACCATCATTCTCATTGTCGTTTCTTGGTTGAGCTCCAAAGATGTTTCCAGGAGGGGTTTGATTTTGTTGTGGTCCCCTTCTTCCTTGGTACGTGGGATTGGTACGGATGTTAACGGGTCGGTTTTGTTGAACTGGACCCGACCCACGGGGTTGGTTGTTATTGATAGGTATAGATGGGGTTTGGGTTCGGTGAGGTGGAGTTGGTGGGCGGTTAAGGATAGGGCCTATGTTTGGAGTTGGGCCACGGTTTCTCATGCTAGATCCAGAATGACTGCTTCGACCATCCATAGATGACGGTTCCGATGAAATAGGTTGTAGATTTTGTTGTTGGGTTCGGTTTTGCCTTGCTATCTTCTCAATTTCTGGTTCAAAAGCAAGCGGTGAAGTCCTCCCGGATGAACGGGTACGCATGCACTAATCTGTCACCTGCACACACAAACAAACACCACGCGTAACACAAAAATAGAAGAAGATTAACCAAACAAAACAAGTAACAAATAATAAGTAAACAAGTAATCACACAAATCAACTAGAATAAAACACCAAGCGCAAACACTCCCCAGCAACGGCGCCAAAATTTGATCGGTGTCGAAGGGACCGGTCAAAGATAAAGAATTAGAGTGTCCTAATCACCTTAAACTAGTTAGGGTAAGAAGGGTGTCGAACCACGAAGAGTTTGTGGTCGGTGCTTAACTTCAATTGACAAAGTGATTTTTGAAGTTGCAATGAGTCTTTCTGACCAAACACAAGCAATGGTTTAGGTGAAACTTATCAAACTCAACAAACAAGGATTATCAAGTAACAATTATGATCAATAGTAATCAAGTACCAAACAAACGATTTAGATTGTAACAATAATTAAAAAGGAATCACGCCCGGGTTTCAAGTTCACAAGTAATTAGGGATTATCACACCAACATATGAGTTCAAGCAATCAAATGGTTATCCAAATCAAATTGACCAAATCTAACCAAGAACATCAACATTCATACATCATCGGCAAATAGTGTAAGACAATATTCACGAATGAAATCGAGACAAATGTATGCAATATAGAATTAGATTAATCAATAGATTCAACAAAAATCAAAGTTCATAGCAATTATCATCTAACGGGGTCAATGGTGCAAGAATTTATCGACTCCCGTGAGTTCATAACCATACTAAACACAAAGATTCAAGTATTTCAAACCAAACGATTACAAGAATTGTTTCTCAAAGCTAGCACATGATAAAACCCTAAAAACTTACAAACAATTCACCCGGGAATGATTACCGGTGGATTAGCCACTCATGGTTGTGGAATTCATCTTCGATTCTTCGATGATTCGATAACAATCTTCACAATCGATCTTGGAATGGTGTTTCCTAGCCTCCAATCGCTCCCCAAATCGCCCAAGAACTGATGTCAAAAAGAGAGTGTTCAATTTGGGGAAGAAACCCCCAAATAAACACTGAAAATCGGATGTTTCACTTAAAATCCGCGTCTGAAACGTAACCAGCGTAAGCCTACGCTGGGTTGGCGTAAGCTTACGCCGCCACACTCGAAGCTGTTGTGAAAGAAATGTTCAGGCGTAGGCCTACGCTGGGCGGCGTAGGCTTACGCTGGGTGGCGTAGGCTTACGCCAGGTCCTGAGTTTCTGCCCCGTTTTCTCCGTGCCTCTTCCGACTCTTGCATCTCTCACCTAATATCTTCCAAAATCATACTTTAAGCTTTCAACACCTGCACATCCATAGCTACACAAAACTTTTGTATTCCACATGTTAATTTACATAAATATAACATGTTACACCCTTTAATGCATAAAACTTTGGTCGCTTATAAACCAGTGACGAGCTAGAATCAGGTAAGTATTTCATTACTAGCTTTATTGGTTATGAGTATGATACTCATGTACCTTTGTTTTCATATGGTACCATGCATGATTCTTTGTATCCACAATGTACTTTACACTTGTCTTGTGAGGATGATATGATGCAGGGATCGCAAAGGGAAGAACAACGCGAGGATGAGCTCATGGATGAGATGGAAGTGGTTCTCTCGAGCATCACTAATGAGGAGACCACAGACCACACTGTTCCATCTTGGGAGGACGAGTTTGGTGAGGAATTGGTGAGCATACCTCTTATGGAAAGGAAAGGAGAACGGTTTGACCCGGTTGGCGACCTCGACGAATTAGAAGCCTTGCTTTATGGGAAGTCAACCGTGGTAATCAAGGAAGAACCGCACCAAGAGGAAGATGTGCAAATAGTTGGGTTCACCAACGAACCAATGACCATGGTGACACCCGATCCTACCTTATGCACCAAATATAGCCGGCCCGTGATTGACCATGATATTGATTCATCACACGAATCAAACAAACCACGGTAGAGGGCGAACTACTTCACAGACCAACCTACTTTGAAGGCGCGACATCGGTCCATCAAGCATTGCAAGTCAACAATATTTTTTCGGGTTGATCGCCTCCTTCATTACATCAGTCATGTCAGGTTTGGTCTAGGCAAATACAAGTGTTTGTGGCACGACTCGATTGCTTTGTGTTTGCATTCACCATCGATTTCTCACTAACCGGTGGTGAATGCACTAAACTAAATGGGTCGGATGAGTTTTTAAGTATCATGAGCCACCCGTTTGTTAATTTGCTTCATCACCTGCCCTAGATTAACGTGCATGTAGGGCGAGTCAAGCTAATGACTCGTTAAATAAATGAGCGCTTCCGGGAGGCAACCCGAGGTTTTGGGAACACCGTTGTGTTCATTTTATTCCATTATTCTATGCAAACCTCTCATTCTTTTATGCTTGAATGTGTTAGTGATCGTTTTGGTTGAAGATTTCATGATCGGAATCGCTTAGAGGCTTTTTGGGAACTTATTGGGCCTTTTTTTTTCCAAGAATCTCACCAGAGGAGTTTTCTGTTTCACTCTCTCTCGCATTCCCATGCATTTGTTTTGCACATGCATACTTTTGGTACATTTAGGGCAATGTACGTTTCAAGTGTGGGGATGTTGGGGTTTTTGTGAACTTTTGCAAGTCTATTGTATAATTCTCATTGCATTTTAGAAAAAATCCCATTTTTGGCAAAAAAATTCACTAAAATTTGAATAAATGCCATCCATTTATCTTCATTTTAGATCCTTAAGCATGATTGTTTTGTCGTCATCACACGATTAAGTGAAACCTTCAAGTGTTGTAATAAAATAATTTGGAATATCTTGAAAGCTTGACAAGTTAAAAAATATGACATTTATGCATGTGGTTTTACCTTAACCCTTATCCTTTCATTTCCGTGAGAGTTTTTAATCCTTTATTGCTTGTGTGTGTCTTATTGCACTTCCTGTTCACATTTTTGTGAATTTTTGAGTATGCTAGATGTTGTATTCATATTAGAACTTGCTTAGGGCATATATTTCAAGATCATGAACGAAGTTGTTGCATGAAAATGATAGAGACATTAGGATAAACCACTTTGTGTTAGCCTTTTTCATTTCTTTTACCTCACCCACATTATTACCACTAGTCTCCATGTTGAGCCTTACCACATTTCGTGTTACCCACATCTTAAACCCACTAAGCCAAATTAGCCTTTTATTTTTAAACCTTTTTGTTAAAATTCCGGTTTATGTTGGTTATCTAATTTGTGCTTTCTAGTTACTTCGTTTAGGACGTATGTGTCTCGTCCGGCGTTCGTTGCGGCTTATATACAAAAAAGAAAAAAAAAGAAAAAAGAGAAAAAGAGAAAAGCTTAGAAAAATATACTATTGTAGTTAATCGCTAGACCGCTTCTGATGAGATGTAAATTACCATCTTTTGCATGGGGACATGCTATTTTGCATGCAGCTGCACTGATTAGATTAAGACCAACTGCTGATCATAATTACTCCCCATTACAAATGGTTTCTGGAAGAGAACCAAGTCCGTCTCATCTTAAAATATTTGGTTGTGCCGTATATGTACCAATACCACCACCACAACGTACCAAAATGGGACCACAACGAAGACTGGCATCTATATTGGATTTAACTCCCCATCAATTATTAAATATTTAGAACCACTGACAGGAGACATGTTTACAACACATTATGCTGACTGTCAGTTTGATGAAACAATATTCCCAGTCTTAGGGGGAGATAAGAATAAAGAAAGACTCGTAACACAAGAAATTGAATGGAATGCATCATCATTATCAACTTTCGACTCCCGAAGTGGTCAATGTGAATCTGAAGTCCAAAAGATTATACATTTGCAAAGAATAGCAAACGAATTACCAGATGCATTCACAGACACAACTAGAGTGACAAAGTCATATATACCAGCATCAAACGCACCTGCTCGAATTGAAGTAATCCCAGAAGCGATTACTATGCAGAGAAAGCGTGGGAGACCAATCGTTTCCAAAGACAAGAACCCACGAAAACGAAAAGAGAAAAATAACGCAGTTGGGGAAAAATCATAAACGATTATAAATGAACCTCCAGTAGAGGTAAATATCCCAGAAGAGACTAATATGATTCCAGAGGAAAATGAAATTCCATAAGAAATACCATTACCGAACGAAAATGGGATCTCTATTAATTATGTACAAAATAGTACAATGTGGAACCGGAACAAAACATGTGTTGACGATATATTCGCATATGCTATAGCAACGGATGTAATCAACGAAAACGATTACGTACCTAAAACTCTAGAAGAGTGCATGTACAGAAATGATTGGCCAAAATGGCAAGAAGCCATAAAGGCTGATTTAAATTCGCTCGAAAAGGAACATGTTTTCGGACCTGTAGTCCGAACACCCATAGACGTCAAACCAGTAGGTTATAAATGGGTGTTTGCAATAAAGAGAAATGAAAAGAATGAGATTGTACGATATAAGGCACGACTTGTAGCACAAGGGTTTTCCCAAATCTCAGGAGTTGATTATGAGGAAACGTATTCCCCCGTAGTGGATGCGATAACCCTTAGATTTCTTATCGGCCTCACAATCTCTGAAGGACTTCAGATGAGACTTATGGATGTCGTCACCGCATATTTGTACGGCACACTGGAAAATGACATCTATATGAAAATCCCTAAAGGATTAAAAATGCCTGAAGCATTAAAATCAACACCTAGAGGTATGTGTGCTATAAAACTCCAGAGATCTTTATATGGTCTCAAGCAATCTGGTCGTATGTGGTACAATCGACTCAGTCAATATCTCGAAAAAGAAGGATAAAAATCTGATGTAATAAGCCCATGTGTCTTTATAAAAAGATCACACTCAAAATTCACTATAATAGTAGTTTATGTTGATGATATAAACATTATTGGATCTCCTGAAGAGATAGAGAAAGCTGCTAAATTATTAAAAAGTGAATTTGAAATGAAAGATATTGGTATGACTAAATTATGTCTTGGTATTCAGTTTGAGTATCTGTGCAATGGCACATTTGTCCATCAATCAAACTACATCCAGAAGATGTTAGTACGTTTCAATATGGATAAAGCTCATCCGTTTAGCGTCCCTATGGTTGTCCGACCGCTAGATCCACATAAGTATCCTTACCGACCTCAAGAAGAGGGCGAAGAAGTACTTGGTCCAGAAGTACCGTACTTAAGCGCGATCGGTGCCCTAATGTATCTTGCAAATAACACTAGACCTGATATTGCATTCTCTGTACATGTACTAGCAAGATACAGTTCGAATCCAACACGTAGACATTGGAATGGAATAAAACATATATTCCGATATATTTGCGGGACAAAAGACTTAGGTCTTTTCTACCAGAAAAAATGAAAAGCCACAGCTTATTGGGTATGTTGATGCTGGATATCTATCAGATCCACATAAAGCACGTTCTCAAACAGGTTACGTATTCACATATGGTGGCACAACAATTTCTTGGAAGTCTACAAAGCAAACACTTACAGCAACGTCATCAAATCATGCCGAGTTAATAGCACTAAATGATGCCGGTCGAGAATGTGTGTGGTTGAGATCAATGATTAATCACATACAAGAAGCATGTGGATTAGAACAGATCAAGAAGGACCTGACAATTATCTATGAAGACAATGTTGCTTGCATAGCTCAGATTAGAGAAGGCTACATCAAAGGTGACAGAACTAAACATATTTCACCAAAGTTTTTCTCAACATATGACTTGCAAAAAGAAGGGGAAATTGATGTTAAGCAGATCAAGTCAAGTGACAATCTAGCTGACATGTTCACACAATCTTTACCAAGAAGCAGTTTTGAGCAGCTATCACAGAGGGTCGGACTATGTAGATTAAAAGATGTTAGTTAAATTGAAGGGGAGCATTATACACGCTATACTCTTTTTTCCTTGACTAAGTTTTGTACCTCTGGGTTTTCTTAGTAAGGTTTTTAACGAGATAGCATAACTGGTCCAGTAGCATCAGTTTTATCTTTAGGTCCCGAAGTACCGATTTAACACAATCCTGAAATATGTTGTTAATAGTGTATAATGAATATAAATGTATATATATCGGGGAAAGTGAATATGGTGCTGTTAGGCATGTAACTTACATGCGAAACCCATCAAAACTACGTCGTTTTGATTAAATCTAATTAAAAAGTAACTTTAATATATTTATAGTTTCCCACATTAATCTCTAAAACTAGTTCCCACGATTATTCATCTTTCTTACTTCGATTTGTTTATTTATTTATGGGATGAAGCTTGAATTTGGGGGTTTTTACAAGATAACCATATGGTGTCTCGTACACAAGCAAGGCAACACCAATCAAAAACATGCAGTTATACTATATATTCATCAGCACTCATCCACCATCCATTCTTTTTGTTTAGATCTTCAGTTTGTAAGACACGATTTATCATGTGACTCTTATAATCATTTATCTAATTATTAAATGATCAAATATAATTATTTATTTATTTAATAACCTATGGCTAGTAATTAGTTGATGGGCCTAATTACTCTTAATGGGCCATTAATGGGTTTCCCATTTGGTGTACATATATAGAGAGATAATTAGAGGGAATTGACTAATGATTATTCGATTACTATCACCACTAAACTCGTCCCTCTCTCTCTCCATAACCGTAAGCTTACTATCTCACCTAATACCATCCTAACCGTACACCCTAAACGGGAACCCGATCCAGATCAGAGATCATGAAGTCTTCTCTCTCTGCGGTTAGCTTATTAGGTATGATTTATTATTATTAAATGTTTTCCATTATTATTTTTCAAGAACTGATCAACATGTGGTATCAGAGCAGATGTTGATAAATCAGTTCTTGTTTCTTTCCCTAAACTGGAATTAAAATCGGAGAACAAAGTCTTGATTAAAACCGTTTGGAAAATTGTTTTATTAAGTTTCACGGTTTTCTGTTTATGTTAATATTTCACGTTTTTTTTATCTCCTAAAATCGAGATCTATAAAGTTTTTCGAAATCTGTTAAAGAATTATGTTTCAAGATTTCGATTCCAGGTTTTTATCTGATATTATTACAGAACAGTTTATCTGATGTTCATAAACTGTTCTTCGTGTTCATCATTAGTTTCGATGAAAATCCCCTTATTTTGGGATGGATTAGGATGTTGATTGTGATTTTCCTAAAATCTTGTAACTTTATCTCCAAGATTTCGAATTAAAATGTTGTTTTATTATTTTAAATAAAGAAACTTGGATATACTTAACAACCTAAAAGATTTTTCGAAATCTAAATACAATTAAATCCCTTAATTTTCGAACAGCCTTATCGGGTTCATCCTTCGCGTTTTTAGACTCTCACGGTTATAATTCTCGGGTAAGAATCACGGGTTTTGTTTACGGGTCTTAAATTTCACTGGTAACAGTCCATGATTCTAAGTGTACGGTTCATGTTTCACGGTTTACAGTCCACGATTCTGAGTTTACGGTTCATGTTTCACGGTTTACAGTTCACAGTTCAAGTTCACGGGTTACTTTCTGGAGCCGTGAACCTTATATAAGCCGTGAACCTTTGATGAACCGTGAACCTTTTGTTGAACCGTGAACCTTAGCTGAACCGTGAACTTTTTGTTGAACCGTGGACCTTAGCTGAACCGTGAACCTTTTGCTGAACCGTGAACCCTTATTGAACCGTGAATCCTTACCTGGGCCGTGAACCTTCACCTGAGCCGTGAACCCTTATGGAACCGTGAACCTAGCCTCAAATGTGCCTAAAAGGGGGTTTGCTATTAAACGTGAACCCTGAGCCGTGAACCCTTACGGAACCGTGAACCCTTATGGAACCGTTAACCCTTATTGAACCGTGAATCCTTACCTGATCCGTGAACCTTCACTTGAGCCATGAACCCTTATGGAACCGTGAACCTAGACTTTTTGTTCAATACGTGCTAACAGGGGGTTTGGTATTAATGAATGATTTAGTTTTAGTTTTGTTAAACCTTAAAATTAAATGTTTTCAAAACTTTTAAAACTTACTTGAATAACACCTAAAGCTTCACTTCTGCCCAAAGGTGATGTGATGCATGTGTAAACTTATTCAAGCTTAATTAAGTATTATAACCTAGTGCATGTCATGATATTAATTATAAAACATGATTAACTTAAATAACATATAAAGTTTCACTTCTGCCCAAAGGTGATGTGTCACGCTTGTAAAGTTATTTAAGTCTAATTAAGCACTACTTCGCCTAATATAACTAAATGTTTCTACTTCTGCCCAAAGGTGATGTGTCACATTTAGTTTTCGCGAAGCTAATTATGTGCATACTAAACAAATGTTTCACTTCTTCTCAAAGGTGATGTGTTACATTCTTACTGCACATACTCGTTATTAAATTGTTTCTAATACTAAACAAATGTCTCACTTCTACCCAAAGGTGATGTGTTACATTGTTTAAGTAGAACCTAATTAATCTATTAGTTTGGTGTTATAATAGATTTTATCACATCTTCATAAAATAATTGTTCTTAAGTAGAACCTTATTTAACTTATTATTTCTGTCTGCCTTAGATTATTACCCCATAGATCACTCTAAGTTCTTCTTTAGTTATTTGTACCTTACTTTCACTCTAGCTTCTAAGATGAGTTTTGCTTAATTAAGAGTTTCTATAAATATTTGCTCTTATCGAGTCTTGATTATCCCTTAAGACATGACATTCATGCTGCTCTTTCTGATAAAAGTACTACAAAAGAAAAGTAGAGCATAAAAATAGGATAAGTCAAAACAATGTCTCTTATGGTAATCAAGAACTCCTTTCATTATTGCTATCAGGGGAGCTACTTCAGATTCTGCATTTCCTAAGACTAATGTATTATCTGTGGAAATGGAAGAATCAAAATAATTCCTAAGACGCATGCAAACATTCTAATTCTAAATAAAAGGTTAAGTGGCATCCGTGAACACATCATAATATCCACTGACATGACCCATAAACTAAGGGTTTATACATGGAAATCAGTGAAGTTTTTCAGGGCGTACATAATAATTTTTCCACTAGTACGATTAGTTGCCTTAAAAATCAACTATAACATTCAGAAGTACCAAAGGAAAATGAGTGTATTGATAGCAACATACGTATAGGAAAAGGAAAGCCTAAAACTGAAAAACCAGATGTTATTCACCTCACTACCACTAAACCTAAAAAGAGGAAGAAAAGTTACTATAGAGAGGATAGCTATAAGGTCCAGAAATAAAATACAAGTACTACTTCCAGCTCTAAGTTCCTCAAGGAGGAGTCTCACTACAAAACTATGTCATTATATTAGGCATTAGCAATGAGACCATCCATAAGCCAAGGGACTAGCTGGCTGAGATAAGGTAGTTACTAATTAATGATTTTTGAGTCCGCTAATATTAATATTCCTATCAACACATGATGCGTTGAGTCTAGTTCTATACGTTTCCTTACTAGAATTCAACTAATAATTAAGATGAGAAATTAGTGGTGAATTTAAATGTTAAGGCTACATAGAACCATGAAATAATTGATCATTGTATTAGTCTTTATGATACCTCACATATTCTGAAGAATACTCAGAATTTAGTATCAATAATAAAGCTACACTTTGACAGTTATAAGGTTTGCATGGCCAAAATAAAGTCACCATTAACTTAAACTCTCATATTATTGGTTATCATTATCTGGATAGAAACCTTTATGACATAGAATTAGCTGATACAATAAACTTTCACAACTTTTGTTATCATGAAAATGAAAATTTAACAAAAGATAAATGAGACCTATGCACTTCATCCATTAAAACCAAATTTTATGAGAAATCATGACCAGGTCAATACATGATGAATTGTTACCAAATCTCATTCTCAGTGACTTTAAATCACGTGTTAAACGCCCTAAATATCAAATGGTTAAGGGAATAAATGAGGGTCCACCAGATGTTATCTCAAATGGAATATTCGGACATAGTTCATTTATCATTTAGAAGAATATTTAATTGTATCTAATATGTTTTCTACAGCCCAAAGCTTTAAAGATATCAAATCATATATACTTAATGGAATTCCTTCTAAATTTGTCTATAAAATTTCTTATGAAATTTTGGATGATAAGGAAATTAAGTCTAAGATATATGAAAGGTTCCCACGTCACGCGCATCATTGAAACTTGTCATGTGTAGTTCCTAGAGACCTCAAAGATCAGTGGGAGCACCAAGTGTCCTAATTATAGCTTGCGAAAGTTGCAAGAGGTGGGGGAGTGACAAATTGGTCTTACCTCAAACTACACCTCTTGTACACGACACTGCTCCATCCCAACATGTTTCCTTAGAATCTAATGCTACTACTAACAAAGTCTCATAGATGCTAATATGTGGGCAAACTTAGATTTCTTACAAAAACTATAGTAATCCTCAACAAGAGAAACTAACATAAACATCACTAAGTTGTTTCTCTATTAGAATCTATTGGTCTTCAAATGTTAGATACAATGTTGACCCTAAGCATGTTGAAGTACTTAAAATTTCTAAGGTCAGTGGGAGTAGTAAAAGTCCTTATCATGACTTGCAAGGAGTACAAGAGGCGGGGGAGAGACTCATTAAATTTAACTCCTATTACACCTCTTGTACACCATAATGCATCAACTCCTACACACTTAGAAACTAATGTTGCTCATAATATACCTGAAAATGAAAGCACCTAACCAAGATCTAATATATAAACTTGAAACTCCTAATAAACCCAATAATCAACTCAGGAGTTCATCTAAGTGCAAAAGGCCTACTAACATTGATGACTGACTGAATTTGAAATGGATGCTGGAAAGTTTACCGATCCTACTTCTTCTAATTAAGTCATTAGCATCAATCAATCTTCTAAATGGAATAAAGCTATTATTAGCAAGCCTGACTCCATGAATTAGGATAACATTTGGGATTTGGTTGAATTACCTAAAGGGTGTTTATAACTAAACAAAATCCGAATGGAAACGTACGATTGATTGCTAAAGGTTATACTCAAGAAGGAATCAATTATCAAAGAATCTTCTTACATGTTTTACAAAAGGTTTCTTTGAGGATCATTACTGTTCTAGTAGCTTACAATAACTTAAAGCTACATTAGATGGACATTAAAACAACTTTCCATAACATTGACATATATGTTCATAAAATAACCTAAAAGTTCTAAACTGAAGGTTAAGAACACTTATTTAGTAAGTCAATGAAATCCATGTATGGGTTGACTGAAATCTTAATGTAACTCTCTTAATCAAGAACTAAGTAAATTTGTACACCTACCTCAAGATGAGTGGGAGCAACTAATAAAAACTTGTCCTTATATAGATGGCATTCTTTTGACAAGTATATGTTACATGAGTCAAATCATTGATTACTCATATTTTGACATGATGGATCTCGGAGATACCTCTTATGTTATAAGTATCAAAATACACCGAGATAGATCCAACGGGACATTAGTTTCATCCCATAAGCTTTACACTAAGTGAATCCTTACACATGTAACATTTAAATTGTTCTCCTTTAGAGGCTAATAGGATAAATGAAAACTATTTTCTTATGCTTCATTAATTAGAAGACTTATGAAAGTTAAAGTCTATACTCACTTAGATATTGCTCACATTGCTGAACACTAGACTAGTCTAGATTATTGTGAACCATCTAATGGAATATTACAATATCTTTAACAAACGAGAGACTATAATTTAAAGAAGAAGTGAAAACAGTTGACTACTCTTATTCTAACTTTGTTGTATTCAAAGGTAACAAAATGTCAATTTATGGGTATATCCTTATGGCAGCAGACACACCTATTTAATGAAGGAGTCATAAGAAACTGTTAACAACAACCTAAGTTTTAATGACATAATATGTTGCTGATCACAACATAATTGTCACTAAATGTTGTTGAAAAATTTACCAGTGGACTCATAATTTAGTAACTCCACTTTAATATCATATTGAAGACTTATTGCGATAAGTCAGCTACCCTTACTTCTCGAACAATGACAGTTCAAGCGGAGCTGCATTTAATTTCGATACGAAATTATTGTTCACTTATGAATTATGAACAAGTTGAGGAAACTAAATCTTTGTATCGAATACATTCATGATATGCTAATGGATCCAAATAACTAAAGGTCTACCACCCCTAAGTCTTTTGTAAGCGCTTATAATAAAGACAGGTTTTACTAATGACCATACATAATTGCATATCATTCTATGAATGATTAATTATTAAAATTTCCTCACTTATTTGAATTTGTTTGTCTCTAAATACGTTTATGCATGCCTAAAAACGTATAGACAACTAACTCTATAAATCAACGTTAAATGGCTTATTTATCAATTTGATCCTAAAGTTTACTTAAGTTTTAAATTTGTGCTATAGTATGATTAATGGGGATCTTGAGTTGAATACTGATTCAATGACTGTATTTATCTGCTATAGTTACAGTTTAGAACTAAAATGAGTATTAAATCTTTGCAGACTTACTAATGGTCATAATAAATGATTACTCAACCAAGTGGGAGAATGTAAGATACGATTTATTGTGTGGCTCTTATAATCATTTATCTAATTATTAAATGATCAAATATAATTATTTATTTATTTAATAACTTATGACTAGTAATTAGTTGATGGACCTAATTACTCTTAATGGACCATTAATGAGTTTTCCATTTGGTGTACATATATAGAGAGATAATTAAAATGAATTGACTAATGATTATTCGATTACTATCACCACTAAACTCGTCCCTCTCTCTCTCTCTCCATAACTGTGAGCTTACTATCTCACCTAATACCATCCTAACCGTACACCCTAAACGAGAACCCAATCCAGATCAGAGATCATGAAGTCTTCCCTCTCTGCTGTTAGCTTATTAGATATGATTTATTATTATTAAATATTTTCCATTATTATGTTTCAAGAACTGATCAACACAGTTCTCATCCTGCCTTATAAAATAAAATTTTCTTTTTAGCATTAGAAGTTCAGAAGCATAATCATTTTATGTAAAACAAGTAAATCTGGAATGAATATACAACACATGGGTAGATTGGTTTAATAGCTTTTGTTATTATATCTTTATGAAATTGAAAAATGGACTCCAAAGGAGCCTCAAAGACGTCATCTACTTCAGCGACCCATTGGGGTAGAATTGGATTCATTTCTATAAAAAAAATTACGCCAATTACAAGAATTACAAGAAGATGCCGTAATAGAATGGATGGTGCTTAATTCTTAAATAGGGTATAGTATTATGATGGTTTAAAAAACATGAAAGTGAGTGTCGGTTTGGATAGCAGAATGATGCGATAATGTGGGAAACAATAAATGCATTAAAATCACTTTTTAATTGGATTTAATCAAAACGACGTAGTTTTGACTGGTTTCGCATCTAAGTTGCATGCCTAACAACATCATATTCACTTTTTCCATATATCTGAAGGGGAGTGTTAAAAATCAGATATATATATATATATATATATATATATATATATATATGTCAAAGACAGTTTATTACAGGAGAGAGAAAGATATATATATATATATATATATATATATATATATGTATATGTCAAAGATAGTTTATTACAGGAGAGAGAAAGATATATATATATATATATATATATATATATATATATATATATATATATATATATATTTTTTTTTGAACGACCAACAAAAACTTTAATATAAAACTGAGAATAGAGTTACAAGGAGGATGACCCTAAAACAGCACCACCAAAAGAGAAGCCTTAGAAACCAAAACCAACCAAAGAACAATAAAAAAAGCCCACCCAAAAACCATTACAACCATGCTATACAATATTAAACTTTCTCCAATCCTCCCAAGTGACCGCTTTAGTTTTAGAGCGATTCGTAATCCATAGGAAACCCAAAGATTTTATATCTTCAATTATCATAGCAAGAGGAGTAGACTTGTTGTTAAACACCACTTCATTTCTTGTTTTCCACAAACACCAAATAGAAGTTAGAATAATATGACTATGATTTTATAAAGATGGATATTCTATTGCATAAAATTCCTTCTGTTTCATATCAATTAGTACCGTTGTCATGTTTTGATTTTTGAATGTTTATTAACTACATTTATAAATTTTAAAGGTACGGATTATTGAAAATAAAATAATAAGTTATTATTTATTGTTATTGGTAGGTAACATATATCCCTATAAAATATATCTAATTTGGTTTGAATAAATTTAACACACACCTAGTAAGTATAAATACTTTCGTTAATTAAGGGTATTATTGGAAATTTAGATAATCTTTGAACTTAAAAACGCTATGGTTATTTACTCCATAAAGGCTATTAGAAATTAACTAGATAGATGCATTAATTATATTTTTCAATTGGCTACCTTACTGCTTATCCTTGTTGGAAATCAGACCAAAAAAATACAAACAGTGAATTTTATTAAACAAAAAATCACACTTTACAATTAATTACTAACCATCTATTTATAATAAACCTTATATTAATCCTAACACAACCCAAGATCAATTAAATAATCAAATAAATAAAAACTCACTCCTAGTCTAATAGAACTCAACCAAACAATTAATAAATTAATAAAATAAACAAGCATTAGACTTCTACCAGGACTAACAAACTTGCGACTTCCTCCTTGCACCCCGTAGACTATTAGACTATGACAAGATTAGCCCAACAATCCTTAAGTACACAGTAATACATCCCATTATAATTAAGCTATCATAGTTGGACTTGTTTTCATCCTCAATGTTTCGCAGACAAAACAAACAAACATAACGAGTATAATCTCATTTAGATGGTTCGAATACGGGGGTACTTTCAGGAGCTAACTAATCTAGTGTATGGCAAAGAATGAGGAAATCATTTTTTAAAGTTAAATGAGGTAGGAGTTATTCATTTGTCTTTGGTTCAAAAAGATATAGGATGCGGAAATGACGCATTTTTACAATGTTTTAAAAACCGGTTTAAACCGGCCGGTAATACTGGTTGAACCGGATCTCGGTCACTAGCCCGGTAAATTTGAACCCGGTAAATTGGAAAAACGGTTTGTTACTTGAATCGCTGGTATTACCGGTAATACCGGGTTAGACCGTTGTACCGGTTTTAGGCCAAAGTAAAATTTTAGGTTTAAACAAAAAAAAACGAAGTTTTAGCGGCACAATTAAAAACTTTTATTACATTGTAATTTACTTTTTTAAGTGTTAACATTTGGGTAAATATTTTTTTAACTAAAATATCTTAAAAGATCCTATGATCTGGTTGATTATGAAAGTATTAATCATACGAAATTTTGGGTGGTTGAAAAAGAGCCAGAAGGAGAACTTCATAATTATGATATAGATAGCATGTTTGGTGAGGAAGAGCATGAACCGATTTCTCAAACGCAAGGTTACTTGTTATATAAGTTACTTATCTTACGTAATTTTAGTATATTATTATTATTGGTAACTAAAACTTCTAATTTAATATTGTAGGAAACGAAAATAGTTATGTTCTTGTTGATGAGAATGACGATGATAGTGAATTTTATCTTTTAAGCGATCGTGAACTTGATACATTTAGCACTCCAATGACATAAAACAATTGTACACTTTTATTTAAAAAAAACTTCGTTAGAAAATTGAGTGCTTTTTAATTATTTTTTTATTATGGATTAACTTTTGGATTATTTTTTATTATGAGATTATTTTTTTAGTTAAAGTTGTATTTTTATGGAATTATAGGGTTAACTGGTCAACCAGGTTAAACCGCCCGGTACAACCGATTGAACCATTTTTTAGCCCTACCCGGTACGGTTTAAAACCCGGTTTTTAAAACATTGCATTTTTATATGGACTGATATGTGTAAATTTACATGTACTCGTATATTATAAATATTTACTCATACACAAATGGTAAAAACTTACATATGTGTAAATGAGACTTACACATATGAAAATGTTTATAATATACGAGTACATGCAAATTTACACATATCTATACTCTCTAATAAAAGAATATAATTTTTTACACGTGTCGCTCTCTCCTTCAACCTCAGCCATTTTTTTTCGACTAAACCCGTTTACCCATTTTGTTAAACACGATACCCGTTTATAACCCGTTCTTAGTTTTTTGGGAACCCTAATCCTCTCATCTTCCAAGAGCGTCTCCCTCCCCACCACCACCCCTGATTCTCCCTCTCCATCACTCCCAACACTATCGCCGTAATCCGACCACAACCCTTCTCCTTCGCCGCAGCTGTCACTATTCCTAGGCACCGTCGCCAATCGACATCAGAGACATTGCTGTCACCACCACATTCCGCCGGATGCTAAAATCCGCCAGATACATCTCGATCTATTAAATCGCTCTCGCAAGTAATTAATCTCTCGATTTCGTTTACTTTTATAACATCATTATTCGTTTGGATCTGATTTCCTATTATGTCTAGTCCAGAAAGAGCTATTTTATTTGATCGATTGTATAATCATGTTTTTTTTTCTGAATTAGGGAATTGCCGGATGAGGTATACAAAAGTTGGTGAAGGTGAAAATTGGTGGGAGGTAATCATCAACAACATACATTCTTTCTTGTACAAATCAACTGCTCATATTAACAGAAGTAGGTTTTACTTGAACATATTTCTTTATCTCACTGCTGCAGGTAGTTAAGCTGCAAAAGCTAATACTGGCTCATAATGATATTCCATTCAATTGCTAAAGGAAGACATTAAGAAACTTGCCTTTCTTTTCACTACTGAAAATTAGCCACAATAAGGTTTCCCACCTTCCAACTGCTATGGGAGAGTAAGATACTTTAAAGCCTATTAATCTATACTGTTTCTTGGTTATAATGTTCGGTCGACTTTTAGGGATGAATTTGAATTACTTCAAAACCGGTTTCTGGGTGTTGTAACTCCAATGATGATTGTAATAGAATTTCTACCATAGGTGCGTATTTCATTATTCATAAACCACACCATTTTTTTCAATCATAATTTATATTGCTCTATTTCAGGGGGCGTATTTGAAAAGAAAGGGAGCACTAAAGCCAGATACATCTTTAAAATATGCCATGGATATTGCCAGGTGCTTGGCTTTTCTCAGTTGAATTATATAATTGATTTGTTATTGTGAATTCAACTGATAAAGTTAATTGATTTTTGGATTAGGGGTATGAGTTATTTGCATGAGAATAAGCCAGAACCAATCTTTTAGGGTTGGGGATATAAGGGTTAAACAATGCAGATTTATATGTCTGTCTTTTATTTCATGTTGAGCTGTGATTTCTGTTTAGATATGATATATGCAATTTCTAATATTTGTTTTCATTTGTAGGTGGTATTCATGTCATAAAAAAATCTGGTGTAGATGGAGATGATAACACATTTGAAGTAAAATATAGAATTAATTACACGGATGGTCCCTGTGGTTTACTCAGATTTCACTTTTGGCCCCTGGGAATGCTAAATTACAAGTTTGGACCAATAGTTTGAACACTTATTTCACTTTTGGCCCCTGAGTTGGATGGAGGTTAAGTTTTTCAGTTAAGTGCATGTGAAATGACTAAAACACCCCTCTGAACAAAAGTGTCAAACCCCCTTTTAACCATTCACACCTCCTCCACCTCCAACCATCATCTCCACCCTCTCACACCTCCTCCTCCTCCACCGCCTTCCACCGCCGTCTCCGACCATCCTACCACACCTCACCTCACCTCCACCGCCATCTCCGCCCTGTAACATAAAAAAATGATAAATCCACACATGATATTTGGCCCCTAGTTATCCCTCCCAGAGTATCCAAACCTACTTCATCATCCACCATGAGATGTGTTGACCAATAAATAGCACAAGGAAACTTGAAGCAATTGAACATCGACGGCAGCTGTAAAATAATTCTGGCAAGAAGATGAGTATGTATGGATTCGAAGCATCTTTCTACGATTACGGTTTTTCTGACCCGGCAATCACCAGTTCTATCTATGCAAATCGGATAATAGTCGAGATCGACTATGACGATGAGCTTTACTTTATATGAAGGCAGATGCCTCTAATCAAAACCCCCAGGAGTCCGTCGAAGCACCACTTCTCCGCTCCCTCTAGGTATGGATTGGAGTCTCCCCTCTCGTATTTGGGTATCAATCTCCCCCTCCGATCTCTATTTGTTCAATTGCTTCAAGTTTCCAATTGCTTTAATAATGAACATCAGAACATCACCACCATCGCCCCTAACCGTTTGAACCTCGTCACCGGCCGACTCCTCCTTTTGCACAGGAATCCGGTACCATCACTACAGGAGCGACGGTTGCGCATAGCCGCCATGCTCCGCCTGTCAGGAATCAAGCCGTCGTCGCCTTTGCCGAAGGAACCTGTTACTACCGTCGCTACACCTCCATATCTCCACTCCTGCCGCTAGAACTTGCAAGAGATCTTCGTTTTTCACCGTCGCCTTTGCCGAAGGAACCTGTTAAACTCCAGATTTATAGGGATTTGAGACCGGTTGACTTTTTACCAGTCAAAATTAGAAATCTTGAGTCTGATAGTGGGGAAGGGTGTTTTGGTCATTTTTTACAAAATTAACAGAAAACTTAACCTCCATCCAACTCAGGGGCCAAAAGTGAAATAAGTGTGCAAACTACTGGTCCAAACTTGTAATTTAGCATTCCCAGGGGCCAAAAGTGAAATCTGAGTAAATCACAGGGGCCATCCGTGTAATTAATTCTAAAATATAGGTGGATTTATGCTTTCTTACATTTCAGATCATATTTTCTGCTGAGTCATAACAGAAGTTCATACCCTAATTACCATCAAACCTCCTGCTGAGTTGGTTGTTGATGCAGTATGTATGCAAATATATATATATATATACACATATATATATCATGGCTTAGTTATTAAACTCACTTGCTTCTGAGTTTCATTCTCTCTATTAATCGAAAATCCTGGTGTGTTGTTTATTCCATCGATGAGCTTATTTTTCTGTTATAATATATTTTTTTTATTCCTAATCGGATTGATTATGTGTGTTAATGATTTTCTTTCAGGTTAATTTCTTTGATTTTACCCATTTGATCCATCTAACAAAACCCGATACGAGCCAGTCATAAGTAAATGAGATGATTAATTATTAAGTTGAAAGCATAAATTTTAATGAAATAGATGCTTTGATGCTAAATACACCTTATGGAAAACAAGGAGGCTTTAATAAAGCGGAAAGGGTTTTTAGTTATTTAAACAAAAAAGGGTTATCCACCCGGCTGCATTGCATGTCATTGTTCAGAGTTAAAAGCAGAGATTGAATTAAACTATTAGTTGTTGATAAAGAATATAAAGTTATAAATAAAACATTAAATAATAGAAATTATATATTTCTATAATGTGTAAAAAAAATTACATAACTGAAATATTTTTATTACATATAACAATAAAAACTGAAAGTATAATTACAATTTATAAATTTGTAAATACTTCTTTATTCACACACAATAAAGTTATAAATAAAACATTAAATATTGTATACAAAGAAGTATTTAGAGATTTGTAAATTGTATTTTTAATTTCATTTTTATATAGTTATATCGTTTTTTTATTATTCCAATCTGTGTAGTACACGGGTCTCTAACCTAGTCAATTTATATAAAAATGTTGTGTTTTAATAGTAATGTTAGTATTATAATAAAATGAAAGATTTTTTGTTGTTTTTTGTGACTTTTCGCGAGTTCTCAAAATATTTAAAAGTTCTCAAATGATCTATCCCATGTTTATATATATATATATATAAAATGTAAATCATGAAAATAAAAAAAAGACCGATCAATAGCTGCCACTTGACAAATGTTACTGTTCACAACAACGCTTTTACTAT
Source organism: Smallanthus sonchifolius (assembly GCA_023525975.1). Classification (NCBI taxonomy): domain Eukaryota; kingdom Viridiplantae; phylum Streptophyta; class Magnoliopsida; order Asterales; family Asteraceae; genus Smallanthus; species Smallanthus sonchifolius. The sequence continues at coordinate 105,770,246 of CM042018.1, forward strand.
ATACATAACTAGGTTAGAATCTCGTGTATTACATGGATTGAATAAATGTAATATTATGTACTTAGTAATAAAAACTTTATGTCTTTAAAAACACGTATATTACACTGGTTGAATAAAGTATAATTTAATCTGTTAACATATACACTCGTCAAAATGGAACAATGTGAATATGTAAATATATGATTAAAGGTTTTTATTTGGATTCTACCTGTCTATAAAATTATTTTCAGCTTGTAGAATTCATAAAAATATGATTTAACAATTTAATTGATAAAAAACACAATTTTAAATTAAAATTTTTTTAGATAAAAATTGAAACAAATAATTAATTTAGTTGACTAAAATTATGAAGTTGATTATTAATATAAAAGAGAGGCGGGAAAATGAGATTGAGCAGACCTAGAAATATAACAAGTGTCATCTTACTTTAATTGTTTATTATGTAGTTTAAATATAGATATAAATACTTTCATTAATTAAGGGCATTTTTGGAAAGTTAGATAATCTTTGAACTTAAAAACGCTATGGTTATTTACTTTATAAAGGCTATTAGAAATTCATCTATGTAGATGCATATCAATTATGTTTTTCAATTGGGTAGCTTATTCTCAGGTCCACACTAACACAGGCCATTGTAATTTAAGCTATCGTAGTTGAATCATCCTCAATGTTTATCTTAAAGAGATTAAAAGAAAAAAAAACATTTTTTTGTAAACAATATAACTCGCCACTATCAAATTTTATCAGTAATTTTTTGTAACAAATAAAATACAGTTTAAAGTTAAAACATTTTAAAACTCATCTAATGTTTTAACTACTCTTAAAGGTTCCATGTTGTAGAGGAGAAATATTCACCCAAATCATTTATATTGACGTTAGGACCGGAGCCTTACACTGTATGCAATGTATGTTTCAGACTTTCAGATGTAAAACTGTAACATCCCGAGTTTTAGAGCACGAGAGAATTCACGAGGAATTAAAACTTAAATAAAAAGAAAGGAAGCGGGCTTGGCCGGGGTGAATGGGCCGAAAGGGGAAGGGTTTGGGCCCTTATAGGCCTCAAGAACAACCCAAAAGCCCCATTTCCATCCTCATTTCCGGATTCTAGAGAGAGAGAGGAGAGAGAGAGTCTAGAGAGAGAAAGTCCCGGTTTTTGGATTAGAGCCTCAAGGATCGTTAGCAAGAGTCTCGTGGGTGTTTAGCAACGAAAAGGAAGTGATTACAGGTAACCGATTCTCTTAGATCTGAGTTTTAGTTCGTTTTTGGGTTTTTCGGGTTTTGGGTGAAAAGGTTATGTTTAATCGGATGAAACTAAAGGATAAGCATAGATTTGAGTTCCTTAATGGAAAACGAACGTTTTGGATGCAAACAGGTTCGGGATCTTGAAGTGATCAGACCCGAATGCGAAAGTTAGGGTTTTTCACCAAGAACAGGTCGTGCGCACTTGCTAAGTGCGCACCGAGCAGGTCCTGCGCACTTGCTAAGTGCATAGGAAGAGGAACCTGCGCACTTGCTAAGTGCGCAGGGAGGGAAGCCTGCGCACTTGCTAAGTGCGCAGGAAGAGGAACCTGCGCACTTGCTAAGTGCGCAGGGAGGGAAAGTGCGCAGGAAGCAGTGTCTGCGTACTTGCTAAGTGCGCAGGCATCAGGACTGATTAAGTAAAGTCAGTATGTTAGAGTGGTTAAACCGTTTAGCGTCGAGTTAAGTCTGATAAGTATCAAATTGCTATGATTGTTCAGATTGTATGAGATCCAGTAGACCGTTGCAGCTTAGATACCAGGTGAGTTCTAATCCCCTTTTTGCCTTCTTTAGGGGTGGTATGCATACTTAGTGTAAAGTGTTTATTATATTTTATATATTATAAACTGAAGAGAAAAGCTATGTTTTAGTGAAAGGTTTAAAAGAGGCAAAAGTATGTTTCAGTAAAGAAGATATATCATTTGGCAAGCGTTTACTATATTTTCATATACATAAACAAAGGCATGATATATGTGCTAGTATGTTTTCAGTAAAGTAAGATATATCATTTGGCAAGCGTTTACTATATTTTCATATACATAAACAAAGGCATGATATATATGATAAGCTATGTTTCAGAAAGTAAGATGTATTTTATGATAAGCTATGTTTCAGAAAGTAAGATGTATTTTATGATAAGCTATGTTTCAGTAAAAGCAAAGATATATCATTTGGCAAGCGTTTACTATATTTTTATATACATAAACAAAGGCATGATATATGTGTTAAGATATATTTCAGTAAAAGCAAAGATATATCATTTGGCAAGCGTTTACTATATTTTTATATACATAAACAAAGGCATGATATATGTTAAGTTATGAACAAGATTTACAGAAAGTTTTATGAACAGTAAAGTGAACAGTTTTCCTTCGGGAATATGTACCAGCTATAAAGGTCCTTGGGACAGATGTTACTTGTACAAGATGTCAGATATGGGTTCTACCCATTAGTAAGAACCTTTGGGTTCGTTAACGGTTGTACAACTGGGATGAGTGACGGCGGTTGCTCGGGAGGTCCACGCAACCTCCCCTTAGCGGTGATGTCGGTTCATGGACGTTAGCCATGGGGGCATTGACCAGGTACTCGTCGGTTCATGGACATTAGCCATGGGGGCGGTACAGTAGTGACAAGGAATTGACGGATTAGCGGTAGTGTCGGTTCATGGACGTTAGCCATGGGGGCATTGACCAGGTACTTGTCGGTTCATGGATGTAAGCCATGAGGGCGGTACAGTAAAGAGGAATTGATGGTTTATTATACGTTTTAAACTGTTTGAAAAGTAAAGTATGTAAAGTTTAGCCATATGGGCAGTATATATATATGTTTTTAGTAAATCTTTTGTATAATTGATTTAAAGTAAACGTTAGAACTCACTCAGCGTTGCTGATTTTTAGTATGCATATCAGTTAAGTGCAGGTTAGTTGATGGATGTGGATGCTTGGTTTAGAGAGAAGAGTTACCCGAAAATCAGTGTCTGGCATCCCGTTTATGCTTTATGTTATGTTTCTTTTGATTATGTTGATTAAGACAAGTTTCAGTTGTAATTGGCTAGTTATGTTTTGACATGTATGTTTCCGCTGCGTATGTTGAGATTTTAAAACGTTTCCGCTGTGTTAATGAATGTCTTATGTTTAAAAGTGCTATGTGTTGATGAGTAAATCCAATAAGTGAGGTCTTCCGGGTTTGGGGCCTCACAAGTTGGTATCAGAGCCATAGTTTGAGAGATTTGGACATCCCCGATGTCCAGACTTAAACTGAGAATGGGACCAAGTAGCGGATGCCAGTACGGGTAACTCAAGCCAAAGCATCAGAAGCGTATAGTAAGTAAAGTTTACCTTTTAGAGCGTCAAGATAAGAATAGAGGCTTTAGTGGAACCATGAAAGCGAATAAATAGAAAACAAGATGTGATGTAATGGTTAATTGCAGATGGCCAGTGTATATTAACATCTTACCTTACTTATTGTGTTCTACATATTCTCTAGCATGATGAAATTAAATCCTTTTGTTCTTTATCTTCCAGTTAGAAATGGCTAGACGTGGAGGAACTAGAGGGGGTGGAGGAGGAAGACGTGGTGGGCGTACAGGCCGCCACGGTGGAGCTAGCACAAACCAAGTGATTGAGGGGAGTGTTCACACTACCCATACTGATACAGTAGTCAGCCAACACAATGCTGAGCATGTGGAAGGAGATGATCAGACGTTTGAGTTTGAACCAGTAGTACAAGCAGCTATCGGTCGTGAGTTTACCAGACTGCTGAAGGAAACCTTACCAGCCATACTAGACGAAGCGTTGAGGAGGGACAAGGAGATCCCCAATGTAATCCCAGCCCCTGAAGGGCCAGTGGTGCTTCCAGCTGCGGGAGGACCAATCATGGTGGAGAATGTTGCACCGCCTACTCGCGGATGCGATTACAAGGCATTTCGTGGTTGTGATCCCCCTGAGCTAACTGGGGGGAGAAAGAAGCAGCATATACTTTAGATTGGATCAATGGCATGGAATCCACCATCAGCCTCAGTGACTGTCGACCGGATCAAGCGGTCAGGTTCGCAGCTAAGTCACTAAAGGGAGAGGCAGCACACTGGTGGGAGACTGTGAAACAAGCGAAGGGTGACCAAGCGGTCGAGCTAATGAGGTGGAATGATCTGAAGGCGTTAGTAATTTCGAAGTTCTGCCCTAAGAATGAAGTCCACAAGGTGGAGAGAGAGTTCCTGACTTTGCAAGCCGGACTCATGACTCACAGACAATATACTTCCAAGTACAACGAACTGGCACGCCTGGTGCCTCATCTTGTAACCACAGAAGAGAGGAGGATTCATTATTATATTCAAGGGTTGCCTCCAAAGATACGTACATTTGTAAATGCCAACACACCGAGTACCTTTGAGTCGGTGGTCATTCTGAGCGGAGTTGTCTACGATGACATTGCCTCTGAAGTCATTTCTGAAGCGCCTATGAAACAAGCGGCTAAGCGGACTGGGGAGGACCTTCAGGGTCCTAATGATAAGAGGTCAAGGTTAGAAGCGGAGGGTTTGTGTGGAAAATGTGGAAAAAGGCACGGAGGAGAGTGCAGAGCTGGGCAGGTAGGATGTTTCAAGTGTGGCAGGTTTGGACACCAATCGCGGGACTGCCCGGAAAGGCCAAGATGCCACAATTGTGGGGAACAGGGACACAGGAGCCGAGATTGCAGGAAACCCAAGAAAGCGGAAGCGGGAGGATCCGGAAAGGGTAAGGCTGCAGAGAAGGAACCTTACATCAACAAGGCCACAGCAAGGGTTTACCAGATGACTCAGTAAGGTACGTTGCAAGCTCTTATTTGTTATATGGCAAATTTATGTTATTATTTCCTTACTAAATTAGTTAGCCTCATTAGTCTAGATGCCTTAGAATTTGAGATAGCCTAAGGTCAAGCCCTCAGTGGTAGTTAATCACAATGACCTTCATGACTAAGCTGCCTTGCATAGCTACGGATTATGCCACCCATTCTGTGATTTGCTATCATTATAGCTTATGGCAGGTTTCGAGGATGAAACCTATTGTAAGGAGGGTAGACTTGTAACATCCCGAGTTTTAGAGCACGAGAGAATTCACGAGGAATTAAAACTTAAATAAAAAGAAAGGAAGCGGGCTTGGGCCGGGGTGAATGGGCCGAAAGGGGAAGGGTTTGGGCCCTTATAGGCCTCAAGAACAACCCAAAAGCCCCATTTCCATCCTCATTTCTGGATTCTAGAGAGAGAGGAGAGAAAGAGTCTAGAGAGAGAAAGTCCCGGTTTTTGGATTAGAGCCTCAAGGATCGTTAGCAAGAGTCTCGTGGGTGTTTAGCAACGAAAAGGAAGTGATTACATGTAACCGATTCTCCTAGATCTGAGTTTTAGTTCGTTTTTTGGTTTTTCGGGTTTTGGGTGAAAAGGTTATGTTTAATCGGATGAAACTGAAGGATAAGCATAGATTTGAGTTCCTTAATGGAAAATGAACGTTTTGGATGCAAACAGGTTCGGGATCTTGAAGTGATCAGACCCGAATGCGAAAGTTAGGGTTTTTCGCCAAGAACAGGTCGTGCGCACTTGCTAAGTGCGCACCGAGCAGGTCCTGCGCACTTGCTAAGTGCGTAGGAAGAGGAACCTGCGCACTTGCTAAGTGCGCAGGGAGGGAAGCCTGCGCACTTGCTAAGTGCGCAGGAAGAGGAACCTGCGCACTTGCTAAGTGCGCAGGGAGGGAAAGTGCGCAGGAAGCAGTGTCTGCGTACTTGCTAAGTGCGCAGGCATCAGGACTGATTAAGTAAAGTCAGTATGTTAGAGTGGTTAAACCGTTTAGCGTCGAGTTAAGTCTGATAAGTATCAAATTGCTATGATTGTTCAGATTGTATGAGATCCAGTAGACCGTTGCAACTTAGATACCAGGTGAGTTCTAATCCCCTTTTTGCCTTCTTTAGGGGTGGTATGCATACTTAGTGTAAAGTGTTTATTATATTTTATATATTATAAACTGAAGAGAAAAGCTATGTTTTAGTGAAAGGTTTAAAAGAGGCAAAAGTATGTTTCAGTAAAGAAGATATATCATTTGGCAAGCGTTTACTATATTTTCATATACATAAACAAAGGCATGATATATGTGCTAGTATGTTTTCAGTAAAGTAAGATATATCATTTGGCAAGCGTTTACTATATTTTCATATACATAAACAAAGGCATGATATATATGATAAGCTATGTTTCAGAAAGTAAGATGTATTTTATGATAAGCTATGTTTCAGAAAGTAAGATGTATTTTATGATAAGCTATGTTTCAGTAAAAGCAAAGATATATCATTTGGCAAGCGTTTACTATATTTTTATATACATAAACAAAGGCATGATATATGTGTTAAGATATATTTCAGTAAAAGCAAAGATATATCATTTGGCAAGCGTTTACTATATTTTTATATACATAAACAAAGGCATGATATATGTTAAGTTATGAACAAGATTTACAGAAAGTTTTATGAACAGTAAAGTGAACAGTTTTCCTTCTGAAATATGTACCAGCTATAAAGGTCCTTGGGACAGATGTTACTTGTACAAGATGTCAGATATGGGTTCTACCCATTAGTAAGAACCTTTGGGTTCGTTAACGGTTGTACAACTGGGATGAGTGACGGCGGTTGCTCGGGAGGTCCACGCAACCTCCCCTTAGCGGTGATGTCGGTTCATGGACGTTAGCCATGGGGGCATTGACCAGGTACTCGTCGGTTCATGGACATTAGCCATGGGGGCGGTACAGTAGTGACAAGGAATTGACAGATTAGCGGTAGTGTCGGTTCATGGACGTTAGCCATGGGGGCATTGACCAGGTACTTGTCGGTTCATGGATGTAAGCCATGAGGGCAGTACAGTAAAGAGGAATTGATGGTTTATTATACGTTTTAAACTGTTTGAAAAGTAAAGTATGTAAAGTTTAGCCATATGGGCAGTATATATATATGTTTTTAGTAAATCTTTTGTATAATTGATTTAAAGTAAACGTTAGAACTCACTCAGCGTTGCTGATTTTTAGTATGCATATCAGTTAAGTGCAGGTTAGTTGATGGATGTGGATGCTTGGTTTAGAGAGAAGAGTTACCCGAAAATCAGTGTCTGGCATCCCGTTTATGCTTTATGTTATGTTTCTTTTGATTATGTTGATTAAGACAAGTTTCAGTTGTAATTGGCTAGTTATGTTTTGACATGTATGTTTCCGCTGCGTATGTTGAGATTTTAAAACGTTTCCGCTGTGTTAATGAATGTCTTATGTTTAAAAGTGCTATGTGTTGATGAGTAAATCCAATAAGTGAGGTCTCCCGGGTTTGGGGCCTCACAAAAACGTTGACACCTCCGTCACTATTACCATCACATCCAGCGTCACCTCCACGACCATTATCGTATCCACCACCATCACTGACACGTCCACCTCCACAATCATCGCTGCCACCTCCACCATTACCGCTACCATTCGTGGCCGTAAAAGTAAATATGACGGTGAACCCATTTTGATATATATATATTTTTTCTAAAACAATTTTAAGGCGAAACCATTTTTGGTTGGAATCAGTTTTGACCCTAACCAAATTGATATTTTTTTAAATAATATGTTTTGATCCAAACTCATTTTGGTTAGAATTCGGTTTAAGTTGAACCCAACTTGACCCTAACTCGTTTTGATGCGTGACCCAACCCCAACCCACCCGGCTTGTTATATCAGACTTAATTAAAACCAATTATTTAACTATGGTTGATACTTGACTATTAACTTCTTACGATTTAATTCAGCTAACTTTTCTCATTTAATGGAAAAAGCCTAAGTACATATGGTGTGGTCCACGTGCTAAACCATTTCTTTTATTACTGGTTTAACATCAAAAACGTGATTTGACAAAAGTACCCCTTTTGTTTATTAAAACCATCGTTTATAATACATGGTTCTTATCCCATATAAGTTTTTTGGATTTGATTTTGTTTGTTTTTTATTGTTTGACAAATCGTGACACTATTAGTCCCTAACATTAATGGGCGTTAAAATTATTTGTTAAATCAACATAAATAATCACTATACGATTTTAATTTTAAAAAACAAATGAGTAATCACCCCTCCTAAAACCAAGAAAGTCCCTCGTCATCCCACCATCTCCCTCAACCGTCGTCAACCCCACCCCTCTCTCATTGCTTCCGGCCATCTCCCTAACGTTCGAGAGCCCGGATAACACTTATTTAGTACATCCAAAACAAAGAAATTCCTCATTACAAATGACTCAATCGGTTGAAAACAAATTAATGAAACCCCGTCTTCAATGTCAACGCGTTTTGACAAACAATCTGAATTAAAATCCATAACTTTCAAAAAAAAAAAACAATTCCCTAAAACAAGCATACCAAAATGACTATCCGTATAATTAAAAAAAATAAATTCATTGTAAAATCATTTCATAACATAACATAATTTCAATAACAAGAAATAATAAGATTTATTAATAATATATTATATATAATTAGTGGTTTTACAAAGTAAAGGTGTTGTAACTTGTAGATAGTCAATTTTAGACGATATTTAACATTATCTATTCTTTTTGCCATTTTTTTATTTTCTTTTGTTTTAAATTTACCACAAAGAGAGCAAATTAATATCGTCCCATATTCCCTATAAATACCCCATGCACGCTTGTAATAACCGTCTTCCTCACAGCATCATATCAAATTCTAACATCCTCTGTTCTTCCCCTGTCTCAAATCATGCATGAACAGAATCCAAATTGTTTCGATTCAGATTTAAACAACAAATTTGGTTGCTCATTACCTAATTCCATCCTCACTGATGAAAATTCAAACACCTTCGACTCAATCTTTTCAAATTTCTGTTCATCATCATCATCAGCCCCTGTTCTACGATCACCATCTAATTCGTCGATTCACCTCAACCAAAGAGATCGATTCTTCAATTCAACTGAAATTATTAAACCAGAAGCCACAATTACAGCAAACCCAGTTGGGGTTTCAAAGTATTTCATCAATCCGTACAAGAAAAGGAAGTTATATAGAGGAGTGAGACAGAGGAATTGGGGGAAATGGGTGGCAGAGATCCGATTTCCGTATAACAGGATGAGAGTGTGGTTAGGGACATATGAAACGGCTGAGATGGCAGCATATGCTTACGATCGAGCTGCGCATAAGCTGCGTGGAGATGGCACACGTTTAAATTTTCATGGTCAAACTCTGGAGGGGTTAATCGGAGATTTTCAGAGGTTGAATGCATTAAAAATAGCGGTGGATGATAAGATTCATGCAACTTGTCAGAAGGTGAGGAGAGAGAAATGTAAGACGGCGGTGGCAGTTGTGGCTTCGGGTGAGTCACCGACAGTTGATGTGGCGACGGAGGACATGGTGTTTGATGGTTGTTTATTTGCTGGATTGCCATCTTATAATCAGGATTTGATATGGGAAATACTTTCTAGCGAGTCAGGAATGACGATGACATGATGATTTCTCGGTTGACTGGATGATTTGTATATTGTGCAATAAAATTTGTGATAGTTTACACGTCAACAAAGTCAATGTATACATACTAATAAATAAAGGTTTTGAGGTGCCACATGTCATTCCCATATTCATCTTTAATATTTTTTTCTCGTCTCTCTCCTATTTAATGATACAAGTTTCTATAAAAAAAAACTAAAATTTGTGTTTCCCGCCTCTTTCTCCTATTAAATAGTAATGATTTTTATAACTATTTTTATAAAACATTTTTTAATTAAAAAAATAGTTTTATTCATAAAACATTTTATAGTTTGAACATTTCTTTCATTCTTTTTATAAAACATTTTTAAAAAATAACTATATAACGCTTTTAAAACTTGTATTAAAAAATTATGTAATATATCAAAAATATGTAATATTAGATTTTTATTACTAAGTATATATAACACTGTATTTATTCACCATGTATAATATACAAGGTTTCTAACCTATATTATAATAAATGAATAACTATAGTTGCTACGTGTCGACTTCTGATGAAATCTAGATTTTTGTTTTTCGTTTTTCTCTCCAATTAAATAATGATGATGTTAAATAATTAAATATCTAACATATATTCTAATATTTTATTAAAAATTACTAAATCATAAGACAATTTTAATTATTTCTTATTTCACAGATAACTAATAATACCAAACATACAAATCTTGATAGAAAATATTGTTTTATAACAAGTTATATTTATTCAAACCATGTAACACATGGGCTTTAACCTAGTAGTGTAATAAAGAAAGGTTTTTAGCAATTCATCTAGGTAGATGCATCAGTTATAATTTTTAGTTGGCTAGCTTATTCTGGGCCCACACTAGCACATCTATATCTATACTATATAATAAATAAAAGTTTTTTCATGTCACGTTTCACCTCTATATTCATTCTCATCATTTTTTTCCCGCATCTCTCTCTTATTAAATGCACTCTGTCTTTTAATAATAATATATTTTAAAAAAATACTAATTATACTAATAAAACATATTTATTTTAAATTATCTCTTATTATAACAAATTTTGAAATCTAATTATGTAACTTTTATTTTTAATCAAATAGTAGATGAAAGTCAAATTACATTAAATATTAATTAATGTATTTTTGAAATTCAATTATATATTAACTTTTATATATTTTGACTTTTGTTTTCTATCCTTACTGTATGTAATACATTTTTACACATGTAAAATATATACATAAAAATTTAAGAGTTATTGATATTTTTCACCCCATATATAGACACGGGTTTTAAGCTAGTCCTGTTATAACTTAAGCTATCATAGTTGGACTTGTTTTTATCCTCAATGCTATCTTAAATAAATCATATAAAAAATGTTTCTTAAACAATATACTTGGGATTATGAAATTTTGTTAGTAATTTTAAATAACAAATAAAAAACATTTTAAAAGGAAAATATTTTAAAACTCTTAAATCTAATATTTAAACTACTCGTAAACGTTCCACGTGATAGAGGGGAAATGTTTATTGAAAAATTTAGTGAAAATGAGTTTTTCACTAATTTGGATACAAATAATTATATATAATTATGATTAATATAATTATATTTTTCTGGCTTTGTTTTCTACTATGTGAGAGCTTTACAACAAACTAAACTGTGTTTAAAACGAAGCTAAGATTAATGAGATATCGATTCTTAAAGTTATGTGTTTGAAATAGTTAATGCCGTGAAAAATTGAGAAGGAAAGTGGGGAACTTGTCCGTGGGATGTCAAAACCTTGAGTGGTTTATAAGGAGTAGCATTACTTATTTAGTGTTTCTTTAGTTATTGTTTCCTTTGTAATAAATCGCACGTGCGCGCGTGGCATCGGCGATGGGTTCTTCTAACGTGAAAAATGACGATTTTCTTAACGTAAAATGTTTTCCACGCAAAATTTAAACTAATGAACTTTCTCGCATTATAATGTATAGAGAGGGTTGAGTAACTAAGATCGTTCCAATTTCCCTACAAATAAACATGTAGATTGACTAAATTTAAAAATTATGATTGTAAAAACAGAACATGTAGATTGACAAAAAAAAAGTTTAGGTACAACATATGTAAATATTATATAAAAAGAATCACAATAAGTCCCTAAACCTATAGTTTAAGTACAGATATTTTCGAAAACTTTACATAATAAGGGTATTTTGGAGATTTGTATAATATCTAGATCATTTAATTTCGTTATTTATTCAATTGTAGCCTTTCGAAAAATTTATTCGGTTGTAACTATTAAATATGGATGGCTATTTATGTAGGTAGGGGAATACAACACTTATTCCCGGAACTTCATTCTATGAGTTCACATATGCCGACGGATTAAGAGTATTCACATTTGGTTTCGTATTCTCATTCTCATCTCTAATATTTAGAGAGAATATAAGAAGTTCTTGTTTTGTCACTGCACATCAGGATCCCCATTCTCATATTCTATCCCTAAAATTTGAAGGAAAACTTTAAAAGTTTCATAAATATAGAGACTTACTAGTAATTTCTTATATTTACTTTTTATATTTTTTGTGAGTGGAAAAAAAGAAAAAGTAATAAAAAAAATTAAAAAATATTATTTAATTGAATATGGATTGAGATGTGAAGGTTTTTAAAAAATCTTTAAATTTTAGAAAAAATGTGTTTTTAGTTAAATTATAAGGATTAGGAATCTCTTATGAATGTTGTAAGTACGACTTAACATCACTTATATCATGGTTTATCGTTAAAAAAAATAAACATTATTTTGAAGAGAATATATACATTCTTGGTGTACGGAACGATTGAAAACAACTTTTAAAATTAATTAATGTAAATTCCTTTTGCTTTTTAAAATTGTCAATGAGTTTCAGATCAATTGGTTTGGGAGAAGGCATTCATATGGCCTTCCAATGTGGAGGTCATGGGTTCGAGTCTCACTTGATAAAACATGCTCAGGTGGGCCAGAAGTTTTTTTCATAGTGGACATTCGGGTGGTAGGTTTCCCCTAAAATGGTGGGCGAGCTGGGTCACCAGCGCTGTCTGTGTTCGCAGGCGTGGGTGACCTTTCGCCAATGAGTTTACCCGGGTGGACGAGCTTCATAGTATTCGTTGACCATTATAAAAATATTTGTATCCAAGATTACAACTCGTGTTTCTCTTCCTCGCGGCTCACCTATTTTGATATAAAGTATTTTTCTTTTTCAAAAAGATAATTTTTCTCTAGTGATTTGTAATGTCTAATAAAAATCTAAGATACAATTTTGTTTAGTTTTTATTTACGTTTTAATATAACCGCATTTTGAAAACTGAGTTGTATTCAACAAAAGGTATTTTGTTTTGAAACTAAATTATATTTTCAATTAAAATTGTAAAAACAATATTGTATATTTATTTAGGTGGCTCATAGGCTGAGAAATCGGGGGTTATGCTTATAAACCCCGAATACAATATATTTAAAAGAAAAATTACTTGGTTTTAAAAATTATATTAAAACGTATCATACTTTACAAAAAAAAATCTATCTTTGTGAAATGTTATTGATACCTTTATAATAATAGAGGAAAAAAAGTAAATTTAAAAAGGAGATCTAACCTTCTATTATCTTGATACACCATTAAGGCTAGTAAAACAGGTGGGTTATGTGAGGTGTGATAATATGTTAAAACAGATTCGGGTTAAAGCGGATTAAGGTTAAAACGACTCATTTTAATTGGGTTTGGGTTAAAACGTGTGTGACAGAATATAAGCTCGGGTTGAAACGAGCCGTAATAAAAAACAAGTATCAAACTGAGTTCAAATACTATATTTGTTTTTATGATAACTAGTGACGACGGTGGGCAATCGTATAATCCGAGTGACTCATTTGTATCCGTTTTAAGTTCTAAGTTTTATAGAAGTAACTTGTTTTGACTCGACGCATATTTTGAGTGACCTAAATAAACTCATTTAGCTAATAAAAAATCAATCCATTTAATTAAGAATGAGCCATGATTGTTGTGCATACACACACATATCAAATTAATTAAGGGGTTGTTTGTCAACTTCTAAACTAGTAACTACTGAACTAGTAAGTGCTGAACCAGTAAGAGCTTTGAATGAGTAAGAGACTCTGAACCAGTTAAGTGATGAAGTAGTAGTGATGTTTGGTTGGGCCTCTGAACGACTGGGCAAAGGGGGAAAATTAGGTTATAATTTTCATTCGGCGTGGTTTTTTAGCTGAAGCATTAAGAGGCTTGCTGAACCATTAAGAGTTGGGCTTTTAGCGAAACAAACACACCCTTAGCTCTGACCAATTCAGAGATAGTTTCTTAATGAAATCATTAAGAGGCTACCAAACAGCTTCTAAGTGACTACAAATCCGTGCCTATAAACTTTTTTTTGAGTGACCTAAATAAACTCATTTATTTGATGTCATAATTCTTTAAGGGTTAGGCTATACATACCCCCCACTCATACTTGTCGTATCCCTACCTGAAAAAATAACTTTTAAACTTGTCATTTTACCCCATTCGAAAAATCATTATTTCTAAAACCGTTCTTGTAAGTTTAAAAACATTTTCTATAAAGTAAAACGTATACTCCTCCCCCTTCCTACTTGTCGTACCCCCTTTCTTCTGGTCGTACCCCCCCTTATTTTATCCCCTTCGAATAATCATTATTCATAAAACCGTTTTTTAAGTTTAAAAACTTTCTATAAAATAAAAACGGGTTAGGTCATACATATCATCCCTCCTACTTGTCGCACCCCCTCCTCTGAAAAAATAACTTTTAAACTTGTCATTTTACCCGATTCGAAAAATTATTATTTCTAAAATCGTTCTTTTAAGTTTAAAAACAATTTCTATAAAGTAAAACGTATACCACTCCCCCCTCCTACTTGTCGTACCCCCTCCTCATTTTACTCCCTTCGAATAATCATTATTTATAAAACCGTTTTTAAGTTTAAAAGCATTTTCTATAAAATAAAAACGGGTTAAGCTATACATACCCACCTTAAAAACTAACTTTTAACCAACAATGACTAATTAATAAAAAGACAAAAGTATAAAAAAAAAGTTTAAATCGTATTTATTTGAAAACTTAGAGGAGGGGGTGCAACAAGTAAAAATTAATGAAAGAGTGGTACGTATAGCATGACCCTTTAACCACGTGCTTGTTATCTCGCTTCTTAGAAGTTATTTCTCTTCTATCATTTCTACGCTTTTCTCACTTACAATAAAATCCGCATACTCTTTTTTTTAGGTGTAAAGTTCACGTATTTTCATGAAAAAGAACATGATAACTAAACGAAGGCCACTGGATAAAACAAAATAGACTTAGAGCAGAAGCATAAAGATAAATCAAAGAAAACTCAACGAAGTTTTGTTAGAAAACTGAATGATTAGCTTATTACATAACCCTTATATAAGGGAAATTTAAATTTGTCAGCTTTGCAAAATTTTCGAATTTACAAATCAAGCAGTTAAAACTGAAATTGAAACAAAAAATAAACTCGCAAATTACATCAATCAAGGATTCACGCGTTTTTTTGACTAAAAAAGAAAAACGTTGAAAATTGAGAAATTTCGGGAAAATCATTGATCGGCGAAATCAGGTCCTTTAATGATGGTTAGACAGCTAGGCCAAACCGCCGAAAGCATTTTCCATGTGATCCGGCTCGTTAAGACCTTTCCGTCCACTGGTTATAAGCCATGTAACTTCAAATGTAGCCCGCTTCAAGTTTGGGCCATTTCTATCATGTTTTCTCTTGTTTAGTTGGTCCATGTAGGTGTCCGTTAACTCCTGGATCAGCTCCTCATTATAGTATCATAAACAATGTAATTTACTACTATATTATATCTTATAACAGTAAATCAACGATAAAAATCATACGCCTATAATTTTGTTTGAAAGTTCTCTCTTGGTTATCTCAAACTACTTTACAAAGCTCATCTGTCTCATTTATCAATTAATCGGACATGTTTCACATGACAAAGGGGATTCTCTCAAACCTTTTCATAATTGCACAAGAAGTAAAGCCTTGATCACTGCAAACTAGAGTTTTGTTGAAAGTTTATCCGGTTATCCCATTATGATTTTATTAACAAACTCTTTTAGTTCATTTACTATTTCACGGATACCATCTTCGTAATTCCTTTGTAAGATTTGTAAAAGATCTTTCAAATATATCATTTAATAAGCATTAAATCACTAACTGATTTACGTTCTTCAATGATAAAATGGAAGGGATTCCAGATAGGGTTACCACAACACTCAATCTATTGGAAAACTAGAATGATAAGACACAATAGTCACCTCAAGATCGGAATAAAGACATTTTGACTAAAACATACTTTAAATTAAAACTCTTACCATCTCAGGCCTTAAACCCTATAGCTCCCGCTAGAAGTCCTCTACGAGCCAAGACAAGAGAATATAAGAAGTATTGACACAAAACAAAAGGTTGAGCTTAGATTAAAATTGTCTTGCTTGAGTACAAATCTTAACCAACCAAAGTTTAAATCTTTTACCAACTGGGTCTAGTATAGTGTAAAAGATTTTGTATAAAGACATACAACTTTGAATGAATGTTTAAATAAGATGTCTTATACACGACACGTACAATATTTTAGGCTTTAATGACTAAAAATCAAGCACTCACGTTCATAAAGGAAGATCATAGTAAAAAATAATCAAGAGACATAAACACATCATTTTACTAATTTAAAATATTAATTTACACCAAGTTTCATCCTTATCCAGATGACACAAGAAGACTAGCCAATAATGGTTATAGATATGAATACACAAACACTTGTTAATATGTATCTTGAATGAAAACAAGTAATCAAACCAAAGACAAGTATAGTGATTATGAAATGCTTCTTGATCTTAAGTTAAATGACTAACTCTCTCTCTGCTACTCTTCGTGGAAGACACCTGTAGGAACTCTCCAAAGTTGTTGCTTGTGAAATGAGGAAGCCAGGGCCTCTATTTATAGGCTGTTCCAGGGATGAGGCATGGTCGTGCCTCCGTACGCACGAGCGTGCATACGTCTGTCTCTGCGAATCTCTTTTGTACGACGATTAGCTTTTTCTGTGTAAGGCCCAAAACCAAAGAGGCCTCACGTATTGGATTTACTCATTCGTAAACAGTTCTTAAACTTCAAATATCATTAAGCAGCGGAATAAACATCATTACATTGTTTCAAAATCACAACAAATTAAAACTTTGTCCTTAACATTTAATCACTTAAACAAACATAAGGGATGCCAGTCTTTTATCGCCGGCTAACTCCTTGTAAGGACATGTTTTGTAACTGTTAATAAAATTCTGTATAAGTTCATAGAGAGATGAACTTAACAAGTTCGCCTAAGCATCTTTAGGAGCGAACTTGTTAAGTTCGCCTAGTCTATTAGAGGCGAACTTGTTAAGTTCGCCTATAGCAGGTTTGTGTCTATAAATAGGTGTTTACAGATTCTGTTCTAGAGTGAGAAGAGGAAAATCGAGAGAGTCTGTAAACTCTGTGTTTGGTGATATACAAAGAGTTGTTTATTTACCTGCTGTTCATATTGTCACTTCGTATACAAACGTTAACACGGTAGGATTCCGCACTCCGTGTTATCGAGACGTCCTGTCACGAGATCGATCTGTAGATGAGTCATGTGGACCTACAAGTGGTATTAGAGCTTTTGCTCGTGATTTGTGTTTGATTCTTGGTGATTAGAGACCATTTTTTGTTCAATTTGACAAGAAATTGTTGATTTTTACAAGTTTTTGTATCCATGGGGTTTTCAAGTTCTTGAACTTGATTTTGCTGCTGAAGTTGTGGATTTGAAGTGGATTTTGGTGAAATTAATCTGATAGAAGTGTTCTAATTCATAAAATACTAAATCCTACGATCCAATTTCTTGAAATTCCTTCTAATCTATGAGAAATGATGATTTTCGGTACTGGTTGTTCATGTTTGGGTTGAAGAATCTTCTTCCTGAGTTTGTTACAGAACCAGACGAACTTAGCGCTGAGATTCTGGTGCAGGCGAACTTATCAAGTTCGCTTCACTCAGTTTAAGCGAACTTATCAAGTTCGCTTCACTCAGTTTAGGCGAACATATTGATTAGGCGAACTTATCAAGTGCGCTTGTGGTCTTATTTGCTCAGTGAAGTTCAGGCGAACTTATTAAGTTCGCTCAAGCAGTATCAGGCGAACTAATTTCAGGCGAACTTATCTAGTTCGCTAGTGTTCTTAAATTTTTTTTTTTCAAAATGTCAAGTATTTTGGCGGGAAATTTGTTCTTGTCCAATTTTTTTAGAGAAAGCTTATATGGTTGTTTTGAATCATTTTTGAAATTTTAAATTTTTTTTGAAAATTTTATAGAGTATTTTGGCAGGAAATTTTTTTCCGGATATTTTCACAAAAATTTTAAAATGTCAATTTCGTGTGATGATAATGAGATTGGAACTATGCCACCGAGGCTTTTGTGCATATCAGATTACCGTAGCTGGAAAGTCCGATTCGAACAGTTCGTATCAGAAACTGATGAAAATTTTTGGAGACCAATAACAGAAGGATATGTGCATCCTACTTTTGACTTTCTGGAATTTCATGATGTTCCTAAAGTAGAAAAGCAGAAGTTTGATCATGAGATGAAAACGTGTGAAACTTTAACGATGCCTTTACCAAAAGAAATCATTCATAGTCTCGGGAAGTGTCCAACTTCAAGAGATCTATGGGAAGCATTGAAGAAAAAGGGTGAAACAACTTCTCAAGCGTTTGTGGTCTTGATCAAAGAAGTATTGGAGAAGAAGGGTGATTGTCAAAGTGATTCTTCTGCAGATTTAACTGATAGTGAGAGTATTCGTTCTGGTGAAAGTACTCAATCTACTGAGACTGATGTGATGACTGAAGAAAGCTTTCAGACAGTTGAAGATGTTCTGAGAGAATCAGAAATTGATACAGAGCCTGTCATTGTTGCTCAAAAGGGTGAAGCTGATGATGACGTATTCATGGCTCCTGGTGCATCTTCTTTAGAAGAAAAGGATACGGTAGTTTCTAACTCTGAAACGTTTTGTTCTAACTGTGTTTCAGTAAAGGATAAAAGGATGAGGGTTATGGATGACAACGTAAACCTCATTTGTGATATGAAATCGATGCACACGGTAAACCAGAAATTAAAGGATAATGAGAATGTGTGTATTAAGAGAATAGAATCACTGAAGAGGGATATAAGTTCTCTGACTTTGAAGATCAAAGAGCAGGCATATCACCTGGATATGTCCTTTGCAGAAATTGAGAAAATAATTAATGATCTTGCTAAGAAAGATAAGGAACTAGCTGAATCTAAAGCAGAGGTGATCAGATTGCATAGAAAGTTAGAAAGCTTTGGAAATTCATCATTCTTACTGGGATATTTTAATAATACAGAAGAGGGGAAGGGAACTAGTGGTATTGGTTATGTTCCTCCACCATTCAACGGAAATTATTCTGTTGCACCTGAGATTATAAAAGATGAGGATTTAGATCCTAAAACTGTGTTGAAGGTGAATCCAGTCACATGTGAAGATATGATGTATTCTGATGAGAGTGATGATGAATATTTTGATGAAGCTAAGGTAGAGGGGATATCGAAAGAGGTTAAGAAAGAAGACTCAAAGGTTGATTCTAATTCATCTGGAAATTATACATTTGGAAGTTCTTCAACTTCAAGGAGAATTCCATATGTCAGAGATTATAAAGACAGGCGTACATGCTTTCATTGTAATGAGATGGGACACATTGTGGTGACCTGTCCTTACAAAAATAAAGGGGAGAAGCATGTATTTCCTGAGAAGATGAAGCCTGAATCAAAACCTGTTGCAAAATCTGGAGTTCCAGAGAAAATAAAGCCAAAAGAAGTTCATATAGGAGAATCTTCTTCAAGTGCATTGATGTGTTAGTATTTACACATATTTTTGGCACAAAACTTCTCTCATTTAACGATCAATTCTTGGTTATATTCAACGTTTAGACACTTATTTGCTCCATTTCCTATTTTGTAGGTTTTTGTGAAGCTTGGTGAACAAACAAGAAGATTCCAGGATAAAAAGTGAAGTTTTAGGGTTTTTGTGATGGAGGCACGGTCGTGCCCCTATTTGGCACGGTCGTGCCAAGATTGCAAACCCTAGGCACGGTCGCGCCCAAATCTTGCACGACCGCGCCAAGCCAAAATCCAAGGCACAACCGTGCCTTGGCCCCCCCACGGTCGCGTGTCACCCCGTGAGTCTGCTCCTCGAAGAAAGAGAGCCAATAGGAGAAGCAGATCGGTCAACCCTACTGTCACACGACCGCACCAAAAGGTGACACGGTCGTGCCCCATTCTCAGGCACGGTCGTGCCCAATGTCCTGGCACGTTCGTGCCTCCTTGCTTTTATTTATATCAGTAGTTTTCCCACAGCATCAAGTCTGGAGACCTGGAGAGTTGGAGCCCAGAGCACTGTTTTATGCTCCGAATTTCCTTGTTTCTAACCACATTTCAAGCTTCTAGGAAGGACTACAACATCAAGAGGATCATCATACATCATCATCTAGCTTGGGGAAGTTGGTTTGATTCTTGGCATTTCTTTATGAGTCTTGTAACTTTCCCTTTCTTTGTTCTTGTTCTCATGCTCACCATGAGCTAACTCTTGATATCACTTTGGTTTAGATGAAGTTTAGTAACGTTTGACAACGTTTATGGGTTTTTGGCGTAGTTTATATTAATGTTATAACAATGGCATGATTATTCTTCAATGATATTGTGTATTTGGGAGTTGATATTGTTTGCAAGACTTGTATATGTATAGGCTTTGTATGTTGGAAAACCCATGGTTTATGCATGTATTTATTGATTAGTGTATGTATGTATGCTAGTTTATGGCTTTTGACTAGGAATGGTGAATGAAGTCTTGTTTATGGTTGAAAACTCTTGAATGTGCATCCTTGTGCTTGTGTTTGGAAAGACAAAGTGCTTGTTATGGTGTGTCATGTTTAGTACTATGTTCATCTAGGACTTGTTGACGCAATCTTCTAGTTTATGTAATCTTGATATGAACATTGTATGTTGAAGAAGTGCATGTTGTTGTTTACTTTAATCAACTTGAGGTGGGTTATGTGTTGATTCGTGTAATCTTTCCAACTAGTTGTTGAATTAGCCAACCTTGACAGAAAGCTAGTTCAATCTTTATTAAACATTGACGTATTCATAGCACGTGAGCTTCATTGTATGATTTTAGGTGGTTGGTTTGTGTAATTCATTCTAACTTTCCGAAGAATCATTTGATTAGATGTCTTTGGCGAGAATTTAGTCAACTTATATATCGTGTGCGTGTCATGCATTTGTAGTTGTTGTTGGATGTCTACTAAATGGATTCGTGACCGAAGTGATATTCCTTCCTTGATTGTTTGACTTGTGTTCTTAGTTTAGTTTTATATTCTTGCATATTAGTTTAATCAAAAATCAACTTAAACATATTTTACCCTTACTTGATTAAATCTTAGTTCCGGTTAATTATCGCATTCCACCGTATCCACGGATTGATATCCGGTTCTTACCTTTACTATATTGCTATCCGACGGGTACACTGCCCGATGTGTGTGTGATTAGTCTTTGGTGAAAACCCTTTTTAAAACTCATATTGTGTGAAAAATACTTATAAAAATATATATATATATATAGTTTACACGCATCATGCATCTTATCGTGTGAAGATTCCTTATATGAGAGAATATAGTGAGAAGAGATCTTGCTTTTATTGTGGTCTTGTGGGTCATATTCAGATTGCTTGTCCTCACAACGCCAAAGGTAACCGACATGTTACTCCAGGAAAGGTAAGAACTCATGGTAAGCCTTATGTTAACCCAAATGTGGTTAAACCTCATGATACACCAAAGGGTAATTCAAAATCTGAGGTTAGGCTTTCTAGACCTCAAAGACGGAGGAGAAACAGAAGATTGAGAAACCTTTTAGAACAACAAGAGTTTTCACAATCTAAACATTTTTCAAATGGACAAGATTGTTCAAACACTTCACATTTTAAGCAAAAAGAACTCAATGAACATAAGTATATTTGGAAATCTAACGTTTCTGTTTCTGACTCGTCGGAGTAATCACCAAAAATCGATGAGAGATTCGATTGTGAATGGAGTGAAGTTTATTATTTTGATACAGATGGATGACCCATGACTACCATGGCTTGGGTCCCAATTTTAAATTAATGTTTTTTGTTAGATGTGCAGGATTAACCAAGAGGGACTATTAATAACATTTGGTTTGTTGATAGTGGTTGTTCATAACACATGACAGGGAATGACATCTGCAAAAGTAAAGAGTTGTTGATAACTGAGAATCTATTTGATTCAACGACTTGATGCTCAAGGGGGAGATAATGTCCCACACAATGTTTTTTTTTGGAAAGTGTTTGACCAAGTCCAAAAGACAACCTGAAACTTAGGATGACGATGGTGAGCATAAAGTCGTCGATGCAACCATTTGACTAGTTAAGAGGGAGTCTACAAGACAGGGGGAGTACAGAACTGTGTTGGTAACAAAGGCAAAGGCATTCAATTACAGGATTACATCGGTTTGAGTTTTTAATTGATCGACTTGCTTAATCCCAAGTAACCAAGTAAAATGTTTTTCATAAAATGTTTTCATGGAAGGTTTAATTTCTCTTGTTTTACTTTCTTTCATAAAGATTTTGAAAACGCCAAACAAATTGAAAAAGATAAAATCGACATTACTTGAAGTTAAAGAAGAGATGATAGTACATCAGTAAATGTTCAGTCACACATGACCTTAGTTGGACTTTATGATGCTTATCTAATATATTTGTGATAAATGTTTTGATCAGAACTTCTTAGACTGCACAGTATGGGAAATGACAGCTTCATAATTGCTTATGCTTAACAAAAATTGATGCTTGGTGCTTATATTTTTAATTTGGATACTAGCATGTAGTCTGAATTGTCGATAGGCTATGAGTATCTTTGGTCCATTAGTAGTGTGACAACATAATGATCTTTGTGACAACTGTGATTTGAACCCATGGTATGCCGGGTGTGTGTGTAAAAGATCATTATCAGATAAAGAATATAAGATCTAAAGTACTTCATGAGACCAGTATCGGTTATGTCGTTAAACACAAATTTTTCAGTTCACTTCACTGCCCATGCCACGAAAAACATGCAATGTGATGCTGAACTAAGATATGTTTCTGAAAATATCTGTTGGAACATATACTAGCCCTTGGATAAATTATCTTGATTCCATTGAACATATCCAGATAACAGTTGGATCACGCTACCCTATGTCATTGAATCAATCGATTCCTTGATCAATCTTATGTTGAAAAATTATATTGGTACAATCTTTATGTTACTATGAATCATGATACTTCATCCAAACCAAGACATTTGAATCATTCGATTCTGAATCATTCTGATTCTCTGCTTGATATTTTCCTGTGTTTATCGGTATAATTCATCCTGGAGATTGAATATTATCTTGCAATGATCTTATATGTCTTGAAGATAGTGCACATTTAAATTTATGTTGGCATATTTGTGGGGTACACGTTGTATTACAAAATAAATGGTACCTTAATTCATAAGAACATGGGACAAAGATACTAATGGTTTAAATTCTTATAATATTGACAACTTAGATTGACATGTTATGTGTTGCAAATTCGTATGTAATTTATATTATAAGCATGTTATGATCTGATCCCATCTTCTTTGGAGTTCTTCGCGTATCATTACATGTTTTGGTTGAAGCTTAAAAGATTTGATCTTATCTAATTCAAAAGAGGTTACTTCATATAATTGTTTGGAAATTCAAAAGAAAGAAATGAAAGAATGAATCTAGATAGGATACCCATAGAATGTTTATGGATGTTTATCCAAAATGTGTGATTGATTCATTGTTTATACTGATATGATCTTCTTACTCGTGATGTTCGACCAAAAAGATGTGATTTTATATTTTACATTTTAGTTTGTACAAAGAAAAACCAAAAAGATTTTGTGAGTCTTATGTTTGAAAAACCAAAAAGATTTTATTTTTCCAGCTTCCATGAAAATCTTAATTGTTGGTTATGCTTGGTTATTCTCCTTTGCAAAAACTGAATATTGTAGACAGAAGTTGACAAGGGGTCCTTCTCCCAAGTTTTCTTCTAGATAGAAAGAGAAAGTGCAGATGAACAAGACGAAGACTACAGTGTGTTTGATGATATATGAAGACGGATGACAATCTTCTAAAGATGTTGTCAAGGGGGAGTATGTTGGAGCATATTTTGGTGACAACGAGCTTGAAGATATTATGTCTTAGTCTTAGAGTCTTTGACTTGTAATTGATAGAATTGTTAGCAACAGTTAAAGGGGAGTCTGTTAGGACATGTTTTGTAACTGTTGATAAAATTCTGTAAAAGTTCATAGAGAGGCGAACTTAACAAGTTCGCCTAAGCATCTTTAGGAGCGAACTTGTTAAGTTCGCCTAGTCTATTAGAGGCGAACTTGTTAAGTTTGCCTATAGCAGGTTTGTGTCTATAAATAGGTGTTTACAGATTCTGTTCTAGAGTGAGAAGAGGAAAATCGAGAGAATCTGTAAACTCTGTGTTTGGTGATATACAAAGAGAATTTTATTTACCTATTGTTCATATTGTCAATTCGTATACAAACGTTAACACGGTAGGATTCCGCACTCCGTGTTATCGATACGTCCTGTCACGAGATCGATCTGTAGATGAGTCATGTGGACCTTCACTCCTCGAGTAGCCAAACAACATCCGTTCAACGTTCATCAATCCCTAACCTGACATGCATACTAAAAGTCGGCTAATGCTACTGAGTTCAAGTCTTTTATTCTTTTTAAGAAAATGGTTTATCGTTCGTTCATTCATTAGGGTTTTATCATTAGTAAATAAAACAAGACTTAACATATCATTTCCATTCGTTCAAAACATTCAAACATTCGTTCAGAAAATCATTTAACATTACATTCAAACATTTAATCATTCGTTCAAGTCATATATTATAATCTTAATACGCTTACCATTCATTCTGTCATTTCGTATTGTACCGCCCCTAAGGCTTAACTGCACGAAGACCGACGCTAAAATACTCATTTCGTTCTTTCATCGCACTTAGAACTCGTAAGTCCATAAGGTAATTCTATCGCCCTTAAGACTCGAAAGTCCTTAAGGTAATACCATCGCCCTTAGGACCCGTAGATCCATAAGTTAATACCATTCACGGGTCATGTTAACCCCGAGTGATGGTCGCCACTCCCATCGCCATTTGTATAACCGTAATTCCACTGATAGGCGACATAGGCGCTACCCCTGTTATACTTATGGCTCAAATGTGCCATAAGGTTGGGAATTACATTCCCAGACTTCATTCGTCACTTCCATTCATTTAACATATTAGATTTGTAATGACTTCTTTAACACATTCACATGTTTTCTTTTCTTAAAAACATTTCATTCATTTATAAAACTCTTTTCTTTCATTTCAAAACCATTTCTTTATAAACATTCCGTTTTATAAACATTCCTTCATAAGTCTTCATTTCATAACATTTCTTGTTTCAAACATCTTTTCTTTCATAAACTGTTCATTTCAAATCATTTCGTTTCATTCGTTCATCATTCAAACACATTTTATGAGTATGCATGTTACTCTAGAAATAAGTAAATAGGTAATCTTGACTCACCTGACTTTTTAGGAACTAATCTCCCTCGTCAACGAACTTCAGGCTAGGCGGAAATGCTAATCAATCTAATTAAACAATCACGAACGAGACACTACACGGTTATCTGTAACATCCCGAGTTTTAGAGCACGAAAGAATTCACGAGAATTAAAAACTTAAATAAGAAAAAGGGAAGCGGGCTTGGGCCGGGGTGTATGGGCCGAAAGCCTCAAGACCAGCCCCAAAGCCTTATTAACTTCACCATTTTCATATTTCTATAGAGAGAAAGTGACAGAGCGTAGAGAGAGAAATTCCCAGTTTTCGGATTAGATCTTCAAGGATCGTTAGCAAGAGTGTCTTGAGAGTTTAGCAACGAAAAGGAAGTGATTTCAGGTAACCATTCATTCCAGATCTGAGTTTTTATGTTATGTTGGGTTTTAAAGAAAAATCGAGTAAATGTTGGGTTTTTACGTTTAAAAATGGAAACAAAGTATATATCTAGACTCTTGGTTAGAAAACACAAGTTTTGAACGTAAAAAGTTCGGATCTTGACGAGGTCGGATCTACATGCAAAAGTTAGGGTTTTTTGGGGAAGAAGACTGTCCACATGCAGGCCCTGCTTACTTGTTAAGTACGCAAGAACAAGGCCCTGCGTACTTGTTAAGTACGCAAGAACAAGGCCCTGCGTACTTGTTAAGCACGCAAGATCAAGGTCCTGCGTACTTGTTAAGTACGCAAGAACAAGGCCCTGCGCACTTCCTAAGTGCGCAGGCATCAGGTCTATGGGTATATATAGCTGGATAGTGAAGTCAGTATGTTCACCAGGATAGAAAGAGGCGAACTTAGCCTTAAGTTCGCCTAAGTTCGCCTAGCCAGAAATGGTGAAACCGTTTAGCGTCGAGTTAAGTCTAATACGTGTCAAATTGTTATGATTGTTCAGATTGTGTGAGATCCAGTAGACCATTGCAGCTAAGATACCAGGTGAGTTCTAATCCCCTTTTTGCCTGCTTTAGGGGTGGTGTGCATACTTCGTGTAAAGTGTTTATTACATATTTTATATTAATAAACAAAGTGAAAAGCTATGTTTAGTGTAAAGTTTAAAAGAGGCAAATGTACATTTTGAGCAAAGTATACCTATATTATTGGCAAGCGTTTACTATATTTTCATATACATATACAAAGGCATAATATATGTGTTAGTATTTTCAAGTAAAGCAAGATATATATTTTGGCAAGCGTTTACTATATTTTCATATACATAAACAAAGACATGATATATGTGTTAAGATATATTGCAGTAAAAGCAAAGGTATTTATGGCAAGCGTTTACTATATTTTCATATACATAAACAAGGGCATAATACATGTTAAGTTATGAACAAAGCAGATAAAGTTTTATGAACAGAAAGTGAATAGATTTCCTACGGGAATGTGTACCAGCTATAAAGGTCCTTGGGACAGATGTTACTTGTACAAGATGTCAGATATGGGTTCTACCCATTAGTAAGAACCTTTGGGTTCGCTAACGGTTGTACAACTGGGATGAGTGACAGCGGTTGCTCGATAGGTCCACGCAACCTCCCCGTAGTGTTAAGCGGTATTGTCGGTTCATGGTCGTTGATCATGGGGGCATTGACCAGGGTATTGTCAGTTCATGGTCATTCATCATGGGGGCATTGACCAGGTACTCGTCGGTTCATGGTCGTTGACCATGGGGGCGGTACAGTAGTGACAAGGGAATTGACGGATAAGCGGTAGTGTCGGTTCATGGTGTAAGCCATGGGAGCATTAACCAGGTACTTGTCGGTTCATGGATGTAAGCCATGAGGGCAGTACAGTAAAGAGGAATTGACGGTTTATTATATGTCTTAAACTGTTTGAAAAGTAAAGTATGTAAAGTTTTGCTTATTGGCAGTATATATGTATTGGTAAATCTTTTGTATGATTGATTTAAAGTAAACGTTAGAACTCACTCAGCGTTGCTAGTTAAGTATAGGTGGCAGTAGATGGAAGTGGATGCTTGGCTTGGCGAGAAGAGTTACCCGGAGATCAGCATCTGGCATCCCGTTTATGTTATGTTTTAGTTTGATATTGTTTAAAGTTCATGCAGTTTCAGACAAGTTATGTTTAGACATGTTATGTTTCCGCTGAGTATGTTTAGATTTTAATTCGTTTCCGTTGTTAGTGATATATGTTTTATGTTTAAGAGTTATGTGTTGATGAGTAAATCCAATACGTGAGGCCTCCCGGGTTTGGGGCCTTACATTATCTAAGACATTTTGACCGAAAACTCCCTTGACCGAAATCTTTTTCGACCGAAAACTTTTTCGGCTGAAATCTTTTTCGGCCGAAATCTATTTTCGGTCGAAATCCCTTTCGACTGAAAACCATTTCCCCCAAAATGCCGTTCATCTGAAATCTCTTTTGTCCGAAAACCATTTCCGCCATAATATCATTCATCCGAAATCTCTTTCCTCCGAAAACGTTTTCGTCCGAGTTAGCCTTTCGTTCGAAAAGCACAGTCCTTATTTCGACCGAAATACTTTTCGGTCGAAAAGTCTTTTTCGGTCCGTTTATTGACTTTTCGGACGATTAATACATTCTTGGCCAAAAGTTTTCGTTTTTTATTCAATTTTCCAACTTTTTACGTCTAAAACTCTTATCTAGCTTCCATGAAGTTACGTCTTTACTTTTTAAGTCAAGTTATACGTAAAAATCTCGATTTTATGTTAAAACCCACTTAGAACCCTAAAAACCCATTTCTAACTAAAAACATGAGTTTTGAGCTCGGTTTGTACCTGAAAATCACTTGATAAACGCTTTAGTAATGATCTCGGGTCAAGATGGAGGTTTCGGGTGTGGTGTTTTGAACTTTCTCTCTCTAAGCTCTCTCTCTAGAAAATGGGTGGAAGATGAAGAAATGAGTATGAGGGGAGGGGAGGGGAGGAGGCTAGGGTTTTAGCCCTCCCCCTTCCTCCCATTTTTCAGCCCATGCCCACGGACCCGTTATTTTTCTTTACGCGTCTCGACTCGATTGCCCATCGATCTCTATATTTATTTCCCCGAACTCCATTTTATTTATTTCTCATTTATTTCTGGGATGTTACATTTTGGCAACTCTGAAAAGGTGCACGACCGTGCATACCCCATGCACGGGCTTGCATGGTGTTGACCGTGCATTGACTGGCTTATAAGGGAGGTATGGTTGTGCCTGGCCATGCACGGGTGTGCCTTTCTTTTGACTTTCACATATTGTTGACTTTTTTCCTTGAACTCTCCTTCCTTTTGGCACGGAAAGCCAAATAACTTGTAATTATAAAAAAAGAAGCAATTTAGGTCATATTCTAGTGTAATTGCTCAGAAATTAACCAAATATGAGGATGATTATGCATGTAAAATTTGTATAATTGTTGGCATATCAATCGTAATGTTCACAAACTTGTAAATATTTTAAATAAAAATTTCGCTTTCGATAGATCGTAACCACTCACGTATATTCACCACGCTTTCGATATGTTCACAAACTTCGTTTTCGATGTATATTCACCTCTTCGTGACAATTAATTTTGAGTAATCATTCAAATAATTTTTTTTTAATTATAAAGTAAATATGAATTTACGTAACTAGTAATGATTTTAAATAAAGAGGAATACAAGTATTTAAATTTTAAGTTAATAATTACAATTTTCTAAAAAATATAATAAATAGTTAGAAAAAGCTAGAAACATAAGTTATGACATTTTATAAAATAAGATGAGAATTAAAAGATTTAAATAATTTTTTTTGGGTGCTGAACAATGAATCTCCAAATACAGGGATTCGCTTTAGTTTTCTTAAAAAATATAAAGATAGGGTATGAGGATGAGAAATTAAATGGAGTGATGTTTTTAGATGATTATTTAAATTTTAAGAATAAGAATAGGTTCGGAATGTTCTGATTACCTATTTTGCATTGAATCTAACGTTGTGTTTCTGAGTCCTTTTTAAAAAGAGAACTGAAAGGAAGTGGATCGAACCTGAAAAAAGTTTGCGTTCCTAAGTTTTTTAATGGAAAAAAGTGAAAAGAAACTCAAAATATTAGTAAGTGAAAAAAAAAGATTTTTAATAATCTCTCATCAGAACTTTCCTTTCAAATCGAGAGAAAGCGAAAAGAAAGAAAACACATAAAATGAATAATTTTTTTCCTTTTATTCTAACTCTGAAATAGAACACGTAAAATCTATAATTTTTTTTCTTTTATTCAAATTTTAGAATACAAAATTAAATTATATTTTTGTCTCCTTAATTCATTTATTTCCTTTGATAAAGTTAGGAACACAGCATAAAGTTGTTAACATGTGATTTAATTTTGAGAACAGAAAATACATGTGGATTTGAAGTGATTACCATGGTATTATAATACATAACCCCTTGATTAACTTAGTTAATCAACAACTAAATCTCCTACTACATCTCACACGGATGCATTCAACTCCAATACAATCATCAATCAAAACTGTGCGTCAGAAATTTGCGGATGCCCTTCATGAAATCGGCTTCACGTTCTCTCGTTTTCACCTTCTCTCCGACGAACTTACGTTTCGGCATAGAAACGTCATTCTCATCTCTGTACATCTGGTGACGCTGCTGGTGGCGGTGACGTCCGTAATCCTGGTTAAACCTCAACCGCTTCCACGAATCCCGGCGGTTCAAATTTTCCGCATCAACATCACCGATTTCATCTGATAAAACGACATCGTTTCCGTGCGAGATCTTCGACCGAGGTATCACGAACAGATTTTGAAAACGCCGGTGAGGACGGCCGTGGACGGAACGGAGAGGAACTCGAGGTTCATCGAAGAATCGATGGTTGATCGCGTGGAATCTGGCAAAATCCGATCGCGGCGTTAAATCAACTCTAATCATCCGATCGGTTTCGTCGGATCTGGATTTCTTCGTGTCCGTCGGTACGACGGCGAGATTTGAATCTTCTACCTTGCAGTCCGGCCGTATGCGATCATTACTCCGTTCAACCTGCAAATCGGTTGGTGTTAGATCTAAGGAGATGCGAGCGGTGGAGACGGCGAATAATAATGTGAAAATGGCGACGGCGGCGAAGTTCCGGTCCATTGTGGTGGAATTGTGTGGTGTGAAATTGGAATTTGGTGTGGGGGCAGGTTTATAGGTGGTAACGGGCAGCGGGCACATCGGGTCACCCTCCACGTGATAGGATTTCGTTGTGAATAGAATTGGAGTGTCGTTAGGAATTATTGGACGAAGGAAGGAGGGGTGTTCATCGGGTTTCGGTTATTCGGTTTTGGGTTATTCGAGTTTTTTGTTATAAGAATCCTACCCGTTTATCGGCCCAGATAATATTCGGGTTAATTGGTTTCGGGTTATTCGGTTTCGGGTTTATTCGGGTTTCTAAATACAAGTTGCAACGCATACTTTATTATTTAACTTAACATGATATTTATTAAATAATAATCACAAAATGTCAAATAAAAACACTCTCAATATGATTTTTCGTTCAAATCCATGCACTAAACACGTATATTAACTAAAAAAAATCAAATCAAATAAGCATAAAACCAAATTGTATCAACCAATCGTATAAACTAAAAAAACGACAAATCTTATCAACCAATAAACTAATTAACAGTGTTCACTCTTCAAATTTTTACCTTCATGTCCGGTCGTCCGTTTCCAATCATATATTAAAAAAAGTAAAATAAAATAAACATTAAAAATGTTTAGATTTATACTGAGCTAAGATTACAAATAACTATTAATAATAAAATACTTTTTTTTTATTATTATTCGGGTTAATCGGGTTAACCCGGTTAACCTTTTTTTAACCCAATTACCAAACCGAATACTATCTTCGGGTTCGGGTTCCATCTTAAACGGGTTCGGGTTCCATATTAATCGGGTTCGGGTTAATTTGGGTCGGGTTCGGTATTCGGGTTTCGGGTAAAATGAACACCCTACAATAAAAAGTGAAAATAATCATATTTATTGTTAAAGGTAGCAACCAAATTATGGTTGTTAATTGTATGTTTAAAAAAATAATCTTCAATTTAATTATTAATCATATCCGTAAAACTGTCTTTTTTTCTCTAAAAGGTATTCATAAGTGGTTATTAAATGTAATCATGTATAGTTAATATCTTTCATAATTTATCTGAGTTAAAAGTAAATTAAAAGGTTGGTGTAGTTTAAATTCAGACTATTCAGTTTTTTATTGATTGATGTCTTAACACAATGAAGGTAACTTGCTCCGTGCATCTGGCTCTTTAATGCGTCCCATGTGCTATTTGCGTGAATCAAAGAGAAATTGAAGACATTTGAGATTTGATTTCGGATTGGCTAAGGATGGATGGGATTGGATTCGATTATGCGTGTAAGTTTTAAACCATTTGGGTGGTATCAATTAATCGAGTCATCAAAGAACTTTAGGCACGACATGTGTGGATCTCGGCTAATATTAGGATATAGAGTGGTATTCAAACTTTAAAGGATTGTAGTTTATATGTAACAATATACGTTAAACCATCAAAGGTTGATTATTTTAAACAATGTCATGATCAAAATTTGAGGTAAGGAAAGAACATATATGGGAGGACAAAGAAGTGGGGTGAAATCAAATATTAAAAATAATAATAATAATAATAAGATCTACTAATGTTTGAAGGTTGGATGACTAAGAGATTATTTGTGTCATGGAAGAATTGATATACTCATATTTATAGCAACTAAAAATGAGCTAAAGTTTTTTTAATATTTGGTTAGATACGACCAATTTTGAAAAATAGAAGCAGCCCGGTTGAAAAACCAAAGAAGAGAGTAACGTATCAAACCGAAAACGTGTTTATTCGGAATCTACACTAAACAATTATAATCGATACATCATATTGACGTAGCTATACAAAAATATTCAATAAAAAAAATACGGATGATAAATAAAAATATAAATTTTATTAAACGTAATAAAAAATAAATTTTTAGATTCAACTGCATATTCTTAACTTTGGACATACATATGTGTACAGTTAATGATGTCAAAATCGAATTCGATTATTTCTAGAGTTTAAATGTATTTATTAAATTCAAACCAATTAAGTTTTTTTTAATCCTTATATAAAGGGGCGATCCCCACATCCTAATTTCTTTCAAATAAAGCACGATGTTAACAAGAGCTTTAAACACCAAGCCCAAAAGAAGCTTTAGGTTTCTTGATATCCCTTTTTATTAATTTGATTCAATGAAATATGTTTGCATTTAATGATTATTATAAATTTTTCTTGTTAGGTATAACGAAGGAAGTTGTCGGTCATCGCTCTCCTTATGTGAATACGATGAGATCTTCATCGGATGCATGGAGAATGAGTTGGTTGTGCCATGTGGCGGCGGTGAGATGAAGGAAGATGGTGGTTTTAGGTGGAGATTGAAAGATGTGATGTGGGCGTCTGTAGGGGTTGTGGGAGAGAGCGCGTTAGGTGTGACTGAGAAAGTAGTGTTTTCAGATGGTACATGTAGAGTGTTGAAAAGGTTTAGAATGGTTTGTGTAAGGAGGAAGGGGTTTGGGCGACATGTAGCCCGATTGGCAGCAATTGGACAACATTGTGATTATCTTGTTCCGGTGAGGGGTTATCTTTATTCCAAGAGGTTCAAGTTTGTTGTTTGTGATTACTACCCAATGGGCAGTTTGTATGATCTACTTATCGGTATGTTCTTTCTCTTCTTACCAATAGGAATGATTGCTTATCATAAACTCTTGTGTATACTCATGAAAGAATATGTCTAAGCCGAATTATACTTGCATTTAGCCATGATATTATTGATTGTTATACAAATTGAAAGTCAAATTGTCTTGCGATGGAGTGTTTTAGGGGCAAGAGAACATGGTCACACTCTACTTACTTGGAAGAAAAGACTCAAGATTATCTTGGACATAGCAAGAGCTATTTGCTTCATCCATTCGCAATCGCCACCACGAGAAAGAAACATGATCATGAATGTCCACGGAAACCTTAAAACCTCCAACATCATGATTGATGTTGATTTCAATGCGTATCTCTCGAACTACGGCTTCACCCAACTTGCAGTGGAAATTTCTGACACCCATCAACCGAAGACAACCTCACCCTCACGCCTACACGAACCATCGTCCCAAAAGAATGACATGTATCATTTTGGGTTGATCATGTTGGACATTTTAGGAGGACCAAAGGCATTGGAGTTGGTAGAATCATGTGATTTAGAAAGAAAAGAAGATATTAAAGCTAGAGAAGGTGAGTTTGAGTTCCGTTTTGAAGGGAAAGATAGATGGGAAGTTTTGAAGGTTTGGAACATGGCCTTAGAATGTACAAATAGGTCACGTGAAGCTAGGCCTTCAATTGAGAACATACTCCTACACTTGAGCTAGTAATAGAACTTAATTATATATAAAAAATAAATAAAAACAAAAAATTGAATATTTATTATATGACTTTGTATTGATATTATTTTTTCCAATTGGAGGTTAAAACATTCTTATATGATAACCTGTCTTTAATAAAAATACACTGTCTTCTACAGAAAATTTTGCTGTTAAAAAAATAATAAAAATTACAATCTACATCGTCCAAATGATAACCTATATTCATTGTCATAAACTTTCTTTCTTCCCCCTTCTTTAGCTTTCATGAATTACGTTCTTGAACTTAGCATATCATGACAATTGTATTTTCTAGTTTAAACGGATCAAGTTAACGTTGTAGGAAATATGAGAGACGAGAAAATCGAAAACATAATGATATGAAGTGTATATTGTTTATGATGTTATTCATGTTAGTGGTTTATGAAGATTTAGAGACGAAGGTGACAAAAGTATTTTCCTATTATTATTATTATTATTATTATTATTATTATTTTATCTTGAGTATTGTTCAATTAATAAAGTAGGAGACGTGGATATGTTAGCATAACTATCCAAAAATGGTTTAAAAAATGAAAGAAATACAAATAGATCGATCCAAATTGACCAGCATTATTGACTCTTCCTCAAAGTTCCTATCTTGGAAGCAAGTCAAGAAAGAAGCACCTTAGTTAGAGTAAAAATAATAGTGCCCATACCTTATTCATTATTGTTCATCTCTCTTTATCATTGAAATCATATCAATACATCGACTTTTTATTCTCCATCAAGAGGCTTCTAACATGACTCAAAACATAACTCTGCGACTTAGAGAATTGTATGGTCAAAATCAGAAGCCCTTGAGGGAGAGCAAACAATCAGTGCATTGGAAAACATTCTTAGCTTCTTCACATCTCATTGATGTCGAAACCATGAGAAATTGTGGACACAATCAAAACATTGACTTTTATTCTCCATCAAAAGGCCTCTAACATGACTCAAAACATACCCTCGAGACTACAAGGCATTGTATGGCCAAAGTCAGAAGCCCTTGAGGGAGAGCAAAGAATCAATGCCTTGGAACCATTATACGTTTCTTCTTATCTCCTTGATCATGAAACCATGACAAGTATTATCAGACACAATCAAAACATTAACTTTTTATTCTCCATCAAGAGGCTTCTTACATGACCAAAAACATACTCTTGAGACCGAGAGCATTGTTTTATACGGCCAATATCAGAAGCCTTTGAGGGAGAGCAAATAATCAATGCTTTGGTAACACTTCTTAGTTTCTTATTATCCCATTGGTCTTAAAACCATGATAAGCCTTATTGGACAAGAAGCCCTTTTATAACCCAAAAACAATGAAAAGAATTGATTGTCACAAAGAGGAATACAACGTGTTGCATAAATGATTCAATTTGGTGGGGTATACATATCTTTAGCCTTTGACATTTAGTGCCAAAAATAGATCTTGGTGGCACTATATAGATAAGATACGAGCTCCAAAAGCATATCAATCCACAATTATCAAAGACAAACAAGCATGATTAGAAGACTTTAATCCTACAAGACACAATTATTAAAGAGATATCGTTTATTAATGAAGGATTGTTGGATAATAGTCATATTAACATTTTGTACAAAAGTAATGAAATTGTTTATTTAAAAATCAAGATAATTAAGTTAAAGGAAATTTTGAACATATAATGGTAACAAATGAGATCGAGGTACAATTGGCATTACAAAAGTGGATATGGTTATTTTCTATAATAAGATTATTATTTTTTTTGGAAGTTCATTTCGTTAAATTTTTTTTGATAGTTAGGTGAAGTTTATTATCTTATCCTACAATAAAATATGTTATAGGTAGGTTTTGAATTCGTGATAACTTAGATTTCCTCTTAATCATGTTGGATACTATCATATTGAAGTATTTCGCTAATACTCACACAATTATCAGTCGGATAAACCAGAGAAATTTGTCAAGAACGAGAATGAGTTTATGTTGTGAAATTGCACATGAATTCGATGATCAAGCAGACCAGGTGATTCCTTTATATAGGGGACGAAAAGGCACCATGAATCGTCGCAACGTTTCACGAAAAGAGGAGGGAATTGGCGGTTATAACTGCTCTTAACCGCATCCGTAAAAAGTACACATCAGTAGTAACTTAGTTACTATTGACCATCAGTAGTAATGAAGTTACTATCAAAGTACAAGTTTGCTACCGACCATTGGTAGCATTGAAGCTACTAGCGAAGTACAAATTTGCTACCGACCAGAGTAGTAACTTTAACAAAGTTACTACTTATCCTTTAGTTTCTACTTATGATCAGTAGCAATTTAATACTGATTTATCAGTATCAAATCTATGCAACTTTTCACCAAAATGTGGATCCAAAACAACTTATGATGCATTACAAATATATCAAAATAATAAAAAAAATTAAAAATTAAAATATGCACTTACTGGCCAGCTCGATCGCCACCAGGGGCTTTGCCCCTTGGACCCCGCTACCAAGGGCGTTGGCCTCGCTACCCGTGGTCTAGGGGTTTCGCCCCCTAATAACCTTAGAGGTTCCTAAGTACCGAAGTTAGTATAGTCTTGATTGAGTGTACCACTCCGCACCTCCTAACTCGTATATATTCTAACTTCTCGCTTGGTCTTACGTAAATCCAACTAAACTAAAATGGTTTGAATGACACTAAAATCATCTAACGTTATATGTGTTTCTAAATGTTATGTAAAGCTATTACATTTTATTTGATTAAAAGTTATAAAGAAGTTATGTATTACCATGCAATAACAATGAGTTTTATTAATTAAGGTATTAATGAAGTTGGTTTTTTATAAGAAAAAAAAAGGAAAATAAAAGAACAATAAATAGATTAAGGTTGGCCTTTGAGATGAGTGACGAGATAACAAATCTTTGATTTATTCTGATACAAATTACAAAGAATAAGCATCTAAAATTAATACATATTTGACATTCCTAGCTCGAATATTAACCTAAAAGGATGGGTTGACATCCATCACTTGTTCTTATCTCACAATTAAAACGCATAACTCACCAAGTGTCTTATTGAATTATTTACATATTATATGGATGCATTAGGAATTAGGTTTTTTATTATTTTACTTTTATATAAGGTTTTTAAATATCTAATCACTTCAATTCATATATAAACAAGGCGGATCCATATTTTTTTTAGTGTTAGATCAATTCTTTAACATGTGATGAAAAACAAGTGATAAATAAACGTGTACCTGATAATTCAGTAACAGTAGAGAGGGAAGACGTCATGATCTTGATGATGATCGGGTTCCCGTTTAGGGTGTATCGTTAGGGTGGTTTAAGGTGAGATTAGCCTCACGATTTAGAGGGTAGAGAGAGGGACGAATTTGATTAGTGGGGATTTCGTGATTAATTGTTGGTGTTGTTTCTCTCTAATGATCTCTATTTATATATACATCGAAGAGGAAACCCTAATTATGATAATAAGGGTAATTACGCCCATCGAATAATTACCAATTAAGTCATAGAGAAATTTAGGTCAATGATCAATTAATTAAATAAATGATAATAAATGCCATGTAATTAAATATGAGTCTTACATTTAATACCTGGTCAAGTGACCCTGTATTCTCTTTTTATTTTATATGTTACTTATACTACCGAAGTTTAATTGATCTCTTAGTTTTTCATACGATGACCCTTGTAAATTAGCATATCTATTAACTCTCCATTTTAAAATCAGTATTTATATCTGATGATCATCGAAATGATGGTGTTTTTATCTATAGTCGACTTAATAACGTGTCTGTACTAGTTTTTTTTAATTTAATCGATACTATTCAGATGTCCTTTTCGAAGTCATCAGACCTTTGAACTAGCCATATCCTAGGTGTAGATAACCAAAATACCAAATGATGGTTAATAGCCTCTTAGGCAAGTGGCATCTGGTGTTTATCCTCACTAAAGTGGTGCTGGGCAATACCCAAAGGTGGGCAATAGATGGATTTTAGGAGTAGATTTTACGAGGTTCGTGTGTTTGCTATTTAAAAAAATAAAAAAATAACCAAATGATGATCAGGGTTCAAATTTTCACAGGACAAATATATTTAAGAGTGTACGGAAGTTTGTCATTAAAAGAATTTAACACCGTAACATGGTTACTATTTGTAAAGTTTTGATAATCGATGATTTAAATATAATACTTTAAACAAAAAATAATAAATTTAATTTAAACATATAAATCATAAACACTGTTTATCAAAACATATATATGATTTAATTCAAACATATGTGATATGTAACTATAAGAGTACAAGTATGATATAACCTCAAATATTTTCTCATTGAACTCGAAGGCCCATATTTTTAATGGGCCTTAGCTTCATACTAAGCCCAATTAGGACTCTCAATGGGCCTCTAAGCAAATGTCATTTGGCGCGAAAATGAATTGACCCTTGAGTGACTTGACGGTGGACACATCACACACATTCAAACACACACACTGATAGGGACCCGTTGAGCGGGTTAGACTCCAAGATAGAGACCCTTTGAGCGGGTTAGACTCCAAGAATTTAGAGAGGACTAGAGACACTAAACAATTTTCTCTTAACTTTCAATGCAAAAAGGAATTACAATTTATAAGGAAACATGATTGCTCTAAATTAATGCAGAAATGGGAAAATGTAATTAGTGGTCCTAGTTACATGCATGCACGTGGAAGGGTAAACAACTAATTTGAAATAGTCTTGCTCTTTATGCGGCTGGAAGAAGGGCTCCACTCTCTGCCTTCTTGACTGGGTTGGTTAACGGGTCTCTACCGGGTCGGGTTGGTGGGTTTGGGTCAGAGATCGTATCACACACACCCCTAGGTTTCGTCGGAAAAAATGGCTCCGAAACGCCTGCGAACAGTGGATAGTGAAAGCAAACAAGCGGTACAAAATCGGTCTTCGATGGTCACAAGAAGTCGGAGTTCGTCTGTGAAGAAGATAAGCGATGATAATAGTATTAATAATTCGCCGGTGGTGGTCTTCGCTCACGGCGCCGGCGCTCCTTCATCTTCTGAGTGGATGATTAGGTCCGATTGCTTTAACTATTTCTATTCCGTTATTATTATTATTTTTGGAAAAATCATAGAATCCAAGTTTGAGAAGAGTTCTAATTAACTCACTAACTTTTTTTTGTACCTAAAAAAACACTTAACTTTCAACTTGTGTTCCAATCTTGTGAAAAATGAAATCTTTTATAGGTTAGTGATGATGTGTCATGTTTTTTTTATTTTTTTTTAGTTAAATACAATATGACACGGAAATTAAAAGTGATTAGGTGGCTTTTAACTTATAAAAAAAATATAAAAAAACCATAATATTTGAAAGGGAAAAAGAATCTTAAATTGAAAAAAGAACGATAATCATTATATATTTTTTTATTAAAAAATAAAAAATCAATATAATTCATAATTGAAACAAGCCAACTAAAGGGAAAAAAGAACGATAATCATTATATATTTTTTTATTTTTTTATTAAAAAATAAAAAAATCAATAGAATTCATAATTGAAACAAGCCAACTAAAGGTGGGATTAGATTTTATTTTGAATTTTTTTTATGTAAAAGAAATAAAAACCATTCTGATGTGATCCAAAATTACGTCTAAGAAAATGGCATAACCAACGCCACTTATGCATTTTTCGAGTTCAACAAAGAAATGGGTATAACCAAAATAAAAAAAATTCCAACATCAAAATAGAAAAAAATAACAGGCATTCTTTAGTTTTTGTCAACATTAAAACAAGAAAAAAAGGTTGAAACCAATATTTAGCCACCTAATCACTTTTAATTTCCATGTCATATTGTATTCAATTAAAAAAAACATGACACATCATCACTAACCTATAAAAGATTCTACTTTTCACAAGATGGGAACACAAGTTGAAAGTTAAGTGGTTTTTGAGATGCAAAAAAAGTTAGAATGACTTAATTGAAACACTTATCAAACTTGGTTACTATTCTATGATTTTTTCCCATATCAAAATTATACCTAAAATACTGCAATTAAAGATAATAATTTTATTATAACACCACAAAAGTTAATGGGCTAATATGGGTCATGTTTAACCCGAAATTTTATTATGGTTTATTTATTTGTTTATTAGTAGTTTAAAATTACAAATTGTCAATCCAAAATTGCAAATGTATATATAATACTAGGTTAGAAATCCGTGTTTTACACAGGTTGAATAAATGAAATATTAAGTAGTTAGTATTGAAGGTTTAGGAATTATAAATGAAATATTAAATAGTAATGAAGATTTAAGAATTAATAAAAGAAATATTAAATAGTTAGCATTGAAGAAAAAATAAGCAAGAAAAAAAAATCTTAGGCTCACAGAATTGTGAAACATGACGCAACTAGTTACTTATTTATTAGGTATCGATTAAGTTTAAACTATCAAACATAATGCTCATTTCTCTTTTATCTTTTAAATTTTGTTAACAATTTAATTGACAAAATCATATTCCTTAAAGATTTATAAAATTAAACAGGTTATCCCGTTAACCCGCAGGTGAGCCTGAACACGACCTGTTTAGCTAAATATGTTTACGGGTTTTACTTGAAACTAACCCAAACTCGTTCAGACTAGAGCCAAACCCGCAAATTTCGTGTTACATTCTTGTCATGTTTTCATGTCGTGTCAGAAATTCCCATCCATGGTATATATCTTATGTAGTATGCAAGAGAGGAGCCCTTGAAAAGGAGTTAAGCTCCCTTTTATAGGAGGATTGGGCTAACCCTAACGGGCTGAGCTTGATGGGCCGGAGCCCACCGATAAGGCCCAATATAGGCGTACCATTAACCCTCTACGGTTACACTACTCACATGCTTGGTTTTTTTTATTATGCAGATGGAAGAACTTGTTGACTGATTCACTAAATGCTGTTGAAATTGTAACTTTTGACTACCCATGTGAGTTTCCTTAAGAGGACAAATTAGTTTAGGGCTGTTTTGATTCTTTATGTGGTACAAGGTTGTCTTTTTAAGCTGTTTATAAATTTATGATATGAACATTAAGCCTAGCAAAACGGGCGGGTTGGGCTGGTAACGGGTCAGAATGGGTTTGGGTCAGGATGGGTTCAAGTCAGGACGGGTTATGACCAAAATGAGTTCGGGTCAGAACGGGTCGTTTTTTAAAAAAGTATCAATTTGCTTCGGATCAGAATTGGTTGTAACCAAAAAGTGGCTCGAGTTGAAATAAGTTGTCTTAGAAAAGAAAAATAACAAAATCTGCTATATTTTTTCCCGCGACGGCTGTCGGTGACGGTGGTGTCGTCGTGGTGGTGCAAGAGGCGGTGGGTGGTAATCTTAAGTGATTTTCTCGCCAAACATGTCATTGTCTCATTGACCCGCTGTTACCCGTTTGAACCCATTCTAAATTTACATAGTTTTTAGATGACCCATTTTGACCCAAAATGTGTTAAGGTGTTACCCATTTCAATCTGTTCTGCATTATATGTTGCCCAACTCAACCAAAAATACAAAAATTATTTACCCAAACCAACCCATTTCCCCTACTTTGGGTCAAGATTGCCAGGTAGATGAACATATGATGTTTTAGCTACTGATAATGCCTGCTTGCAGACATTTCTAAAAGAAAACCACCTCCCAAAGCAGAAAAACTGGTTGAATTTCACTCGGATATCTTCAAAGCGATCACTGCAAAGTACCCTCTACACCCTCTAATTTTGGTTGGAAAATCCATGGGCTCAAGGTAAAGATTAGTGAATTAATTAGTGATTTTATCGATTCGTAAATCTGTAGCGAGGGATACAAATGGTTTTCTACTATTTTATGCAGAGTAAGTTGTATGGTAGCTGCTGAGAATGGTATTCGGGCTTCGGCTGTAGTTTGCTTGGGGTACCCACTAAAGGTTTGTTGATCGTACATACAGTGGCGGAGCTTGAAAATTTTCGCAGGGAGGCGGGAATTTTTTTCCATATAGGGGGGGCCGGAACTATAAAATTTTCGGTCGAATACATATAAATTAACACTACTGAGCGAAAAATCGGCCGAATACGTATACATTAACACTTCTGAGCGAAAAATCGGGGGGGGGGGGGGGGGGGCGGGGGGCGGGGCCCCCTCGAGCCCTTTATATCCTCCGCCCCTGCGTACATACACGTTACTATTTGAAGTATGTGATGCAGAGCGAAAGCATAAAGGATAAAGAGAATACTCTGTAGAGGAAAAGTTGATAAAATTTCTGAATACCTCTGCATAAATAAACGTTTGAATTAATTATTCAAATATTCACATGTTTTTACAATTATATATGAACTTTATAACATAGTTGTCAAAGGCACTAGGCGCACTCAAGGCGCATTGGCCTCGCTTGGGGCCTAGGCGCAAGACGCAAAGAAATCGAGGGCCTGAGAAAAAAAAGCGCACTTAAAAGGAAAAAAAATTCAAATATATTATGTATTGAAAAATAATACTATTTTTAAATAAAATAAAGAAAAGTTATTATATAACATTTAATATCATCTAATTAGTACCGAAACGTTCAAAGTCAAATACCAAAATGTTCAAATGCCCAGGAAATGAGCTTCAATCGGTATTGTGGAAGTTTTTATAAGCTCAAGCATAACCTAGGAAATGATAATAAAGCATAAAATAAATAAAAAAACAAAAACTGCGCCTAGGACATGAAAGCACAATCACTGCGCTTCGCCTCAAAAATGCGCCCCGGCGCCCCAGGCGAGCGCTTTCAATAACTATGCTTTATAATTGAAAATTTTCTCGAAATGCATGATTAGGCGCAGTATTGTTGTATCTAAGTCATGGTTGGAGATCACATATTATGAATATTTGATTCAATACATCATTTTTCAGGGATCGAAAGGAGCCATTCGAGATGGACCCCTTTTGCAACTTACAGTTCCTACCATGTTTGTACAGGTGCACGATAAGGGTCACTTCATATAGTTCATCTCATTTTTTTTTTTTTTGCTACTTAAATG
Source organism: Smallanthus sonchifolius (assembly GCA_023525975.1). Lineage (NCBI taxonomy): Eukaryota > Viridiplantae > Streptophyta > Magnoliopsida > Asterales > Asteraceae > Smallanthus > Smallanthus sonchifolius. The sequence goes on from CM042018.1 coordinate 105,812,874, forward strand.
CCACTCCTATCATGTGAGGTGCAAGTATACAATCTTTTTGGACTCTTTAGCATAGTTGTCAATAGCGAATAGCGACAAGCCACCTATACGCTACGTAGTGACAGCGATGAAATAGCGCAATAGAAAATTTTAGAAATATTTTATATTCAACTATTGTAGGATTTGTAGCAATTATAATCAATAATCATCTAAATCTTCATATATTAGGGTTATTAGCAACCCTATTTATATTAATCAAGTAAAAAATTAAAAAAAGGAATATTCGCTATATGCTCTCTATTCATTCGCTAAACACCATATAGCAACCATAGGCCGCTTCGCTACATAGCGCGCTATAGCGGTCGCTATTGACAACTATGCTCTTTAGGCATAGAATGAGTCCTTTATATATGACCTGTTATATTTGACAGGGTCGGGCTAAAAATGGAAGTTCAAAACTATACGGGCTAACTGACCATTCTTCTTTTGGTTAATGAAGGGCACCAAAGACGGGCTGTGTTCGCTGGAGTCATTAGAAGCTGTTAGAAAGAAAATGAAAGCTTTGAGTAGACTGCATGTTGTTGATAATGGCGATCACTCGATGAAAATCGCCAAAAAGAATCTTAAGTTGGCAGGAATCACTCAAGAAGAAGCAGAACAATGTGCTGTTCAAGCAATTGCAATGTTTGTTTCCCAAATCATAGGTGCAAGGTGAATACCATCCCTAACTAACTTTGTAGGCGCTATAAATTGCTTATTTTGATTTATGTTATATAAGTATATAATGACTTCTTTTGTGTCTTAATATCTTATTGACACTTTTATCCTCTATGTTAACTAGCGTTAACAAAGTGAATCGATCCGATGTGGCAAAATGAGAGGGTTGAGTAACGGGTTAAACATGTAGTTTTGTTCAAGTCGGGTTGGTTGACCTCACAAGGGTTGCAAGCAATATATTGTTATGATAATAATTTAATTATTTGAATTAACTGATGTAGGTTTTATGCATTAAATATACATTTAAACAACTTTCCATCATTTTTTGTTAATTTGCTTTCTAGATAACCTCACAAGGGTAATTTGGGAATTTCAATTTCATTTTTGGTCAACAAGTTTCTTTCTCTAACTCAAAAGTGTAGATGTTTGATTTTCCTGTTGAAATCAAATATTAGTTTTGCAATTTGGATTGTGGAAAGATAAGAAAGTTGACTACTTATGGGCAATTTTGAATTCTAGAAGGAAAATAGTTTGAATATATACACTCCACCTATAATTCTTTGAACTTGTTGACTTGTTATTTTGTGGGTCTATATACAGTATATTGTCAAATAGATGTGTTTGATATTCCTGTTTACTGTGTGGTCTAAAAACTTCATTGTTTTTTAACTAATAAATACAGTTAAGAAATTATGACTTCTTTAACACAAGGTTATTTCTCGTAGACGTCTGACAAACGGAGGTCAAATTTATGTTTTTCTTGAAAAAACTTGCTTTTTAAAAAGGAAATATTAACGAGATGCGGATCAATGGCGGACCTAGACATTTTTTCTTCAAAAATTTATGCTTTTCTTGAAAAAACTTAGCTAATTTATTTAAAAGAATCTTTATATTTTATTACGATCTAAAACTTTGTTACTTTTAGTATATTAAAATAGTAGATTAGAGACTCATGTATTACACGGGTTGAATAAAACCAACTTGTTGTAACCTAGTCGTTTCTATGAAGATTTATTTGTCGGATGTCATCAGCAATTGATGAAATAAGAAATAATAAAAATTTAAGAATTATAAATAACAAAAACTAAAGATTTAAGAAATTATAAAATTATATTTTAAAATAAAATATGATTAAAATTTTTTAACGATTTATAATATAAAGTTTTAATAAAATATTATAATAAATTTTAGATATTTAATTATTTAAATTATTATTATTAATAGGAGATAGAGTTATTTAATAAGAAAAGAGAAACGGAATACAAAAAGCTAGAATTCACTAGAATCAAAGTTATTTATTATAATAAGATATTTAGATGTTTAATTATTAGTTAATAAATTTGATTAGGAATTATATATTCGATTTGAGAATTCAACGAAGGTGTTACTTAGGTGGATTGACATATCATTACACGACACTGTTACTGTCCAATCAAACGCGGCTTTAAGACCAAACCAGACTATTAATATAATTAATTATAATATTATTTTCGCATATCTTTTTTTTTATTTAATCCCACTAGTCAATTTTTATTAATTCCAAAGTAAACAAACCATACGGGAAAATTCAGCGAAGTCTCCAAGACATGTTTAATTGTTTAAATATATTTTTATTTCCATCAAGTTTGGTTTAAAACTAAAACCATGTGCCACGTTTTTTCTTTATATTGGAACGATTTTATTTTTAGGCATATATGTTAGGCAACACAACCACTAGCTTAATCTAGTGGCAAAGTTCATTAAAATGAGAAGGTTTTGGGTTGAAGTCCCACTTGTAACAAAAAAAAGAGTCCAGGTTGAGCCAGAGGGTTATATCACCTATGGTGGGTTTTCTCCTGAGGAAGGTGAAGATAATCGGGTGGGTCAATGGCCCGTCAGTAATCCAAATTGTCGTTCAAAAAAATATATATATGTTCACAATAAGTAAATAAACGAATCGTAATTTTATTTTAATGATTTTTATTATGGAACTCAATTTCTCTATCCTGAGATTGATTACAAGAAAAAAAATACAATCAAAAGATGTTAATAACATGTACCACTAACAAAGGGTGGAGGGTGTGGATAAGTGTGGTGGACCAAGGAACTTTTTTCATGGGGTCAGAAAATTTTGGTGGTCGGTTGTCTGTCATTAAATATTAAAAAAAATTTGGCCCGGTTCGGGTTAGGTCTGGTCTAGTCACATAATAGAAAGATATTATCAAATCAAATAATCAATAATCTAGAAAAAAAATTATTAGATAAAAACAATAAAGAGTAAACCTAAATTATTAGATAAAAGGTTCAATAAAAAGCCTAAATTATTTGAGAAAAAAGTTTAGAAAAATACCTACATTGAGGGATGTTTTGGAATTACGAGAAGACTAGAGGAGTCAAGAGATGGGCGGCACTACAGCAAAACGCATAAACTTGGTCGCTAGTGGTCTAGTCATCGGTTGATCAATTGCTCGTTCTGTCGTTCATTTCCATGCTTAATTACTGCTGCAAAAATTCAATTGGAAGTCTCTAGGTTAATTTTTTTATACCGTAGCTAATTTCATTTATTGGGTGATTCTGGTTTATTGTGATACTAGTGACCCACTTAATCCATTTAATTAGTAATGGGCAATTGGGCTTATACAATTACAAATTTGTTTAAATACTAGTGGCCGTAAAGGTTTATATTTATTAGATTTTTTTTTAAACTTATTTGTTTAAATTTGTTTCTATTGTGTTCATTTACTTTGTAATAAATATTAATTTATAAAACTTAAAACTTTAAATTAATGGGATCGATGTCAAAATTTCTTGAGGGTCGATCAAGATTAAATTGTATATATACAAATAAAGAGAAGTTTCATGGGATCGGGTGACCCCATACCACCTTCCTAGGTACACCAATGGTGTGGATGAAAGATGAAAGCGGGATGGTAAGGTGGTGCGGCTTACCAGCAAGAACGTCGTCCAACCCATGAGGTACCGCCAATGCATGACGGAAGATGATGTTGTCAAATATATGCCGAACGAGGTTGGATTTTAGGGAGGAAATCAGGGTAAATCTTGTTATAACTTCCATATATTTGATTTAATAAAAAAATTAAACAATCTCTATAAAGACAGACGTTCTTTTGAGAACCAACATTATATTGAGAACCGTGAGAACCACATTAACTTTTGCACAAGTTATTATATAAATTGATTAGAATTCATATAGATTTCAATATGTTTAAGATTTGGTTTTAAAAAACATGGTATTTATAGTCATTTGTTTAAATGCATATATGCACACACTATATGCACAAATGCATGCATATATTCATATTTTAATACTTAAAAAAATGCAGGAGAGAAAAGATAAACTCAATCCGAGAGTAGAAAGAGATAAATAAAACATTGTTGTTCAATTTTACATTTTTCACTAAAGCGATATGTAAACGTTTTGTATAGTTTTTTCGGTTCTCAACATATAGTTGATAATATACCCCTCTCTATAAATTCTCAACCAACCTAAAATTTATATTTTCTTTATTAAAATTCTTAAATATCAAATTCCTATATATATATATATATATATAGTTATTAATAATGATTATAATTGTCATAATTATCAAATTCCTAATTTCATTTAATGATAAAAGGTTAATTAATTTTAAATGTTTTATTAAAAAAAAGTTATGAAATGGGAAGCAGGAGAAGATGAACATTTTTATCGTTAAAAGATGATTTTACAGATAGAATGAGAAGAAAGAGAAAAAAGTTGCTGTGATGCTGATGCAGAAGAGAATAATAATGAAAGATAGAAGAAAGGCTAAATATGACACCTCCCAACCGTCTAAAAATATAAACTGCTATTATTTGTATTAATTTAATACAAACTCATGTTATATATTCTATTCAAGCTACACTTTAAAACCGAACGAGTTTGATCGGTTTCATTACTTTCTAGTTTTTACATTATGGTATATCTTTGATCCAGTCCTGGTCCGATCTTTAATAAAATTAAAACATTGACAAAACTAGAGCTTCTAACTATTTTTGGTTTATTCTTGTATTCTTATTATTAGAGTATCTTCTCATATGAGATGTTTTTCTTTATGTGTTTTCTTTGTAGCCTACTGATGATTTTTTTTTAATGTTGATCATCATCAGTAGAATTTAGAGGGCCTGGATTTTTTTTTAAGTACTAGGGTTTTGGTTCTAAACCACCATTTCTTCTTCTTGCAACAATCCAAAAAGGCAATCACGAAAATGCAGTCGGAAAACTTCGGTATCCCTTAGCATGACGTTAGTACGGCTAGCATGTTGACTTACCCTAAACAAAACATAAAAGGTTGTCGAAAATTTGACGAATTTAGGGTTTCTTTTAAACCCAAACCTGGTTCTTTGCCCACGTTTGTTTTAGTCAATTGTGGAGGTACACAATAAAATATTCAATATAGAACTATTTTCTATAATGACTTAAGTATTATAAGCTATTTTCCAAGGATTCATGCTATTTTTCTCTAATGGTCATCTGTCATAGCAATCCTAGTTACTTTGTATTTTCTATTAGCTCACCGACTTAGTTCAAGGTAAGTCATTATCTACACATTTTCAATTTTGGTAGGGTCTACTTGAATGCCATTAGTATTAATGACATGCCCGAGAAATTGTACTTCAGATAGCCAGAAGTCGCACTTTGAAAATTTGGCATACAGTTTCTCATTCTTTAGCGATTCAACTATTATTCTTAAATGGTATGCGTGTTCTCCCTTGTTCTTGGAATAGATCAGTATATCGTCTATAAATACGATAACGAATTTATCCAGATAAGGTTTGCAGACTCGGTTAATCATATCCATGAAAGCTGTCGGAGCATTAGTGAGTCCGAAAGGCATAATGGTGAACTCATAATGTTTGTACCTTGTTCGTGTTGTCTTGGATATGTCTTCCGATTGAACTTTTAGTTGATGATAACCTAAACAAAATCAACAAATTACTTGGATCACAAAGATTAGAGTTTCATATGTGAAGATTTCAGGCAAAATTATGGAAATATGAAGCGATGAGGGGAACAAAAACTAAGGATAAAAATAGGTATAGAACTATTTTCTGTATTGACTTTAAGTACTATGAGCTATTTTCCAAGGATTCATGCTATTTTTCTCTAATGATCATCTTCATGTGTCATAGCAATGCTAGTTACTTTGTATTTTCTATACCGCACCAACTTAGTTCAAGGTAAGTCATTGTCTACATATTTTCTATATTCCTAATTATTGATCAAGAAGCGTTACAGTTCTATTGTAGTCTAAGGAGCCATCATCTCTTCGACATAATGTTATAGTTACAGTTCTATTCTAGTCTAAGGAGCCGTCATCTCTTCAACATATTACCCATGATATATGTTGCCTAAGGAGTCATAATCCCTTCGGCATAATATCAATATAATCACTTATCCTTGATTACCTGAAAACGATTTTGAAAATATATCAGCTATGAGCTGGTGAATACGTTAGGCACAAAATATGTTTATACTGACTAAACTAAATAATAAAACAATTTTACCATATTTGGATTAGTAGTTTACACATTCAGTGGGACTGTTTCGCCCAAGGGTACAACCACTAAACACACTAGTATTATACTCAGATGATCATGTTTTACGTATGCCTACAACCGAGTCTGTTATTAGTCGTGTTTCAACATTTTATCTGTAGGACATGTACAACTTGGATCTCAAGAGTATTAAACGAACCGTCTGATATATTTTTAATTTGTTTGTATAATTTTCTGTTTCCATAATTTTTAGAGCTGATGATTCAACTGGTAATTTGGTTTGATTGTTATGTCTCAAGTAAAATGTTTACAAAATTTGTATTTAGTTTATTCTACAAAAAAGGTTCTATTTTTTTGTTCATAATGGTTCCTTTTGTTTTTCTTCGATCCCTAGCTCTTTTCTTATAACATCCCCATTTCCGTGGAATTTAAAATAGTATTTTATAAATGCTATGAAATACTTTTAAAGGAGATTTTAAGGGTGTTTGGGTGAAATACATTGAACTTGTACTTAACAATTGTATGTTTGTAAACTACAAGGATTAGACTTGATAAAAATTAATAGATGTGGTGAAAAGGTGATAAATGAAAAATTAAAAGGAAAAAAAATAATAGAATGTAATATGTTCAATGTTATTTAGTGGGCATCGATTAAAAGGAAAAATTAATCTGTTCATGGGTGATTAACCATGAACATATGAAAGTATCAATGTTTTTAGAAATCCTTCTTCTCCTGTACATCTCTAATTCTTCTTGGTATTTCTAATTTGTACCATAATAGTTATTGTAAAGTCATGCTTTGAAGAACTATTATTCTTTTACATCTTCAAAGAAGGCGTCTGGTATTGCTGGTGGAGATGGCAAATTCGACACACCTTTGAACTATGGTAGAGAAATTTAAAAAACTGTAATCAGGTGAAAAAAAGAAAATAAATCATGTTACAAATCATGAAAGGGTGGTTGATTGAACTTTACTCTAATCACCAGTAAATTATGTGCCTATCTACTCAATTCCAGATCATGTAAAATCTGAACACATTCTTTCAAGTCTGATGGCCTATATCCTAGAAACAAATTATGTAACATGGTTGATTACTAATGTAAGAATTACAACTTTTAAACGTATTTTGATACGAAAAGGATGAATTTAGCTGGTGCCACCCATGGATGTGATGCTTGTTTGAGAGTGAATCTTGAATCCCATGGATGTGATGCTTGTATGAGAGTGAATCTTGAATGAAAGGTAACAGATGCAGCTACCATAGAAGGCAAAAACTTTAGGCAGCCATAATCTAACAAGCTTAAGTCAGCCAAATAATCACCCAAAACCCTTTTTTTCATGTCGGGTTCACGTCGTATCAGGAATTGCTGTCCCTAACCTTAATATCTATATTTTTGCTTATGTTATTTTCTGTAACATGAACTAACATTACTTTTTTGTTCAGGTAATAAAAGCAATTTCACAACCGTTGGGTTTTAAAGCTTTGTAAAGTTATCTTGGTTTTTAAAACGGATAAGATTGTCAAACACTTTACAACCTTAAAAAATCAAAAATAAAACAAAATAATAAAATAATTTTTAAACAGGTTCTAATATACTTAAATTAGGGGTGTCAATCGTGTCGGGTTGACAGGTTGACGAGTTTCAGGTTAGCGGGTTGAAATCTTCAACCCTAACACAACCCATATACTTATTCGTGTCGTGTCATGTCAGACCCAGTTAAAGTCGGGTCGCGTTTCAGGTCGACCCGTTTTATGTTCATTTATGAATATGAATATTGCATAATGACTTAGTAATGATTTAAACAATTAATCAATCTGACTCAGATGAAACTTTATTGTAATTAGTGTTTTTTTATTGTTTTTGTTTCTTTCTCTCTCATTTTCAATTAACAAACTTGTGTTTATATATTTAACTCGAGATTAGAAGAAGCGGATGAAAAGGATTGAAGAATAGTTAGACCTAACAAAGTAAAATTGTTGAAAGTGAACAATTGATGAAAGAGTTCAAAAACAGAAAATTCATTTCACCTTTACAAATTAGTAGTTAGAGAAAAAATTAAAAATCAAAATATTTAACTTTAAATATTAACATTTTTCATCTCTAAAATATAAATGCTAACTTTTTAAAAACCTTTAAATTGGTTAACAAGTCAACCCGCTTATCAAGCGGGTCGTATTCGGGTTAACCCGTTTAGAAAAAACAGGCCATGTAACAGACCTAAAACCTGTATTTTTTCGTGTTGTGTCAGGAATTGTCACCCCTAGTTTAAACGTGAAAAGGCATAAAAACAGAACATGGATTGGAACAATAAACTTGAGTCTGACCTGAGTTAACGGCTTCAAACTCTTGTTAATTTAATCCTCTATGAATGTACCACGTGTCTGAGAGAGCGCTGAAATGGTCAGCACCCACTTTCTTGCATTATTACTCGATCTCAATATGTCATTTTCATTACTTCAGGGGTTAAATTTGAAATTTCTTCCATTAAAGTTAAAAGTTCCAAATAAGTACCTTAGCTTTATGCATTCATCTCTACAACACATTTAAAATCATGATTTCTTGCAACTAACATCAAAAATCGTTGCAAATGTTATAAAATAAAATAACCTCAAACTTTGTAAAAATCAGATTGCAAAATTATATATTTATATCATAATTACTAAATATAATTATAATAAAAATAACTAAAAATATATTATGTTATATATAAAAAGTATAACTATAAACATATACAAAAATATATAAATAAAAAAAATAAATAATAAACGAGCCAAGCTCAAGCTTTAAAAATAAAGTCCTAAACGAGCTGAGATCGAGCTCTGATTACACCCCACTACACCTATAAGTGAGATTGCACATGGGGTCTATGATATTACAACAAAGAAAAGTTGTGGGTGTTAGAATAAAGTTCTTAAACTAAAGGGGGTTAATAAGTAAATTAGTTAGATTTGAATTGGTCAGCAGCAAAAGGGACAACGACGTCTTTTGAAAGAAAATAAACACTTCACACGGTTTCTCAGTCAAACTTCAGCATCCTCTCAACTTTAAATCCTTAAAACCACCTCATTCTTCAGCTTCTCAAACACACCTAATCATCCACCTCTCACCTTCCTATCTCATGAACATCCACCGTTAACTTTTCAAACTTAAACCTACTTCACTTGTACACCCTGCAGCTCAACTTGTACCCAAGTCCCAACAACGGTATGGACACTAGTGCTTGTATTATCAATGAGATTACACAAGGGATGGAATTAGCCAAGCAGCTGAAGTCCATCTTAAGTTCAGAATCTTCCCTTGGAACAAAACAAGCTTTGATACAGGGAATCATATCATCATATGACAGTGCTCTGTTGATGGTCAACTGGGGTCACTCTGGTGGTCAAACGCCACCTCTAACACCGCCGCTAGCACCGCCAGTGCTCAGCCAGCCCGAGTCTTCAGTTTCCATTGATGAGAGCCCACGAAGTGGAGATTTCAATCAAACTTTTGATTATCAACAAGACCAGAAAGGTGCATCTAAGAAGAGGTATCTATCTTTTTTGAACTAGCACTTGTAAGTCACCCGATGCAAATTGCATAGCTGTAATCTTTTTTTATTGGTGTCATAGGAAGGCGATAACAACATGGCGAAACCAAATTAGAATCTCAACTGATAATGGGTTGGAGGGGAACACGGATGACGGTTATAGTTGGAGGAAGTACGGGCAGAAAGACATATTGGGTGCTAAATTTCCAAGGTAAGAACAAGAGACATGAAGTTTTTTATTGTTCTTTTTTTTCCTTTTCTAAGTTCCGGGCAAAGTGTGGGGCCCAATCCGGCCGATAATAAATGTAGGGCCCATTTCTTTGTGGACCCTGCAAGCATACTATCTCTAAAGTATGTCTTTCTAATATTAGAAAGATAGTCGGACATTGTGATAGTGTGGGTTGCGATCATAGGGTCGAATGTCAGAGTATATATATCTCAAGAAAATAAAAAGTAACGTACGGTCGCTGCGTGTAATATATGACAAAATTATCGTAATTATTCCTATATTGATGGTGATTTTTACTTAATTTTGCAGAAGCTATTATAGATGCACGTACCGTTATATTCATCAATGCATGGCAAGAAAACAAGTGCAGAGAACAGATGAGGACCCCATGGTGTTTGAGATCACATACAGAGGGCAGCACACATGCAACCCCGCCACCCCACCATCAGTTGTACCGCCACAGTCACCTGAAAAACACGAGACTGAACAAAACAACCACCAACTACCTCCACCACCAAAATCCGGAGAGATGTTCTCAAACCTCAGAGAAAATCTCTCAGTCTGTACCTCAGATTCAGATGCAACGATTAAACATTCGTTTTCCTTCCCTTCAGCATCATTTGGATCCCTAGAAAACTACCAACAATTTGATTTTTTAAATGAACTTGGTCACAGCTTTTTGCAAGGATATTCGCCTTCTTTTATCTCACCTGCCACATCCGGGTCAAACTACTTCACAGAACGCGGTAGTGATTTCCAGCATCATGATGACTCACATCTGTCAGGAATAACCACTGCTTCCACCACAAATTCTCCATTGGCATTCCCCGCCGATCAACAGGATTTTAGCCCAAATTTCCCATTTAACTCGGGATTTTTTATCTGATATATAAGAATATGTAGTCATAGGTAACATTTAAAAAACAGCAATAAGTTTTGCTTGCAGACTAAATCATGTTTGTACAATAGAAACATCTGGAAAAGTGTAAGATTTTAAGAGCCAAGGAACATCTAGAAATTATATATAGTATCAATTCTTTTCATGTTGAGATGCTATTTCAGTTGCTCTTAGGCTTTAAATTGAACTTGAAAAAAGGAAATCAAATTGAAGTTAAAAGATCTGAACACATTATAAATGCAAAAAACCGTGGAAAAATACATAGGATATGGTAATTGTGCTCACAAACTCACAATAATAAAGATTTTCAGATAAATTAAGCCTAACAGCAATTCAAGAAAGATCTCTACAATGCATTACACCAATAATTACCGAAGACTTACAAATTGTTTGGTTGGCAAGTGAACCTCGAGTTTGCAGCTAGTCTTCATACATGGTACCCCTGAGATAGCATCTGGTTCATCCTTCTTTGCATTGGCACCATAGAACATGAAGGTAGTTAATGAGATTATAAAGTTTAAATGTGAAATACTGGCATGAAAATTTACATCTGGTAAGCTAGAAAAATACCTATAAGAGAGAAGGAAAAATGATGCACCATACTTGAAGTACAGTGTACCAGTAGAATTGATAGGATACTTGCATCACTTATCAAGAAAATGGAACACAATAAAGGGTTAAAAGGATACTAACATCAACCCCTAAAACTAGGAATCATGATATTCAGGAATCGAGCTGGCAGGATTCACACAAATTCAAAATTCATGAAACAGATGACTCATGGCAGGTTAAGGGGTTTTAATGAGTTCGTTACAAGGGTTAAAACTTAAAAGTAATACACAAATATGCAATTCAATTATACTAACGTGAAGGGACAAATGAATTCAAATATATCCAGTCAAACAAATACCATTTCCAACATACGAATTCATCAATAGAAATCTTACAATCATGTAATTTTGAACACTAGTCAAACTAGGTCCAATTAATTCTAACATTTGAAGAGTTGCATGCTTGCTTGAAGCTTGCAAGCGGTCAAGCGGATACCTTTATTTCGGTTACAACTTTATATATGGCGATTTGTAAAAGGAACTTGAAAAAGGCTACAAATTGGATTCAAACCCTAACTGAAAGGACAATATCTTGGTTGCTGTAGAACTTGAAAGCCCGAGAGAACGAAAAAATATAACCTTTGGTCCAATGAAATAAAAAATGGTTTACATAAGACGGCCCACGTAATGAGCTCGGGGATATTGTTTTTGTAGTTGTGGCCACTGCACAAACAACTGATCAGCCATGTGTAATTTGTAAAGAAGCAAGCCACTCAATGACAGTCTTTTGACTCTTGCAATACTCTCCACATAGAATATATATGACCATCTGATTCCCAAGACCTGAAGTTTGCACACATTGTCATTACGATGGTTAAAGAACAAAAAGTACAGCATTAAACTTGTTATACAATTTCAAAAATCTGTTTACAGCTTGTTGCCATCAAAAAATAATAAATAAATGAATCTTGGAGACCGAGATTAAAAGAAGTGGCAATTTGAATCCATTTGCTAACGGGTCAAACAGAATCCATTTGCTAACGGGTTGAAAGATGTCCAAAGTCTACGTTTAATGCATACAACCTCCTAATTCATTTTTATTAAAAGATTCGAACTATAATTACAATAATACTGTTTTTTGATCATAATGAACGCATTAATTACTTGTTTAAAATATAGACATAAGTGTATGCAGGTCAACCCAACCTACATGGCCTGTTTCAATCCAAACCCATTTTAACAGGTTACACAACCAGTCTTATCTGCTCATATTGCCACTCAACATATCAACATCATCAATTTATTTGCAAATCTGAAGTATTCAAACCTTGAAGATAAACGCAATCGCACATATGGGAATACAAGTCCCAGGACCGTTGCATAGAATCTACATAAAGAAAATGAGATGTCAAAAACTTTACAAAGACAACAGAATGATGAAGAAATAACATTAGTTGTAGTGAAGTAAACAAAAACAGTAAGTACCACATGAGGTCTGACTTTGACCATGAGCCACAAAGCATGACCTAAAGCAAGTAATGTTGTCCCAACTGAGGTAATATATGATTGACCCACTTCACGGCTTCTATAAATCTGCATAAACTGAGTACCATCTGCCCCCTGCAAATCAATCAAAAGTTCAACTCATGGATTGGATCAGTTAGATGACAAAATGGAGTTTCGGATAAATAGCCTAAACAAAAAAATGCAGTTTATTTCCTCACGACAGTTTATTTCAGTGTCAATCATGTCACAACACATAAAAATCACTAAATTGTAGACAAATTGACAAACCACAAAGACAATAATAACAGCCAATATTGTATTACGGATCTACCTTATCATCTAAGATGCCCTCAAAAACACGTGCCTTCTGAAGACTCATGTTATCTGTTGCTGCAGCGATATAATATCTTGGAGCAAACCGATCTTTTTGCATAACAGATAACAAATTTATCATCTCTGCTGTGTGTCCCCCTGAATCAAACCAAAGACACTAATGGGGATTGAAAGTAGATTAAAAAAGAAAAAGAAGATATATTCCTTCCATGGAAAAAGATGGCACAGTTTGACTTTCAGGGTAAATCGTTGAATTCCCAAACCAAGTTTGACAAGAATTTGGTTAGGAATCGTGACACATCAGCACTTAGACTGTAAGTAATGTTATCATATGAATTTTGAGTTTGAAAACCAGTCAAGAATGGATGTTTGAATGCACCTGAACCCAAAACAACGAGGGTGCTCAAATCCTTCTGAGAAGTGTTACGGGTCGGTTTGCTACTCTGAGATATAACATATGCAACCCGGACCACGAGTAGTGTGGTAGTAATAACAACCAAAAAAATTGTGACAAACTCCACCATTTCCGACCAGCTATTATAATTATGTGTTTATATGCACAGTATGTAACCTGCATCACAATAGTAAATAAATATGTATGAACAAACTGACAGCCCTTTTGCATTCTAGAGGTACTAGGTTTGACATCAAAATACTTGTAGCTCAGTTAAAAAGAAACAAAGGAAAGTTCTATTTATCATGAAGGTGTGTGAAGTTTCCTGTATAAAATAAATACAATGATCCAAAACTCCAAACGTCTAAAATTGAGGTTCTTATGCAAATTACAACTCCATTCAAGTCGTATAAACAAAAGAGAAAAGTAACGGATTATATATTTCCTCGCAAAATTTAGTATAAACATTGTCCAAAGTAGAACAATATCTGACACACATATTCTCTAAATATTCATATAAACTGGTTATTCAGATTCCTAACTTCCATGATTTGAGACTTTGAGTATGCAACAGAAAGTAAGAGTTTCTGGGAATACAGGACAGCCAATCAAGAGTTTGTGGGAATATAGCAGATATAATGGCAACTATTAATTCCTGTTCATAGATTCGATAAATAACAAATTCTCATCAGCATGATCAAAATCAGTTTCACCAAATCCAGAGACGAAAAGATACAAGTATCAAGTATGGACTTGAATGAGCACACATGGTCTTGAATGGTTTCTAAGTTTTTAATCAATTTATCCTTTTTCTAAAACTATTAATGAAAAAAGGTTCATGTTTTCATTTTCCTAAATCAAAACTTGATAAACAAAGACTGAAGATCAATATTTAAATAATGCCAACATACAACAGCAAAAAGCATCAGTAAAAGTAGTGACACGCCTCAGTGAGGCATTTCGTCAAACACCTAATATGCATGTCAAATTGTTACATATAATCTTCTGACTCCAAATCAATCAACATAACACAAAAATCTGAAACCCTAACGCATTCAATAGTAAAATCCATAATAACAATATCATATAACTCAAATTACTAGTGATGTGTGCATTATGTATGCTTAATAATATGCTTGCACCAATCGATTTTGCTATTAGAGCAAACAAGTAATGATCTCTCAGACTTATTATTGCATTTGATGTTCTTAATCATCAACTAGAACTCTAGAACATATAATTGGAAACATTACTTGAAACGACGACCGTAAATACGAAGACAGAGTATCATTAAAGCAAACGATCAACAGGCAGAAAACTTAGTCAACATCAAAGTCTTCAAGCGAAGATTAAAGCAGAACGTCAATCAATGGCGACGAGGAAGCACCAGCGAGTAGCGAAGCAGTAGATCGCCAGAAATCAGGAGGCTAGGTTTCAGTAAGATTTCAATTTATTTGGGGAAACTTATAGAATTCATTATAAAGTGATTATTTGTTTTTATATAAATCAATTTTATATTGTACTTTTTTTCGTCAGTATGTCGTTTGGTTCTGATACGGGTCAGTATTGTATTTTTTTCCACCTATAATACGGCTTGTATAGATGCATCGACGTAATTGATATGACAGGTCTGGAACGTTGTTGATTTGACTAAGCACAACATGGCTCGTATTGAACATACAAAGCCGTATGATGTGACAGATGCAGTGGGGTTTGAAGCGGGTTGGTGTACATATATCATGACGTGTTTGGATTTTGGAATCATCTTAATATTGAATCAAATTATTTAAATTATTTTTTGAAAAATACGATCCAATATCACACAGGTTTTCTTTAGCTAGTCTTTTAGCTTTAACTTGGAGCTTTCATTTTGGGTGTGATCGTTCTATAGTCGAGTATCAAAGGTAGATTTTTGGGTTAGCATGAGGATTTCTTTGACAAGATTGATTTATGTTGATTCATGCATCGATCACGTATGTTTTGTTGTGAGAATTCTGTAATGATGCTTGGTAGTGATTAGATGATCGGTCCATGATGCAACTGAATATGAACTGTACAATCGTTGTCTTGATTTTCCATCTTTGTTTTGAATCACCAGAATGTGTTTTTTGTGTTTTAAAAATAGTTTGTAGTAAATATATAAATCAAATGATGAATTTTGATAATAAAAAAAAAGATGTATTGTAATATCGTATGAACTAACAGGAACATCAACGATTATCAAATATCATCTTACTTTTATCTGTTTCTAATGAGACATCCTGATGGTTAAGTGGTGTACCACACAAACACAACCAAAAGGTTGTGGTATATTTATCTTACAAAATATAAAATATAGGAATTGTTGTTTAAAAAAATGAAAAAATCTTACTTTTATCTTTTTACCATATTTAAAAAAAACAAACCCTAAAGTATTTGAATAACATGCATAAAAGGTTAAAAACGGAACAAGAATTGTAGTCTTCAAACTCTTGTTAATTTAATCCTCTATGAATGTACCACGTGTTACATAAATGGAATTGAAATATTCAACACCATTTTAAGAGTGTTGTGATGGTGATGAGACGATTCATCACTTCTTTCTTCCTTGTTGAAGTCTCTTTTGCCTATGAGGTCCTATTAGTTATCGGTGGAATCTTAAATTTAATACGTCACGAGTATGGTCATGTCACATTAAATCTTTCTCTACTTTTTTACCCAGTACTAAATATTTACCCGGTTATAAGGTTGTCAACGTGGAATTCGTACAGTCTGTGAATCTCATGATTGAGGACGTATCAGTGTAGAGCTTAATGTTAGGGTCCACTAATCCGGATAGAGCCTAATGTTAGGGCCCATCGATCCGGATGTAGTGATCTGAAGCTATGTTCTCCAAACGGGTTGAATGGTTGATATAGGGGTTATCCTTTCGTTACAGTTTCCTTTCTCACATTGGTTAAAAATTCAAAATTATAACAAGATAAGAACAAAACATAAGAAGTTTACTCTTAGGTGGAGATCACACATGAGTTCTAGATGTTAAAGTTGTGGGTGTTGTCATGAATTTCTTAAACTAAAGGGGTTAATTAGTTAGTTAACAACCGAGAGAGTTAATTGTATAAATGGCTCATGTGGTTTGATCAAATTGTATGTTTGGCCCCTGGGTTTTAAAAACTGTAAATTTAGCCCAAACATTTGAGACCTGTTGTACCTTTAGCTCCTGATGTTAACAGTTAGTTTTTTAACGGAAACTTAACCCATGTGCCATCCACGTGACTTACGATTGAAAACTTAACTCTAAAAATGAGTTAAAATCAGTAAAAAAGATTAAAAAAATCGTAAAAAAATTGTAAAAATCAGTAAAAATCACTAAATTTTTTATATATTTCTACTATTTTTTACTGATATTAATCATTTTTAAGATTAAATTTTCAATTGTAAGTCACGTGGATGGCACATGGGTTTACTTTCCGTTAAAAAACTAATTGTTGTTAACATCAAGGGCTAAAGACGCAACAGGTCTCAAATGTTTGGGCTAAAATTGTAATTTTTAAAACCCAGGGACCAAACATACAATTTGATCAAACCAGAGGGCCCATTTATGCAATTAACTCTAAACGAGATTTGAATTGGTCAGCCGCAAAAGGAGCAGTGAAGTCCATTTGAATTGGTCCACCTTTGACATCCTCCCAATTTAAAATTCTCAAAAGTCAATAGGTCCCATTCTTCAGCTTCTAAAACGCATCACCATCTCACCTTCCTATCTCATGAAGAACCACCCTTGACTTTTCAAACTCAAAGCCACTTGACTTGTACACCCTGCATCTTAACTTGTACACAACAAAGACCATAAACTAGTGCTTGTATAACTGTATTATCAATGAGTTAATACAAGGGATGGAACTAGCCAACAGAATCTTCCCCTTTGATACAGAAAATCATATAATCATATATGTTGATAGTCAACTGGGGTATAATCAACAAGACCAGAAAGTTGTATCCAAAAAGAGTTATATGTCTCTCTGGATTAGAACTCGTACGCCATGCATTATGTGTGGTAAAAAGCAGTAATCTTTTTTCTTGACTAGGAACTTAGTATGGACAGGAAAACAGTTTGGGTGCTAAATTTCCCAGGTAAGACCACAAGAATGATTGTGGGAACCATTTCTGTTTGGACCCTACAGTCATACCATGATCAATGCCTATATCACTAATAGAAGTATCTTTCTTTTATTGCCATTGGGGTTGGTGGCCCAATGGTAGTCGAAAATCCTCTAGGAACACTAAGGTTTGAGAAGGTCATAGGTTCAAGTCTCACTGCCACAAGGAATAAAGAAATTTGCCTTTCAAAAAAAAATACCAATTTATATATAAATTAGAAAATAATTTAAACAAATTTTATATTTAAAAAAAATACCAAAGACTTTGAAAAC
Source organism: Smallanthus sonchifolius (assembly GCA_023525975.1). Classification (NCBI taxonomy): domain Eukaryota; kingdom Viridiplantae; phylum Streptophyta; class Magnoliopsida; order Asterales; family Asteraceae; genus Smallanthus; species Smallanthus sonchifolius. Next base: position 105,830,942 of record CM042018.1, read on the forward strand.
CGGACCAGCCGGGTGGACCAGTTTGCATATTTTAAGAAGATACAAGTACCAGAGTGTGATGTCATTTTTGTGTGGACACTTATATGGAACACTTACAGGTCATACGACTTGAATCTGTCAGGAAGAATATCAACCGCTGCTTCAGCTACAAATTCTCCATTGGTATTCCTCGCTGATCCGCAAGATCTTAGCCCAAATTTCCCGTTCAGTAACTCAGATTTTTTTTATCTAATACATATGAATATTATAGGCATGGGTAAGACCAAAGAAAAACCAACATGAAAAATGTAGCAATAAATTTTGCAGTACCAGAGTTAGTAGTTGCTTACTAGCATCAATACACTGTTTCTACCAATAGAAGCATCGAAACCCGTGCTTGTACAAATCAAAGTGTAAGATTTAAGGAGGAACATCTAGAAATAATATATATTATATCAATTTTTAATGATGAATACATGTGTCTGCAATTGGTACATTCATATTAGGTTAAACATGAACTCATGAAGCATGCTTATGTTGCAAGTTCTATGATTGCTTGTTCATGCCAGTTTCCATTAAGGTTTGACTGCCACAATCTCACCCTCCCATCAGTCCCAGAGGTTGCTAGTGTCATTCCACTCATATCCCACTCCATCTGCCACACCTACTCAACAAATAGAAGGAAAAAAAAGTGAATCAACACAAAATCCAAAACTAAAATACATACAATTATTAATCAAATCGTACAAATATTATGCATCAAATGCTAAAAGAAGATATACCTTACTGTCATGGGAAGGAAACATGACAAGTTTCTCAACTGAAAGCCTTCCATTAGAGTCAGGGTTCGATGCCATTTGCCATATTGAAATTCCATTGGATGTTGCAGCAGCTATCAACTCATATGGCCTGAAGTCGTTACAGGATTAAAAACCACCAGCTAATAAGCACTATTAAAGATTTTTTTGTTTACATACACAGCAAAATCAATTAAAATAGTAGAAGTTAATTCTAAAAGTAGTCTATGTGTGTGTATACACACACCAAAATGTTAGTCATTTTACCTTCCAATGTTTGGAGCCCATGCCAGAGCATATACAGGATCACCCTTGTCACCAAGCTCTGCTAGTTCTGCAACTGGAAGCCATCTTTGATGATCTTGATCAAATTCCCATACCTGAGAGAACATAACCAATTAAAGACATAAGTGATCATCATGTTTTGCCTTTTAAGATATCTTTAATCATTTGGTTTTACATGATTACAACCAACTCCTACATCTGGAAAATGTTGGACTAGAACTCATGCCATTAAACATAAACTATATTTTTGAAGATGTTTAGGCAAGACTAAGATAACCAAAAAAGAAAAAGAATATTTTATCATAGAGTATAATATAAAGAAAATTATTCTTGATTGCGTATTAAAATATTCTGAGACAGGGATCTCTCTAGGAGCAGCCTCTTTATCCTATGGGATACTGGTAAGGTTTTCCCTCTTCTCACCCTCCCAGGCCCTACTTCTTGAGTGGGATTTTGCTGGGTATGTTTGTTTGTTTGTTATGCAAGGGTGTGAATCTAACGGTGGCATACCTTGGGAGAATTTAATTCTGGAGTATCTGAGTTGAAACCCAACACAAAACTTGCAGGAAGGCATTCACTTCTTTGTGGGTTCCAAGAAATAGATGCAAGTGAACAAGAAGCCTTTCCAAATTTAGTTAATGAATCTGTAACATTCTGAAATTCAGCCTAGAAGACAAAAAAAGAAGATAAAACATATTTGTAAGAGCAAGATATCTTGAAAGAAACAGAAAGATCTAAGAAACAGAGATAAATAACTAAACATAACAATGTAGCATTGTAGCATAACAAAATTATGGTCACCTGAAGTTGCCAGTTCTTCAGTTCCATTGAATCTAAAATCTCGTACACTTTAACAAGGCCATTCGAATAAGCAATCGTCTGCAAATGAAACATCAACATCTAATAAGTTAAAGAATTTAGGAGATACATTAACTATAAATTAAATCAAGTACAACAAACACAATAATGATTACCAAGTCAATGTAACAGTACACCATGCGAGAAGATTGTGGAAATTTGTACTATATACAACTTATAGTAAAAAATAACCAACACCTATATAGTAACATATTATGCAAAAGATAAAGGACATCATTGAAACAAATATTGAACAAATGAAGAAAAAGATTGGTGACTCGTTACTCCTCAGCTTCTGAGTTATTATTCATTTAACTTCCAATCACAAAACCGCAACTCCATTTTGTAAGAATATTCAACGTGGAAAGAAAACAGTACCAACCACAGAGATTTTAGTTAAATCTCATACGTTATGTTAACATCACTAAGAACACAACTACTGCATTGAGACTTAAGGCATGCATCCAACTTAAACCAACGACCATCAAATCTTAAATACTCACCAATTTCAAAGTTGAGATGGAATTCCCAAATTGACTATCTAGAATTTGTTCCAAAGGTCCCCCAAAGCTTGTGCATTGCTTCCACTGAACAGGCTCACTGTCTAATGCAATAAGGTAAGAAAGAAGGCTAAGAAGAGTTGTGTACATACTAAATAGTGCTTAATGCTTAGATATTAACTGAAAATCATGCAGATTAATGAGTAGATACAATCGCAACTCATATCAGCAATAGGTTGTTAAAAACTAAAATAACGGCCTAAACAATGTATATATACATATGCATAGCCAATGATTGGAACATTCTGGTGTTTTAGACAACAAGCTTCTTAGATAACAACCAAACTAATCTGTAAACAAGATCCTAATTTCGGTGTATTTATATAAATTTCGCCATTCGTTCAGCATACAATCGTACTACACAGAGGAAAACACTTTGCATACCTTCTGATACCTCTTCCCAAATTGACAAACTTCCATCTGAACATATGCATGCAATTGCATCACCATGCTCTGGAGGAACCCACACAATTTTTGTAACACTTCCATTTTTAACCTAAAATTCAAGTTATTAGTAGTCATCTCAATGCAATTATGCAAAACACTTGTCCGCCAAAAAAAAATACTGGTAGCATATGAACAGAAACAATTGGCAATACAAATCGATGAAAAACTGAAATGCGTAATTGTTAAGCCTGAACGAGCAATATAATCTTCGATAATCGAAAGAATAACTCTTTATAATTGAGGATATAGAACAGGAGATCAAAATAAAAACCTTGAATTTGAAAGTGGAGGTGAAGGAGGAAGAAGCGGGATCGCTAGCGTCGAAGATGGATATTGTTCCATCGATCAAACCAGTAGCTAATCTCTGGCCACAGTAGTTCCATGAAGAACAGATCGTGCCTTTATCTAACGTCGCCACTGATTTCTCCATCGAATTAAGCTTCTAGGGTTTTTCAGTTTCTCGATTGGCCCCAAAATTATGAGGTTTTAGGGTTTTTGTTCAAGCGTTTTTAATTGTATGGATTGTGAATTTACATAAATGCCCTTTAATTTACAATCAGGTCGATATGGGTTTTATCTTGACCGAATTTCTTGAATTATGGGTCTTAAACTCGAACCCGAAGTCATAGCCGAATTTAGTACGAGAAATACAACCTTATATATTTAGCTTGATTGCTTGAAACTTATATGATTAGGTTATAAGTTATAGTAATATGATTTATAGAAATTATACCGCCCAAACAACTATTTTGTAGTCAAAAACATAAAAGAGAATTATATTAAATTTAAAAAAGTCTTAAGTAGTGCTCTAAATAAGAGATTTTTACAATTCGTTTAACTTATTTTGCAAGGGAAATATGGTTATAAGGGTGTTGGGGGCGGGATACCCGCATCTAATCGAGTAGAGGAAATGGCAATCGAGTAAAGGGGAACACTGCCCCTATTGATTCGAGTTGGGCCGGGTAAAGGAAATCGAGTAGGTTGAACGAGTTAATTTACTCGGTTTACGTTGCAATCGAGCCGTTGGTTTCTAGCCGTTGGTGGGGGTGGGGGTGGGGGTGGGTTGGGTGCTTTTAAAAAAAAAATACTAATTTTTACTTATATATACCCACATTCCACACACATATATTTTTACCTATCATCTATATATCTTTCATCTCATCTATATAATTTTACACTCTACAAAAAATGAAAGGGTCATCCAAAAAATCAACAAAGCCTAGAAAATTTAGGCCAAAAGTTCAATCTCAACCGCGACCCAAACGAACCCAAGCCGCTCCCCAACGAACCCAACCACCTCCTCAACGACCACAACCACCTCCTCAACCAATTCCAAGATATTTCCCGCAACCTCAATATCCAAACTACTTCCCTCAAAGTTCAACCGATCCAAATATGGATCCTAATTTTTTATCTCAATTTTCGCTTGATATGGATCCTAATTTTTTATCTCAATTTTCCTACCAATACCAAAACCAACCGTATCGTGATCCAAACGAAATCATCCGTTCGGAATCCGAAGACGAAGGAGAAGATGAGGATGTTGATGAAGAAACGGAAGAGGAGGATGATGAAGGAGAAGATGAAGAAGTAGAAGAAATCGAAGTTGAAGATGACTGCGCCAAGCCGAAAAGACAACACAAAAACCGGTTACCACCAAAGAGATGGACGGAAGAAGAAGAAATTGTCGTGGTCCAAGCTTATATTCACAAGACACAAAATAAAAAGAAAAGGAAATCAACAAAAAGGTGACTCGTTTTGGAAGAAAGTTCTTGCGCATTTTACCGATTTATTTGGTGAAAACGATCGAACCGTTGACCAAGTGTCTTGGAAGTGGAAAGATCTTAATAAAAAAATGACCGCCTTCAACGGGTGTTACCAACAAATGGTAAGATTTATTTTTCAAATTATATAGGTATTTTTTAATTTTATTATCTAACGTTTCAAATTATATATATATATAGAAACAAAGAAGGCCGAGTGGTACAAGTGATTTGGATCTTGTTGAAGCGGCTTTAAGCCATTACAAGAAAGTGTACAAAAGGCCATTCACCAACTTGAAATGTTGGGAGGTTGTACGCAACAATGCTAAATGGGAACCCATAGCATTGATGGGTGAGGATTTAGAAGGAAGTCAATCCTCAAAAAGAACAAAAACTTCCGAGTCGAGAACCCCATCTGAACCGGAGGGTTTTACAAACCTCTTTTCCGACATAAACGTGAACGCCGAACCGCAAGACGACACGACACCGACTAGGCCAAGACGTCCGGGGAAGAAATCGGCCGAAAGTTCATCTAGCAAGGGAAATTTGTTAGACATAGTCAACGAATACAAGACTATGAAAACGTTGGAGATAGAAAAAAAAAAGAAAGTCTTCGGGATAAGATGGTGGAAGCAAAATTAAAAAGAGAACAAACGGCGATTGAGTTGATGCTTGAAAAACAAAAGGATCGTGACATCAAAACATTCACCGAATCGCATGATCATCTCGTAGACCCGTACTTGTCGATCGTATTGCAACGTAAACGTGAAATTGCCGCAAAGTATGGCAATGCAACTTTTAGATTTTAAAATTTTATTATCTAGCTTTTATTTATTTTGTAGGTTTTTTTTATTTTTAATTGTATTATGTTAATTTTTATTTTAATGAAATTGTCTTTTTTTTAAATTAAATGTTTATTTAAAAAAAAAAATTGGTGAGTAAATGAGTAGGGTGTTTGCAATGAAATCTGACTAAATGAGTAAATGAGTAGTTTTGAGGTGACAGAATTCTATTGGCCAGTTTTGGTGAGTAAATGGGTATTGGGGTTAATGGCCCCCAACACCCTAAAAGGAGAACACCCATCAAGTTGGTTAAGAAAATTTGCAAGGGAAATGTGGTTATAAAAGGAGAACACACATTAGTCTTTCAGTTAACTTAGTTTTGTTGCTTAATCGACCCATTGGCCCGTATAGTAACGCAAAGTTTTGCTTTTTTTCATCAATTGGTGGAGAAAGCTACAAGACTGGTTCACCGAGTAGGCCGAGTTGAACAAGGATGACCGAGTTTGAACTTTAAGAAAGTTCATAAACCTATTATTTTTCTATCCCACATCGCCTGGTTAAGAAAATTTGCAAAGGAAATGTGGTTATAAAATGAGAACACCCATCTGGCTTTCAGTTAACTTATTTTTGTTTGCTTAATCGGCCCATTGGCCCGTATTGTAACACAAAACACATAACATATGTACTTATTCCACATCGGTAGATAATAGATGTCACACCCCCAAATTCATTTACTTAATGAATAAATAAATAAATAAATTAAGGTTGCAATGATTGGTAACATTATACAATAGCAGAAGCTAAAACAAAGACTGTTAAAGTGTTGAACACCATTACAAATGTTTTGACCAAAAATTAACCAAGCTAATTAAGTGATCAAACTTTGTTTGTGAGGTAGTGTGCTTGAAAGAATCGTGAATAAAATATAAAGGAAAGCTGTAAACGACACGAGTGTTTATGAGGAAAGCCCTTGATCCCTGTGGATCTCCGGCATAAAACCTCGGGATGTGACAAAAGTCACGCTACCTCTTGTTTCTTTTATTGAATGCAAAGTAAAAAATACAACTTGAGAGCAGTAATGATCGGGACTAAGTAATGAGAGTGTTTGTGGTGAGTGTTGTGTTCGTGAAGTGTCCTCCTAAACAGATCATACAACCTCTATTTATAGAGAAGCAAATAACGGTAATAAACTGAAATCCAGAGATAAATGCCGAAATAAATGGAGGGCCTTCAATTAGGACCGTTAGATGCCTTCTTCTCCATGTTTTTCCTCTTCAGTTACGATTCTTTAGGTCAGACTTGGTCTCGGTATCCCGAAAAATCAGGAAAGTCGTTAATGAGTCTTTAATCCTCAAATGTAACCGTTGTTGACTAATTCCAAGCTTAAATGTGAATCTTTAGGTCCAAGTTAGTCTTTTTACCGTTGTACCTACGAGAATAAGTCAAAACATACTGGGATAAAAACGATTAGTAATATCAGCACGCAGGATACCGAGCCGTATGCAGGATACCGAACTGTAATAGGAATCCGGGATCCAGAGCTGCAAAATTTACCCCTAACAATTGTCCCCAAAAATGTTGTTATCACCATTTACAACTGTTAATTTTTTCAAACAAAAAGATGTGATATAACCAGTCGCGATGACCATGCCTCAATCTAGGATCCAGATAGCGGAACAGGCTGCGGACAAGAATTTTAATGCTTCATCTTGAGATCTCCAAGAACGCCGCCAATTCTCTAGTCAACTTGGGAGGTGAGATGGCCGAGACAAGCACAAGTCAAGAAGTTGAGGCCGAAGAAGATGGTGGAGCTGGAGAGAAGAAGGTGACCCGGGGCAATGATAATAATATTGCCTAGGCTAAAACCCTGGGGTGAAGGTTTTGTTCTAAAGTCAAGTCATGGTTTCAAAATAAAATCTCTTGTTTTGTCTTGGGGTTTGAAAAACAACGGTTGGTTTTGGTTTTAGGATTGGATGGTATGTGATGGTAGAACCTGCTGAACAATATAATAATTCTAGGAAGTAATAATAGTTGATCTTTTCTGCCATGATTGTTTATATATTATATCTGCAGGAATATTTGATTAAAACATAGGTTTTGATCCAAACGAATTTATATGATTTGTTATGGAAAAAGTATCATGGCATAGTGAGAAGATTTCAGGAACCTTCTTGAGAAATATACATTCTCAAATCAAAAGTAGTCATGAATAGGTGAACATACCTTATAGTAGTACAGATTTTACCTCAGTATGTTATGATCCTTAGGGATCCTCGACTGTCCCCGGTATATGAGCAATGCAGAAGTCACTTGGTTGTTCCTTAGAGATTTTTCTGAGACAATCAATTCTTAGGATCCTTGTGGATGTTCCCATTACATCATTGATGGACTAATTACTTAGATAAATCGTGGGATTCCCGGGGATGTCCCCGTACTGCAAAATAACAGTGTCAATGTTCAAATGTCAAGTGTTTTCGTGGGCTATGCCAGTGATTTTTGTTAACATGTCAATGTTAAATACTTGGGCTGAGCCAAATGATGTACTTGAGTTATTAACTTGGGACATGCCAGCGTAGTGGGTTGTACTCGTAGTGACATGTAAATGCCAATAACCTTTGGTTACCATGTCAATGTTAAACTGCTTGGGTCATGCCCGACTATATAACACGTCCATGTTACTCCATTGAAAATATTCGTAAGGTCCAACATATAGCCAACAATAGTGAAATTTCCAGCTGCTCATCACAGACTGGTCCCACTATCTTGGATATCGTGCGCTCCTAGCGGGGTGTAGAAATCCAATCTACTTAGAAAGGCGAAAACCGTTCAAACCTTAGAAGGTTTATGTAACACCTTTAACTTAGATAGATGGCCAATCTCAAATTTCCTGTTCAGGATCCTCTGGGATTCCATCTGCAAAAACCTTAGATCTTGGTGAAGGTGGGTGTTAGCAAGGCTAACACCCCTCCGATGCTTAAGTCAGTATATTGATGAAATAAAGAGTAAAAAATAAATAAAGAAATAGGGATAAGAAAACATACCAGATTGAGCTAAAGTACAAGTTTTGACTTACATGAAGTAGGCTTTGAGATGAATGGCATTCCAGGATCTCGGCAGGATCTCTGCTTCCATATTTGCCAGCCAGTATGCTCCGATACTCGGATTCTGATTTGAGGATCCTGGGGTGATTCCAAGATCCCTGGTTGTGGTGACCCTGACAGCCTGAGATGGTCCAGTCGTCGCAACTGGAGACTGCATAGGAAGAAAGTCTCCCTGATGAGTTCCTGAGGATCCCGGAGTATCATAATTCAGGATCCTAGGCTGCAGTGGAGTAACTGCTGATTCCGCTGGTTTCTTTGAATCTGCCTTCATTTTCTCCATTTCTCTAAACATCGTCTAATTAGTCCTATTTTGTTCTTCCATTTGCTGTTTTACCTGCGAAAACAAAGAGATAACATCGTCGTTCGAAACAAAAACAGGTGTTGCAACATAAGTTCCAGATCTCGGGATACTAGGACCGGCAGATGTTGTTTTAGGGCCTGAGTTATCATTTTTCTTCTGTGTCAACGGCACAGGAGGAGGAAGACTTAGACCAGAGGTTGAAGATGAAAATGAAGAGGAGGTTTGTTTGGACTGAGATGCCATTTTTGAAAAGAACTTGGAAAGATAGTGATTAACGATGAGTTTTAAAAGAAATTTGAAGATGTCAAGCACCACTTGCCCCACGGTGGGCGCCAAATTGTTTTGACAAAAAATTAACAGGGATAATTAAGTAGCCAAACTTTGTATGTGCGGTAGTGTGCTTGATCGTATTGTGTAAAAAATATGAAGGTAAGCTGTAAATTGACACGAGTAGTTATGAGGAAAGCCCTTTGATCCTTGGGGATCTCCGGCATAAAATCTCGGGATGTGACTAATGTCACGCTGCCTCTTGATCTTTTTATTGAATTCTAAATGAAAATACAACTTGAGAGCAATAAGATCGAAGCTAAGTGTTACAAAGTGTGTTCTAGCAGTGTGTGATCTGTCCTAAGTCGATCATAAAGCCTCTTTATATAACAAAATGAAAGTCATAGAAATCCCCAAAATAGTGGAGAGTCTTCAGCCCTCTAATATGACCGTTAGAGCATTTATTTCGAGCTTCAGTTACGAAATTAAGCCAAAAGCAGTTACATAACGGTCTTCAAACGTTTTCCACAACCTTAAATGCGAGTCTTCATGGTAGACTTTGACTAGGATGACTCAGCTGCAAGAATAACTCAAAAACAGTTATGTAATAAACAGTTAGTAACATCAATATTCAGGATACCGAACTATGGTGGGGATCCAGGATCCCGGGTCGTAAAATCTACCTCTAACAACAAATACTAAATTAAGCTAGTACATTGTCCTAGAACCATATAGGTCAAAACAGTCTTGAGGTTTGACAATCATGTTGCTTCGGCTTCTAGGGTTTAATCCAAATGGCTAACCTATTCCAACCGTGACATACATATGTGTTACCTGAAAAACATACTTAAAAATGTCAATATAAAGGTTGGTGAGTTCACAGGTTTAGTTGTCTCAATGTAAAGCGGTTTTCCTTGAAAACATTGATATCGTGTACATGACCATAATATAAAACTGTTTTCCTCAAAAACATGTGATGACTTCAGAGTCATAAAGTGAAAACATTGAAAAGGTGTACATAGCCATAATATGAAACTGTTTTCCCGAAAACCTTGAAAATGTGTTCATGGGCTTAATATGGAACCGTTTTTTTCTCGAAAACATGTGATGACCTCATAGTCATAAAGTGAGTCGTTTTCCCAATGAAAACATGTGATGACTTAATAGTAATAAAAGAAGTCATTTACCCAATCAAATAGTTCTTGTAATTCAATTGTTCGCAAATTGTTCCAAGTGTATATGATAAACAAAACAAGTAATGTTGACCCATTTGTAGACTAGCTAGGTATACAAATAATATGTTTATACATGAGGAATAACCAAACCATGACAACAGTGTATGCCCTTCCCTCATTCCTCACGAAGTATGTGTTAAGACAATATGCGGTCATTTGGTCAGGTGGACCCCAGGTTAGCGCGACAAACCATGACCGAGGGTGTCAATCCTAATAGTACTATACATAGAATCCCAGGCTATCCACAACTAATGGTTATAAAATGTGTTTGTTCTAGGGGACTTTACGAGCTCTACATGTGTTCACTCATGCAAACATAAATGTCGGGTCTTGTTTTCTTGTTACCATATGAAAATGTTTGTAAATGTGTTCCATGTTTTCTCAAATGTATCAAACATTGATGTTCCCAAATGCATTAAACAATGATCTTTCATGTTTTCAATGTGTTATATAAATATGTTTCTCCCTCGATGTTTCTAAAACATTTGAAAGGTTAAAAGGGGGCAGTGAACTCACCTGATGACGTGTCAGGAATACTAATGTCCTTATGATAGTAATGGAAACTAATGTTCACATGATAATCACGGGTTACGTCCTACTCGATTCCTACGATACCTGTAGGAACTTAATGAGTTTTATAGACTAAGCCTAATAATGTAAAGCGAGTCTAAACTCGTATTGAGTTATCATGCGTGCGGTTATTGTCGACTTAATGATTGGTGATAATTGTTATTTAGGTTGAGTCGGGACTCTCAACTTACTTATTTTCCAATGGTCAAGTTCAAATGTAATAGTTTATCGAGTTCACGGTTGTGCATAACTGTTATGGGTTAAATTTCAAGCAGGATCCTGAATGATGCATGATCCGGAATCCAAGATGCTGGTAACTTCGGTATCCTGAATATTAATGCTACTAACGGCTATTTGTCCTTTATTTGTTTTATATGGGCATGTAAAACGTGTTGACTCGTTTTGTCCCTGAAGAATCGGACGAGAAGTCAAATAGAACGTGTAAAACTTGCGAGAGAAGCTCAATAACGGTCATATTTGAAGACCGAGTAAAGCTCCGGGATCCTCGTAGAGTTAGTTAAGATCATTTTTTGTATTTAATCAGCGGCTTGATCGATTAGCAACACACACAATTCACCTAGCATTAAAAAACACTCGTAAGAAGCTCTGTAACACTTAGATCTTGATCATTTGCTGCTCACACTTGTAATCTTTTTACCCTTTATTCAAGAAACGAGGCAGGTGTCGATTGTCACCTCCCGAGGTTTTATGTCGGAGATCCTTAAAGATCAAGGGCTTTCCTCGTAAACAACCGTGTCAAGTTCTACTTCTTTTTATCGATTTTCATTGATTTTAAAAGCACATTACCTCACTTACTAAGTTTGGTTACAAATTTGGTTTACTTAATTTTTACCCAAAACAATTTGGCGCCCACCGTGGGGCAAGTGGTGCTTTTCATCTTTAAATTCAAGACTCAGGCCTTCTCTTCTTTGCCGTCATTGCCCTGACCGATCACCTCTGCAGCTTCCTTGAACTATACTTAAATATCGTGCGCTACAGGCAGAGTGTTTAAACTCAATACTTAGAAAGGTGAAAACCTTAAAACCTTTGAGATATTCGGGATACCTTAACTTAGGAGAGATGCCAATCTTTAACTTCTGTCATGATTCTTGGGGATCCTTCCTGCAAAACATGAAACCTTGGTGAAGGTGGGTGTTAGCTTGGCTAACAGACCTCCGACGCTCAAGTCAGTACTTTGATCAAGGGTAATAAATATAAGAACAGACAAGGATAGAAGACGTACCAGTTTCAGTCAGAACATAAGTTTTAAACTTACATAAAGTAGGTTTTGAGATGGATAGCGTTCCAGGATCTTGGCAGGATATCCCCTTCCATAATAGCCAACCAATATGCACTCTTGCCTGCTTCAGAGTCAATCAAGTATGGGCCTTCCCACTTTGGTGCAGGCTTCCCATCACTGGGATTGGTAGTATTTTGAAACGCCTTTCTTAATACAAGATCACCCACTTGGAATCTTCTAATCCTTATGTTTTTGTTATAAGATCTTGCTATCCTTCGTTGATAAGCTGCAATGTGAACTTTGGCAAGATCGCTGAGTTCATCCACAGTGTCAAGATCATGAGCAAGAGTTTCGTTGTTAGTCTCTAGAATCTGGAGATTGGTCCTGGCAGTAGGGATGACCATTTCTTTAGGGATCATGGCTTCAGTGCCAAATACCAATGAGAATGGGGTTTGCCCTGTTGCGTTCTTCATGGTTGTCCTGTCTGCCCAAAGTACAAACGGTAGCTCTTCAGCCCATCTTCCTTTCTTTGCCCCCAATATCTTTTTGAGGTTGTTAATGATGATCTCGTTGCTAGATTCCGCTTGTCCGTTGGCTTGAGGATGTACTGGGGTAGACGTTATCATTTTGATTCCCCAACTGGCACAGAAGTCAGTTGTTCTCTTGCCAATGAACTGAGATCCATTATCACATACTATCTCTGCTGGGATCCCAAATCTTGTCAGGATATTGCGCTTGATGAAGGAGATTACCTCTTTCTCTCTGACTTGGACAAATGCCTATGCTTCAATCCATTTTGAGAAGTAATCTGTCATTGCTAGCATAAAGACCTTTCCTCCTGGTGCTTTGGGAAGTTTGCCGACGATATCCTTTCCTCATTTCATGAATGGCCATGGAGAGATGATTGGATATAAAGGTTCGGCCGGTTGATGGAGTATGTTGCTGTGTCTTTGGCAAGTGTCACATTTCTGGGAATAATCTATAGCATCTTTCCTTATGGTAGGCCAGTAATATCCTATCCTCAGGATCCTTGAAAATAGCGCTCTGCCCCCAGTGTGGTTACCACAGTCGCCTTCGTGTATATCTTTCAGAACTTCATGTGCTTCCGGATTCTCCAAGCATCTTAAGTATGGACCTGCAATAGATTTTCTATACAAAACATTCTGTAAAATTATAAAACGAGATACCCTCATGCGAAAAGCCTTGTGGTTCTTTTCATCACTCGGGATCTCACCATCCTACAAGTATTTTTTTATGGGTAAAATCCAAGATCCTTGACTAGATTCAAGATCCCGAATATCTGCTTCTTCTTTAGTGTTGGATACTTCATTTATCTTCTCAATTGCTGGGCTCAGAATATGTATGATAGGTATCTTGATGTCTTCCGGTATCCTGAGAGCCGAAGCAAGGTTTGCTAGGGCATCAGCCTCAGTGTTGTCTTATCTGGGCACTTGTGTTATATTAAAAGTTTGGAATTCCATGGATAATTGCTTAAATACTGCGAGGTATTTGGCCAATTTTTCTCCCTTTACTGCATACGAGCCATTGAAATGGTTAGCAATTAATAATGAGTCTACATATACCTTGAGATACCTGATCTTGATATCCCGAGCTAGTTGTAATCCTGCTATCAGCGCCTCATATTTCGCTTCGTTATTAGTTGCCTGGAACTCACAACTTATGGATTGGGGCATTATGTCTCCTTGTGGCGATTTTAGTATGACTCTCAGACATGTTCCTCTTAAATTTGATGCACCATCAGTGAATAAGGTCCATTCATCCTTCGACTCTTCTAGTTGTTGGACTTCAAGGTCTGCCTCATGTTGAATGTCATTGCTGAAATCAGCCACAATGCCCGCAAGTGCCTGAGACTTTATTGTTATTCTAGGTTCATATATGAGTTCGTAGGCGTTGAGCTTGACTGACCATTTAGCCATCCTTCCTGATATCTCTAGCTTTCTTAAGACACACTTAATAGGGTAGTTAGTCTTAACATGAGTTTCAAAATAATATCTTAGTTTAGTGGATGGCATTATTAAAGCTAAGATCAGTTATTCTAAATGAGAGTACCTGGTTTCAGCTGCAAGTAAACTTTTACTTACATAGTATACCGGATGTTGTTGCCCCTCGTGGTCCCTGACTAGTACAACACTTACGGTGCTTTGGGATACTGCCAAGTATAGGGATAATGGTTCGTTGTCTTCTGGTTTCATTAATAGAGGTTCCGATGACACGTATTCTTTCAGTGATTGGAGTGCTCGTCCATGATTCTCTTCCCATTTGAATCTTTTGTTCTTCCTCAGGATGTCGTAGAACTCTTTGCACCTTTCTGAGGATCTCGATATGAAACTATTGAGTGTTGCTACCCTGTCGGTTAGTCTCTGAACATCCTTGGTGTTTGCTGGGGATTTCAGATTGATAATCGCTTTGATGTGTTCTAGAGTGGCTTCTATCCCTCTCTTGGTTACCATGTAGCCCAGGAATTTTCCTGCCCCCACTCCAAAGTGGCATTTGGAAGGATTCAACTTCATGTTGTATTGATCCAGGATATCAAATGCTTCTCTAAGGTCCTTGAGATGATCCTCAGCTTTCTTTGATTTTACCACCATGTCGTCTATGTATACCTCCATGGTGTCCCCTAGTTTCTCTTTGAACATCATGTTCACCAGCCTTTGGTATGTAGCACCTGTATTTTTCAAACCGAAAGGCATAGCAATATAACAATAGATACCTGTAGGAGTCATGAATGCTGTGTCTTCCTGATCCGATGGTTCCATTTAGATCTGTTGAAATCCCGAAGAGGCATCCATAAATGTCAGGATCTCGTGGCCAGCTGTAGCGTCCACCATTGAGTCTTTGTACGGTAATGGGAAGGGATCTTTAGGACACGCCTTGTTGAGGTCCGTGTAGTTTACACAAACTCTCCACTTCCCATTTTTATTCTGGACCACCACCACATTGGTTAGCCATTTTGGGAATTTTGCTTCCCTTATCATTCCAGACTTGAGAAGCCTTTCCACCTCTTCTTGGATGATCATGTTTCTTTCAGGAGCAAATTTCCTTCGCTTTTGATGTATTGGCCTGAAACTTTTGTCAATTCCAAGTCTATGGGTTATGATATTTTTAGATATACCTGTCATGTCTGTTATGAATTAAATTTCAAGCAGGATCCTGAATGATGCATGATCTGGAATCCAAGATCCTGATAACTTCGTTATCCTGAATATTAATTCTACTAACGGCTATTTGTCCTCTATTTCTTTTATATGCGCAGGTAAAACGTGTTGACTCGTTTTGTCCCTGAAGAATCGGACGAGAAGTCAAAGAGAACGTGTAAAACTTGCGAGAAAAGCTCAATAACGGTCATATTTGAAGACCGAGTAAAGCTCCGGGATCCTCGGAGAGTTAGTTAGGATCATTTTTGTATTTAATCAGCGTCTTGATCGATTAGCAACACACACAATTCACTTAGCATTACAAAACACTCGCAAGAAGCTCTGTAAACACTTAGATCTCGATCATTTGTTGCTCACACTTGTAATCTTTTTACCATTTATTCAAGAAACGAGGCAGGTGTCGATTGTCACCTCCCGAGGTTTTATGCCGGAGATCCTTAAAGATCAAGGGCTTTCCTCGTAAACAACCGTGTCAAGTTCTACTTCTTTTTATCGATTTTCATTGATTTTACAAACACACTACCTCACTTCATAAGTTTGGTTATAAAATTGGTTTACTTAATTTTTACCCAAAACAATAACCATATGTATTTATACTTAATAATCACAATTATCGTTCGTATGACTCTTAACAGAATGTGTGCAACTCTATTTTTATAATATACACGTGTTAATATATATGTGTGTGTGTGTGTATATATATATATATATATGTATATATAACTTTAAAATATAACTGTACAATTCGTGTATCTCGCTAGTAAATGTTAGGGTTCATGTAGGACATACTTAGATCCATATGTCGATGTTAGTATATATATACTTATATATTTTTGTGTGTATGCATATACATATATATATATATATATATATATATATATATATATATGCGTGTGTGTATATAGAGTTTGTTTAAAACCGTATCACTAAAATACAAGTAGGGTTATAACCAAAATAGATATCAATTTGTCAAAAATAGTATTTATACATGTATATACATTCCTTTGTATTTGCAGCTAAACGTGTGTCATATAATATTCATTGGTTTATGAAACACGTACGTAGTTATAACTATACATTCATAAAAATACATTTATATGTGTGACAAATTATATATCCAAATCTAACCCTCGTGTTACTTAATAATCGTTGGGTTTTTATATAACGAGTGAATATCTATATATATATAGGTATATATATAGGTATTTACATGTGTACGGAAATACATATTATTATATGGTATGTTTTATTTATGAAAACTATAATCATATTACTCTTGTTAATCGTCATATTTCCATTTAGTAACTTCAGGTTATACATTAAGTTATCATTCAAACGGAATATCAATTAGATATATACATATATATATATACACGTTCGTACAAATCATTGACATTAACGTCATTCCAATCATGTCTAAGTTGTATAAATTGTTTTATACCACAATTATAATATAATTATTTCTACGTTCACGTAATAATATTTACTAATCATATGTATCGCTCTTTAATCACGTTTAAGATTCTTGTTTAATCGATTCACTCGCTTACGGATACACTTTCTCGTTCATTAACATTTTTATATTTTGTCCAAACAAGTTTCTCTATATTAAATACGCGTGTTTTACGGTCCATTAATATTGATTATTAAGTTAATATTTATTTTTTATATATAATAAGTCATTTAGGCTCAACGAGTTTAACCGCACTTTAACCGCACACACACTCGCTTAACTTTTGTAATAATAAAGTAAACGTTTGGCGTGTGCTTTTACCTTCCCAGTCGTTGGTATCGTATACGTGGACTCGTTTACAATCTTTGACCCGTGTTGACCACAGTTGACTTTCATTGATCGGGTTTGACCGAGTCTCGAGAGAGCTTAAAACAAGCCTAACTATCCCGATCTAACCGCCATAACCTGTAAAAGTTAACATTAATACACGAGAATGAAACCCGGCCACCAAATTGTAACGAACCAACTTTCGGGTTTACCTTATAATATATTATTTATATTATAGGGGGTGTTTTTAAATAAAAGGAAGTTGGAGGATGTCTTTTAATTGATGGAACTACCTAGTTTGGGTGGGAGGAGTTAAATTACAAAGTGGAAGTTGGAGGATGCCTTTTAATTGATGGAACTACCTAGCTTAACTTTTGTAATAATAAAGTAAACGTTTGGCGTTTGCTTTTACCTTCCTAGTCGTTGGGTTCGTATACGTGGATTCGTTTCCAATCTTTGACCCGTGTTGACCACAATTGACTTTCATTGACCGGGTTTGACCGAGTCTCGAGAAAGCTTAAAACAAGCCTAACTATCCCGATCTAACCGCCATAACCTGTAAAAGTTAACATTAATACACAAGAATGAAACCCGGCCACCAAATTGTAACGAACCAACTTTCGGGTTTACCTTATAATATATTATTTATATTATAGGGGGTGTTTTTAAATAAAAGGAAGTTGGAGGATGCCTTTTAATTGATGGAATTACCTAGTTTGGGTGGGAGGAGTTAAATTACAAAGTGTAAGGGCTAAATGTGAAAAATGGCTAAGTGTTGGGGGGGGGGGTTTGGGGGTGGAATCGTAGACACACACACATATGGTGTGTGTGTGTGTGTTGTGAAAATTGAAAGAGAGAAAGAGGAGAAAAAAGGCTTTGATCTAGAACTTGAAATCTGGAGTTGTATGCTCAGAATTGAAGGATTTGGTTAGTACATCTCCTTCCAAACAACAAGTAAGCTCTCTTTCACCTCTTGAATCCACCATTTATGGTGTTCTTGGTGGGTTTTGTTGAAATCAAGCAATGGGACTGATTTAGGTGCTGTAAACGATTATTAACTTGATAAAAGTGATAATCTAGCTTGATTAAGGGTTAAGGGTGGTAGATAACATCATGTTAACATCCAATTCGATGATTCAAGAATTAGGGTTCTTGAGGGTGATTTGAGGGTTTTCTAATTGGGGATATTTATATGATGAATTGAATGTTGGTAAGTATCTATGGTGGTAATAGACGCATTAATTGATAAGAAACCTCAATCAATTTGATGATTTCAAAATTAGGGTTCATGAGAACCTAATTTGGGGGTTTTATAATTGGAAGTGTTCAAATGGTGAATTGAGTATGAATAAGTGTTTATGGTGTAATATAAACACATGTTCAAGTATAAAAATCAATTGAATTGGTGAATTATGAATTGATAAAATTGTGGAAATTGGGTGAAATCCTTAACGGGTCAAAATGGGTTGGTTGTTATCTTGAAAGGTTGAAAGGTTGAAAGCTTGAAAGAAACTAATTAAATCAAGTTTACAATGAGTGTAATCCATAAGGTCTATGGTGGGTGTTAGACCTAAATTGGAAATAGTGAATTGGTGGATTGAAAGTTTGACTAATGGGTCATTTGGGTTGTATAGGTGATCAAGTAGTAAGGAAGCTAGCTTGGAGGATCAAGCGGGATCATCTTTGGCAAAGTTAAGTGCTTTGCACTTACTTAGTAGTGAATAAGTAGTTTATGTGTAAGTAGATAATGTGATAAATTATATTTACATTTTTTACTATGTGGCATATGGTCAAATTAAGGTGTGAAATGTGGTAAAAGTGGTGTAGTTGACTAATGTGGTAAATAGTCAAACATAATGTGGTAAAAGTGATATAGTTGACTAATGTGGTAAATAGACAAACATAATATGATAAAAGTGGTATAGTTGACTAATGTGGTAAATAGTCAAACATAAGGTGGTAAAAGTGGTGTAGTTGACTAATGTGGTAAATAGTCAAACATAATGTGATAAAAGTGGTGTGGTTGAGTAATGTGGTATATAGTCAAACTAAAGTATAGAATGTGGTGAAATTGATATAAATTGACTTAATGTGTAATAAGTCAAACCATTGTGGATAATGGTGAAATTGATATAAAATTGACTTAATGTGGTATAAGTCAAACCATTGTGGATAATTGTGAAATTGTTATAATTTTACCTTAGTGGTATAGGGTCAAACTATTATGTTGAAATTGGTGTAATTAGACTATGTGGTAATAGTCAAACTTGAATGTGCAAATGTGGTAAATAGATGTAATTAGACTATGTGGTTAATAGTCAAACTTGAATGTACAAAAATGGTAAATAGATGTAACTTGACTTATGTGGTTATTGGTCAAACTAATGTTTGATATGTGGTTAAATGGTGTAAATGACTCAATGTGGCCAAGAGTCAAGTAAAATGTAGAATGTGGTAACATTAGACTAAAATTGACCTAATATGGTAAAAGTCAATCGTTGGTGGTAAAACAGTAAATTGATTGATTACATGAAGTGTGGATACTTCATGGAGCTGTTTACGTGAAGTGTGGATACTTCACGGGTGATAGTGAGGTCAAGTACTTCACGGGTGAAAGTGAAGTCAAGTACTTCACGGGTGACATGAAGTGTGGATACTTCATGGGTCGGCATGGAGTCAAATACTCCATGTGAGAAAGCGAGAGGTGGATCTCTCGTTAGACATGTGGATATGTCAAGTTGAAAGAATGGTAAAACATAAAATGTGTATGGGTCGTTATGTATCTAAAGTTGTAGGTTATTATGTACCTAAACTAACGAACTGATAGAACTTGTTGTTAAACTCTTATCAAACGAGTAGTGGTACTCGGGTTTGGGGATGAAAAACTAACGAATATATATGTTAGTACATGGGGTGGTTTATAGATGTTATAGAGTGAGTTTTGTGGCTTAAAGACCAAAGGGGATTGAGGTTGTCGGTTGGAAAGGCCAAAAACTGCAAAAAAAATCATATTTATGCAGGGGAGGGAGTAACCTTACGCCCTAACCTACTGCCTTACGCCCTACCTTACGCCAATAACATTAGATGAAGTAACCTTACGCACTACCTTACGCCATTAAAATTAAAATTTGATTTTGGATTGGTTCTTGGTGTTTTGACTTGGGACTTGTCCCAAGGGTTGTATTTCATTACTAATGTGTATTTTGGGGTGATTTCATTGTAGGTAAAACTCCGATGTGATCTCGGGTCTCGCATCACATGGATTGGATTTTCGTGGACATGTTTAGTAATTGGTTTTGTTAATCTTCTCGTATAGAGTCTTTACAAACTATTTGGGGTTGTTACAAGTTGAGGATAACTTGTTAGTAACTTTTGTTAAACTAATTTGTGGAAATTATGTTAGTTTAATTCGTGTTTGTAAAACATAACGTATGGATACGTTAAATGTCGTTTTAGGACCTAACTTCCGCGTGTTTTAAAATGTGTAAATTAGGTTGAATGTTTGGGTGTTACACAAATCAACCGATCTAAACCAAAATCTCTAGATCTATAACGTACATCCACATATCTGAAATAAAAAAAAAGGCTTATACAATGAGAAATGGGTTCGGGTTCGGGTTCTTACCTCGTATCACTGGGAAAACGAAAGGATCTGCCGGAGCAACTACC
This sequence comes from Smallanthus sonchifolius, assembly GCA_023525975.1. Lineage (NCBI taxonomy): Eukaryota > Viridiplantae > Streptophyta > Magnoliopsida > Asterales > Asteraceae > Smallanthus > Smallanthus sonchifolius. The sequence goes on from CM042018.1 coordinate 105,851,752, forward strand.
CGTGGTGACCGGAACTCGTTTTCCCCACTAATCTGAGTAGATCCACACGATGTAGGTCCAGATCTGCCGTTTTGAACTCGTCGGAACCGTCCCCGTCGTCGGATTTCTCTTTTCTGCTTGAAAAGGTGGTTTTGCTAGCCGGGATTTGAACAAGCCGGTTGATATGCCCTAAATTATACATGTTTTGCATGCATAATAATCCCCATATTATGGTACTAATTGATTAATAACCTTGCAAATGATAATGCGTTAATATTTCACAATTGCAGGTTATTCGGTGCCCCAAGATAAACAGAGCAAAAACCAGCTTAAAACATGAAGAAATCAAGCTTTTGGAGGACCAAACCCAAGCATTGACCCCCAAGAAGTCAAACCAGGTCAACATAAGTCAAACCAACAGTTAAAAGACAAAACTGGGAAGCAAATAGGGGATGCACGGTCGTGCATCCCTTTGCACGGTTGTGCAATGCCCTACTTGCTCCCCAAGGCTCTAGTACACTGTCCCGTGTACCCTGTTTGATTCCCGAGGTGTTTGCACGCCCGTGCAATCCAATGCATGCCCGTGCATTGCTCATTTTGACGCCTATAAATAGATGGCTTGGGTTCTTCATTTAACACACCTCAATACACCATTCTATTCCACAAGATAGAGAGAATAGTTCATTTCTAGTAGTAGTAGTGAGTAGAGGGGCTCTTCCTCCTTGTTCCACAATATGGGAGCCTACGAAACTCAGCGTTATGCTAGTTAGCATGGCCATTCGTGGCTAAGCTTCTTGTATTGTTAGGGTGAAGATGATGTTTGGTGCATGTTAATGTTTGACGTATTAATCTAGTGGTATGTTTATGTCTTTAATTATTCGTCCTTAAAACCACCATTTGGTGGGATTTTATTATCGTCTAAATATGTCTTTATATTTGTGAGTGTTCTTGATTTTAAAGCGTAAGATCGTAAAACTTTTTTAATCAAACTTCTTTTGAAACTTGTACGTCTTTATACAAGTAGAGATTGATAAGCCAAGTCAGCATTATTAAGGTCGTACGTCTTTATACGAACTTCTTGTGCGACCAAGAATTGGTAAACTCGTGTTGGGAACGGTACGTCTTTATACTTGATCTCATTGTTACACCGCCTCCCGGTGAGCAAAATATAATCACCTATTTAACCTTAGAACAAAGCATTTACGTTCGATGTCTTAAACCAACCCGGAGATGACCATTTGAAGGGTTGAGGGTAATTGTTGTCCTTAACGGGAGGCACTACCATTTTAATTTAAAGATTTTAATTCGTGAATCAAATGTCGTGAGGACGAGGCTCTAGCGATGACCCGGGTCACAAGTTTGTAGTAGTTATATCACTGGATTAGTCAACTTAACATTATCACGTACCATGCTGATTTGAAGCCCAAAACAATACTCTTCGTAACCTGATCATTTCCAAGATATTTACTTTCCTGCTATATACTATTCTGTTCGTTATATTTCTGTTACACACTTCACGCACGTTTTTACTTTTTTGTTATTTACTTTACTGTTATTTACTTTTCTGTCATTTACTATTCCGCTTCACAAGCACACAAAACCCACTCACTAATTGATCCGGCTAAACGATAACAAACGTTGAGTATTGGAACTCGACCGTGTCCATTGGTTCGATGCTTGGTTCTTACCTAAACTATATTACGCTGCGATAGGTACACTTGCCTATTGTGTGTGTTTTTAAGTTAAAGTAATTATCATTTTATAAATTTAAAACCTGATCTCGTAAAACTATCATGAAAATATATTTATATATTTTCATATATTAAAAACGACACATCACCGGTCAAAGAACCTCCCTAGCCGCCACCCCTACACGGCTGAACCCTAGCTCCGTCGCCAGAGCCCCCGCCCCTGCTTTTCCGGACCATCGTCATAAGGCCGAGACCATCGCCGAAAAAACGGGAGCCGTCAAGGCCCGTCAGAACTCGTCTGTCCCTAGCCGCCGCCACCCCTTTGGACCGGATTTTCTGCCATTTCCGTCGAGAACTAGCGGGAACAGCCACCATGATCGTGTTCGGGACGACGAGATCTATGTGAATGTATAGACCACTCGCCGCCGCCTATGGCGGCGCCTCCGTGCTCCGCCGCTGTGGCTCCGCCACCGACCTGACGAATCCGATGGTCTCTCTCCCTCCTTCTCTCATTTACACCTTTAGTGTGTGTTTGTGTTTTGAAAGAATGGGGGATACTTGGGGGGGGGGGGTTCTCCAATATATATAGACGACTTTTTTTTGTCACGTTTACACCACATTTAAGCTCGTTTTCGTCCCGTTCCCGTGTTAATCGATCTTATGTTCCCGAATAATTAGTTTAAAATACTTGGAATTACGGAACGTTAATAATAATATTATTTAAGTAGTTTAAGTCTTGAAATTTCTGTTTTAATTGATGTACGAACCAGTACGCGTAGGTATCGCGTTTCTAACGCATTCGTCCTTTTTAAACGTTTCGCGTTCCGAGTTTAACTGTTATTATTTCACTAATAATATTAAAATAAATATTTATAATATTTTTCGTATCAAAATACGTATTGGTAATAATCATACCGCTATCGTTAATCTTACGAGCATCTGATGCGATTTAACGTTTAAAATTACTTAATCGCGTACGTTCTTGTATCTTTTCTCAAAATCTCAGGATCGCATAACAAGTCATTAAACGAAACCAAGTGGCTAGTATGATGTTCGGATTGTGTGACTTTGGACCTCTAACGGGCTCAGGTCCTTATTGGGCCTCAATTGGGCTTGAATTTCTATTAGGCCTTATTAGGCCCAGTCGGTTTAGTCCAACAACTAGGTTTTAGAATCCTGAATTTTTGCAGGTGTCATAATAGAAAATGAAATAAAGGATGAGTTATATTAACGGATTGTATGCTTATCTTAGCATACTCAATGCATGATCAAAAGTGCTCATGTGATGGTTGGGATCTATCCCACATCACCAAGTTAAACAAAACTTCGAGCGTCCCTTGTCTTATAAAAGGGAGGCGCAAGCTAAATTCACTATCGTGGGTTTAATGGTTAGCCAACCAAAACTAGCTAAAACTTTAAAGTTTTGAATCCAAGATTAAAGATGGTCGGTATCAATCCGTCAACTTGATATCAACTGAATCATATCGATTTTAGTGAGAGCGTAAGACTATAAAAATACTAAACCAAAGAGTAATGTGGTGGTATTTCACACCCGCCGCGAAGCGCGGGCTTCCATATTTTTTAATCTATACTACTTTATAATGCATATTGAGTGGGCAAAAGGGTAATTTTACCCAATTTTAAGACACCATCTTAAATATCACTTGTTAAACACAATATACAAGTACATAAAAGCCTAATCCTTTAAAGCTAAACCGAGTGTTTTTTTTTTTTTTTTTACTTTTTAGCTTGTCCCATATTGGTGGTTTACCCAACCTAATCATAGAGCAAACCACTATAAATAGAGAAGCCTCTTTACTTGAGTAGGGGGAGGATCAAATAAGAAGTATGTTTTCGCTAAGAACTCTAAGAAATGACCAAAACGCTTAGAAACGATATCAAATGAACTCCGATTGAGCTCATTTCAGCGGCGTTGGAACCGTCTCGTCGAACTCTATCATCTTAGCTTTTAGGGTTTAGCTTTTAAGGTTTAGATTTTACGTTTGAATTTTAGGATTTTAGCCTTATAGTAAAGCCTTAGGATTTAGCTTTTAGGGTTTAGATTTTATGATTTAGGTTTTTTTGGGGGGTAGGGGTGGGGGGTTTAGGTTTTTGGGGGTGGGTGGGGGTGGGTTTAGGTTTTTGGGGGGGTGGGGTTGGGGGTTTTAGGTTTTTTGGTGGGGGTGATGGTTTTAGGCTTTTTGGGGTGGGGTTGGATGGGGGGTTTAGGTTTTTGGGGGTGCGGGTGGAGGCGGGTTTAGGTTTTTGGGTCCGGATTAAAGTTCGATGAGACGGTTCCAACGTCGCTGGAATGAGCTTGCTTAAAAAAAACCACTTCTTAGTGTTTTTTAGCGAAAAACCACTTCTTAGTGGAACCTTCCCCTACTTGAGTAAATTGAACCATTTGTTCCATGTCCTTTTTGGCTAGGTTAGGTAAATAATGAATATTTGTTTTAGTGCAAAGAATTGGATACTTAACCGAGGTTCAAAGCTTGCTTAAAAAAAAAACTCAGCTTGAAATCGTTCCGGTTGTAAACTTGCTGACTTGGATCGGCTTGGTTTGTAAACAAGCTGAGCCCGAGCTAGGCTTGGCGCTGGTAAGGTTGTGAACTAGGTTTGAAGCTTATAATAATAATACTAATAATAATAATAATACACAAATATAATAAGTGTTTAAGACATGTCGAGTTAAATTGCACTCTCAAAAAGAGACTCTGTGACATCGCCGCTTTGCGCCGGCCAACCCAGTAGTTAAGTAGTAACTTATTTATTATGATTAAAAATATATCTATAAATAAAATATATCATTAAATAAAATGATTCATACGTGTCGAAAGTAAACCCTAAAGTTTTCACATTAATACATGAAACTTTAAAGTTACTTTTTAAAAGAAGCTTTCAATAATATTGTAATGAATATAGTTTATGTATTTAACCCGCTAATTATCAAATATAATTAATCATTACCCGTTTTAAACAAATTAATATCACTTTGTTGTTGTAGAGGTAAGATGAAAACTAGAAAAGAAATGAATTTCAACCTTGTTAAAGCCATGTCTAGGCTAGACATCATATTAGCAATTAAATTGATTTTATAAACCATGAAGACATGAAATTAAGAGAAATCAAACTTATAACTTATAGATGATTTACAAATGGTTATGGGATATTATTTCAAATTTTACGTTTATTAAATTGAAAAAAATATATGTATTCATATATTTTTACACAAAAAAATCATATATAAATCAAACAATCTTGCAAATAAAAAGGTAATATTGATCATATATATGCATTATTAAAACTCCTAAAGATATTTTAATTAATCTTTGAAAGACAATAATAATACATGCCATTATATTACATAAATAAAAGTAAACCTTTTGCAAGCTATGCAAAACTATCAAACACATGATATACCAAGAGAAGTACTAGGCATAAACTGATCGGACACTGTCCTTGTAACCAAAGACTCCATCTCCGGCGAAAGCCCATCGAACTCCGGCAACGTCTCCGGCACTTCGGGGATGGTAGCTAGTGCACTAGAAGTGTCATAGACGTAGAAAGGCCCTTCTATTAGTGAGGTGGTGTTGTGGTTGTGTTTAGGCCGGAAAATTGATCGGAGAAACTTGTGGAGTGAGCGGGAGATCCTTGAGTGTTTCTTGGCGGTGTGTGGCGGTTGATGGTGGTAGGAGATGTAGGGCATTGACATGGTTGTGGTGGAGATGGAGATGGAGGAGTTGAGTTGGTGTTGTAAAGTTTTGAGCTCAAATTAATGAGTCATAAAGAGAACTACCACACACTCATATTTCACGTTTTCTTGCTTTCTCTTTTCTATATATTGTCAACTTCAGTCTTCATATGCATACATTTGTGTGTATATATATAGTTGTATATATACATAGGGGAAGGTTCCACTAATAAGTGGTTTTTCGTTAAGAAAATGCTAAGAAGTGGGTCAAACGAACTCCGATTGAGCTCATTCCAGCGGCGTTGGAACCGTCTCATCGAACCCTAACCCGCCCCCAAAAACCTAAACCCCCTCCACCCGCACCCCCAAAAACCTAAACCCCCCCTCCAACCCCGCCCCGAAAAGCCTAAAACCACCACCCCATCCCCCAAAACCTAAACCCTCCACCCCACCCCACCCCACCTAAAAACCTAAACCCACCCCCAGCCACCCCGAAAACCTAAACCCCCCACCCCTAAAAAAACCTAAACCCTAAGGCTAAAACCATAAAATTCAACGCTAAAATCTAAAACCTAAAAGCTAAACCCTAAAAGCTAAGATGGTAGAGTTCGACGAGACGGTTCCAACGCCGCTGGAATGAGCTTAATCGGAGTTCGTTTGATGACGTTTATTAAGGTTTTTGTCATTTTTAGGCTTTTTAGCGAAATATCACTTTTTATTTGAACCTCCCCCTACATACATATATGATATATGAGAGAAAAACGAAAATAATTATATATATTTTTTCAATCTTAAATGATTTAAAAATAAAAGAAAATAATGTAAATGTAATGGTTGTAGTTTCTCACTTTTTATCTTCTAAAATTAAAAAAAATTGGGAACAAATTGGTTTGATTGTTCGTTTACGTATATAACATACGCATGTGTAGATAAACGATACAAAAACTAAAGGGAAAATCACGAAAATAGATAAATTAACTAAGAAAATTAACAAAATAGCCATTGAATTTGTGGAGTTTTAAAATAGGCAACCCAAAACAACCAATCAAAGGAGGACAAATAAGCAGAGCCGGCACCTGAGCACCTCCATAGCCTACACTCTGATAAGTCAACAACTCCGTAGCCCACACTTCGGATAAGCCAATACCTCCATAGCCCACACTCAGATAATTCAGCACCTCCATAGCCAACTTGAAACTAATGTAAAAGTCAATTCCATGTCGACACCTCCATAGCCCACACTCTGATAAGTCGACACCTCCATCACTTTTTATATGCATGGTCGTAATTCTCCTCACGGCTGCGCCCATTCACGCCCAATCACACACCCTAGGGGGATGTGTTCCACGTCTAATCACGGGCCACCATAGATCAACCCCCCCCCCCCCCCAACAATCACTTAACCATTACACATAGTCTAATCATGTTTTATTACTATATTAAATGTCTAATTTTTCTACTACCTGTATCAAACTTCACTATTTTCTTATAGTTTAACATCTTAAATTATCACTAATAGTTGATTGAAACATATATAAAATTGTTTATTTTATGACCCTAATAAAAAAAATTAAAAACTAATGGCTTCACCGCGTGTGAGTATATACCGTTTTCGTTTTTTTTCATAAAAGAAACTTTATATATATTTGATAATAAGAACAAATATAAAAAGCAATTAGTTAATCACAGGTCTTGAAATACAAACCATGGAAATGGATGGGTCATTGAGCTGTAAACTTGGAGGGGCATGTGGTAGGTTTTGATACGTTGGACGCCAACACAAATATAAACAAGTTTTATTTTGTAGAGTTGTAGATTGAACTACGGAAGTATCTCAACTATATATTTTATTTTATTTTATTTTATTTAAATCATTTATATATTAGACTAGCGTATCTATCTATTTTTAGTTTTATTAATCAATACATACCGTTGGCCATTTGGTGCAATGTTTTTTTTTTGAACGGCGAACATTGAATGTTGTGACGTCGCACCCCCTCCCCCTCCCGCGTCACATGGGAGAGCCTCATCCAACTCCGACAAATATGTTGTCTTAACCGGGCCCACTTGGCGTCAGAGTTGGAGAGCATCAAAGGAAAAATCTCCCCCAATACGGCCCCTTCCGGGCTTGAGAGAGAGCCGAGGCTCGAACCCTGGATCGGCGTGGGTAAAACCCTGGTGCATCAGTCTAAGAACTAGGCTTCGTTTGCATGCCTCAGAAATTAATGGGGAGAGCAGGAATTGAACCTGGGTCACAAGTAACACCATGTCTCTTCCTTACCACTCCACCACCAACTCATTGGCTTGGTGCAATGTTAGCTCCAATACTTCCCATAGTGGAGGTCTTGGGTTCGAATCCTGGCCACAACAAAAAAAGGGTCTGTGGCCAGGTCAGGGGGTTTACCTAGTTGGAAGTTCCTCATGGGATGGGCTGCCCTGGATGTTCTAGGTGTTACCCGGGAAAACCCAATTATCCTAGAATATCTAGGATTCGTTCAAAAAATTAATCCATACATAAAAAGTATATTTAATAATAAAAATGATTTGTCTTTTAACAGTTTTTATTACAGTTTCATACATCAAGATAAGTGTTAACGAAAATGCATATTTTTGTCAAATATAATATCTTTTTACTAGAATTATTATGAATAAAAATACATGCTCGGGTAAGTTATAAGCAACGTTTTCTAGACAAGACTGGTCAGTTGCACCAGGACTCCTGAACACCGCCTGTCCATTTGAGCACTTATAACTTATAAGACATGTGTGTATGGGTCCAGGCCGGCCTTGGTGTGGTGCTCCATACGCAACTGTATCGGGCCTGGTTTATCAGGGGGTTCAATTTTATTTTTTATTTATAATATTTTTTTTAAAGAAATACATGTTAATTTATAAAAACTCAATTACATTTTAACCACTTTACCCATATAAACCACTTTCTTTTTGTTTTAGCCCAATTAAACCACTTTAGCCTATCAAAACCACTTAAACCCAACTAAACCATTCTTTTAGTTATAGCCCAATTAAACAAATTAGATTTGACACATTAAAAAATTTAAACAATTTTAAACCTAAATAAAATAATACCAATCGACAATTGATAAGGTCTTAAACGAGATCACACTACTGATAAGGGTCCTAAAGATAAAGTATCTAGACGGTTTTCATCAACTATGTATATTACAATTTAAATCGTATTACTGAATTTTTTTTCATATATACAACTTTATATTTTAGATTTTTAGGGGCCCATTTTTAAAGTCGCACAGGGCACCCGAAATCTCAGGGACGGCACTGTATGGGTCGGTCGGTTGAGGTCGTCGGCTGTTGAGCTGGTAACCTTGTTTAGTGGGTCGGACTTATTATTTTTTTTTATTTTAATTTTCGGTTTTGGTGGGATCAGCTGGTCGGAAAGATGGATTGCTAAGATAATCTTTTTAGGTTTATGAAATTTAAACCTATGACCATTTAGGATTGTATGCTACATGTTTGTCGACTTATTGAGTGTTTGACTGTTATTATAGTGTTTTGACTGCTTATTCACATCGACTAAATGTTTGCGTCTAGTTATAAATAACAAGTAAAAGGTCCACTCTTAATGAACGGATACAAGATACAATGCTATATAAATATATTTAATGTTTATGCATAACCAATCATTTCGAATTTTTAATTTAGCTATCCAAGATGTTGAAATTGCCCAACTTCCCCTAGTTGATTAGTGCATGGAGCATGATTAGTGAGTATAAGCAAAAAGTGAGTGTCAGTAGGCGTCACCTCCACCTCGTTTACTCACTAGCCACTCACTTGAAAGGGGTATGGTTAGAAGTGTGGTATACCATCGTGAAACAATCACGTGAGTCTATCTGGCAACCTCACTTGGTGAGAACACCGCTCACTTTTCACGTGAGGTTTGGCGTGAGGGGCTTGACGTGAGAATTACCATGGGAGTGAGAAAGCAATGAGGGAGTGGGAGGGGGTGGGGGGGGAGGGTGTGAGGGAGGGAGCAATGATTGGTGTGAGACACTTCAACACCACCCCCTCCCCAAGTGAGAGGCGTGAGAGGTCTCACTCACGAGGAGGTATACCACATGCCCTTAATGAGTGTGAGTTTTTTTACAAATAATTTATTATTATTTTTCAAACAAATAATTTAATAAATAAAACATTTAATTATATAATAAAAATAACAAATAAATTATTACATTATTTAATATACATAAAATACAAATAAAATATTACATTATTTAATAAAAATAAATCTACTCTAGGCAGCGCTCGTAAATATGATCAATAAAATTATTTTTAAATTGGTTATGCATTTCTCGGTTGTGTATCTCAAAACGGCTTGCTTGCCTTTGATCCTCATTAAATTCTACAAACGTCGGCTCCATTTCAACTTCATTATACTGACAAATTGCTTATCCATCGTATTATAAAATCATATTATGCAAAATTATGCACGCGTACATTACATTATTACATTTAGTTATATAATAAAAATAACAAATAAATTATTACATTATTTAATATACATAAAATACAAATAAAATATTACATTATTTAATTGTAACATCCCGAGTTTTTAAGAGTGCGAAAGAATTCACGAGGAATTAAAACTTAAATAGAAAAGAAGGGAAGCGGGCTTGGGCCGGGGTGTATGGGCCGAAAGGGGCAAGTTTGGGCCCTTATAAACCTCAAGACCTGCCCAAAAGCCCCATTTTCATCCAGATTTTCTGATTCTAGAGAGAGAAAGTGAGAGAGAGTCTAGAGAGAGAAAGTCTCGGTTTTCGGATTAGAGCTTCAAGGATCGTTAGCAAGAGTCTCGTGAGTGTTTAGCAACGAAAAGGAAGTGATTATAGGTAACCGATTCTCCTAGATCTGAGTTTTAGTTCGTTTGTGGGTTTTTCGGGTTTTGGGTGAAAAGGTCATGTTTAATCGGATGAAACTGAAAGATAAGCATAGATTTGAGTTCATTAATGGAAAACGAACGTTTTGAATGCAAACAGGTTCGGGATCTTGAAGTGATCAGACCCGAATGCGAAAGTTAGGGTTTTTCGCCAAGAACAGGTCGTGCGCACTTGCTAAGTGCGCACAGAGCAGGTCCTGCGCACTTGCTAAGTGCGCAGGAAGAGGAACCTGCGCACTTGCTAAGTGCGCAGGAAGGGAAGCCTGTGCACTTGCTAAGTGCGCAGGAAGCAGTGTCTGCGCACTTGCTAAGTGCGCAGGCATCAGGACTGATTAAGTAAAGTCAGTATGTTAGAGTGGTTAAACCGTTTAGCGTCGAGTTAAGTCTGATAAGTGTCAAATTGTTATGATTGTTCAGATTGTGTGAGATCCAGTAGACCGTTGCAGCTTAGATACCAGGTGAGTTCTAATCCCCTTTTTGCCTTCTTTAGGGGTGGTGTGCATACTTAGTGTAAAGTGTTTATTATATTTCATATATTATAAACTAAAGAGAAAAGCTATGTTTTAGTGAAAGGTTTAAAAGAGGCAAAAGTATGTTTCAGTAAAGTAAGATATATCATTTGGCAAGCGTTTACTATATTTTCATATACATAAACAAAGGCATGATATATGTGCTAGTATGTTTTCAGTAAAGTAAGATATATCATTTGGCAAGCGTTTACTATATTTTCATATACATAAACAAAGGCATGATATATATGATAAGCTATGTTTCAGAAAGTAAGATGTATTTTATGATAAGCTATGTTTCAGAAAGTAAGATGTATTTTATGATAAGCTATGTTTCAGAAAGTAAGATGTATTTTATGATAAGCTATGTTTCAGAAAGCAAGTTATATTTTATGACAAGCGTTTACTATATTTTATATACATAAACAAAGGCATATTATATATGAAAGTTATGAACAAGATTTACAGAAAGTTTTATGAACAGTAAAGTGAACAGCTTTCCTTCGGGAATAAGTACCAGTTTGTAAAGGTCCTTGGGACAGATGTTACTTGTACAAGATGTCAGATATGGGTTCTACCCATTAGTAAGAACCTTAGGGTTCGTTAACAGTTGTACAATTGGGATGAGTGACGGCGGTCGCTCGGGAGGTCCACGCAACCTCCCCTTAGTGTTAAGCGGTATTGTCGGTTCATGGATGTAAGCCATGGGGGCATTGACCAGGGTATTGTCGGTTCATGGATGTAAGCCATGGGGGCATTGACCAGGTACTCGTCGGTTCATGGATGTAAGCCATGGGGGCGGTACAGTAGTGACAAGGAATTGACGGATAAGCGGTATTGTCGGTTCATGGTCGTTGATCATGGGGGCATTGACCAGGTACTTGTCGGTTCATGGATGTAAGCCATGAGGGCAGTACAGTAAAGAGGAATTGACGGTTTATTATACGTTTTAAATTGCTTGAAAAGTAAAGTGTGTTAAGTTTAGCCTTAATGGCAGTATATATGTTTGAAAAGTAAAGTGTGTTAAGTTTAGCCTTAATGGCAGTATATATGTTTTAGTAAAACTTTTGTATAATTGATTTAAAGTAAACGTTAGAACTCACTCAGCGTTGCTGATTTTTAGTATGCATATCAGTTAAGTGTAGGTGGCAGTAGATGGAAGTGGATGCTTGGCTTGGCAAGAAGAGTTACCCGAAGATCAGCATCTGGCATCCTGTTTATGTTTCCTTTTGATTATGTTGATTAAGACAAGTTTCAGTTGTATTTGTCATGTTATGTTTCCGCTGCGTATGTAGAGATTTAAATCATTTCCGCTGTGTTAATGAATGTCTTATGTTTAAAGTGCTATGTGTTGATGAGTAAATCCAATAAGTGAGGCCTCCCGGGTTTGGGGCCTTACATTAATAAAATTAAATATAGGTAGCGCTCGTAAATATGATCAATAAAATTATTTTTTAATTGGTTATATATTTCTCGGTTGTGTATCTCAAAACGGCTTGCTTGCCTTTGATCCTCATTAAATTCTACAAACGTCGGCTCCATTTTAGCATCATTATACTGACAAATTGCTTATCCATCGTATTATAAAATCATATTATGCAAAATTATGCACGCGTATATTACATTCTTGATTTTGTTTGATGACCAAACTTGTGCCTGATTTTGCACGATATGCCAATATTGTTTTAGGACACCTAATGCTCATTCGATATCCTATTTTGATGAGTCATGAGTTGCTTTGTATTTGATAAGCTTGTCACCATACGGACACGCAAACAATTTCACAGTTGTAGAATATATGGGATATATTCCGTATCCAAGATATTATAATGTGATCCTCTTAGTACAAACGAAGAGTCTGGTGCGGTGCCATCAATCATATCGTTGAAAATATGCGACTGGTCCAAGACATTCATGTCACTGATATAACCGGCAACGCCAAAGAATGCATGTCAAATCCTTAGATATTGTGATGCCACTACTTCTAACATTATGGACGGATGCGAATGATCACCACACGTATATTGACCTCGCCAAGCATTAGTGCAGTTTCACCATTCCCAATGTGTGCAATCGATACTATCAAACATTTCAGGAAAGCCGTGTAAAGCTTTATGTGCCTCGTATAATTGTTGAATGTCGTTTGAAGTAAGTTTTCGTAAATATCTCCTGCCATATAAATTAATTATACATTTACACAATTTGTAAATACATAACCTGATAGTTCGTTCACATCAAACCGTTGTTAAAACCATGGCACCTCTCTCTCAAAATCTTCGATTATTTGAAGGAATAGTGGTTGTTCCATTCGAAACGACGAGTAAAAGGTTCCTCGGGATAAGTGGGTGTTTTAGTAAAATAGTCTTGTACTAGAATATTATGAGCAGCTTCACGATCAGGTTGAGACGAGCATTTCAGGTTCTTGGTTGTGAAGATTCGGCTTGTTGTACCAAATGTTGGCCAGCGACTACGACCGTTTTGAAGAATATCTCATCCACGAAATCGGATGATGAAGATGATGGGAAGTCGGAAAACATTTTGTATAAAATATATGAGAGTTGGGTGTGATTTGTATTGTTTGTGTATAAAAAAACTTCGTATAAAAGAGGTATTTTTAGAAAGAAAAAAATTATATTTTTTTTATTAAATGCAATTGACCGTTGGAAACTGTCGATTTTTTAACGTTGTCTCACTCATGATCGTGAGCCTGCTCACAAAACCATCACCCACGGCTTACTCACGGAAGAGAAGGGGGGGGGGGCAGCGTTCCTGTGAGCGTGAGTGGCTCACAGGACCCTCACGAACCATATCGATCACCCTTGTTAGTAAATTGTCTTTTTTTTATGTCCTTGAATCTCTTTCTTTAATAACACCCTTCAAGTTTAATGGTTAATCTCCATATCTTCAAAAATCAAAACATTTTTTTGATCATTTACTCATAAATACTTCTTTCATATAAAGGGTTTGTGGCCAGGTCAAGGAGTTTACCTATTTGTGGGCTGAATATTCTAGGTGTTAGCTCGAAAAAACCCAATTATTTTAAAAATATCTATGTGTTGCCGTTCAAAAAAATAAATACTTTTTCCATCTAAAAGGAAGATATGTTTGACTGGATAGATGAATTAACAAAAATTTTCAAACTATGGTCAAATACTTGAAATACCTTTTAACAAAGATAAAACTACCAAAAAAAGCCTAATAAACCACAATTCTGGTTTATAAAGATCTTGTTTTGTTAATAAACCTTCAATTTAAAAACCTCTATTTTTTAAACCAAAAACAAAATGTATAAAAATATATTTTTCTACTATTAAAATTGAAATACACATCACTACGACAAATATATCTACATTTTTCTATACGCTTTATAAAATATGAAAAAAAAAATTCAACTTATTCGTGCTTATAAATTTGTACAAGATAAGTGCTGTTTACAAGCGTGAAAAAATATTAAAAAACTATAATAATTTTTTTATTTACAATAAAAAAAAATATTTGCATTTACAATAGTGTATAAACATAAAGGTTTCTTATTAAAGTATATAGATATAGATAAATTTGTTACACTCAACTTTAATCACATGTTTTATGTAATGAAATAAGGTAATATTCTTACGGTTCAATTGTATTGGATGGAGTAATACCTTAATAGCACTATGTCTAAACAAGGTGAGTCGCTTGTAAGCTACTCGCGGTCGACTTGCTAAAAGCTCGAATCGATGTGAGCTTAAACAAGCTCGAACCTGAGCTTATATTGAAGCTTATTTAATAAACAAGCTCGAGCCCGAGCTTCACATATCAGGCTTAACTAGGCTTGCAAGCTAAATGAGCATATTATTTATATATATTTACATAATGATTATTATTATGCATAAAATTATGACAAAAATTAACTAAACAATATATGTAATGCTACAAGTAAAAACTATAATTAAAAATACATATAAATAAAATAATTAAATGATTAATAAATAATAAACGAGTCGATCCTTACCCGAGCTCGAGCTCAGACGAGCTCGGGCTCAGACTCGGTTGGGTTCGTTTGCACTCCTACCAAATAGGCTCTTGGTATTGAGTATTGAGTATTGACCCCAGGGTGGCTTTCTTTAACCACAACCACATGGTTTAAGAATATTAGGGAAAGAGTTGGTCAAGTCAACACCATTGTATAACTTTATCCAACCCTGCACCCATGGTTCAAGGCTCCCAGAGTGAACACCATGGTGATTTTGTTGAACCCAACCCAAGTGGTTTAATGGTCCCGGAATGGGTATTTATGGTTCAATGGCCTTTGAGGGGCAAACGGGTTAGCATAATTGAAGCCATGGCTACTTTCTTGGACCATACCCGTGTGGTTCAAAGCAGTTAAAAGCCCCGAAAAGGTTACCAAATTCGGGCAGATATTAGCCTCCAGCATCTCTTCAAACAATCTGATAGCATCATGTTTCCATCCGTTCCTGCTACAAGCCAGTATCAGTGTGGTATATACATCCACATGTTTCTTTTGCAAGCCATGAAACAAACCGTAAGCTTTATCAACACGCCCACATTTTGCATATAAGTCGATTAACGCAACACCCACGTGATCATCCATCATTATCCTCATTTGTTTCATTAACGTCTCGTGAATCCAAGACCCAAAAATCAAGTTCCCTGACTGAGAACAAATGTTTATAATAGTAGCTAATGTCATGTTTCTCGGTTGAATGTTCACATTTGGTTGAAGCATTTCATCAAACAGCTGGAGTGCCTCTTTTGGACGGCCATTTTGAACATAACAAGTGATCATAGCATCATACAACAACCCATCCTTCTCACCCATCTCATCGAATATCTCACGCGCAGATCCAACATCCCCGTTGTTTGAATACCCATCGATCATTTTGACACAAGAAACAACATTTTGTTCAGGCATCACATCATAAAAGTTGCGCGCGATTTCCATGTTCCCCAATTCTACATAACCAGTGATCATCGCGGTCCATGAAGCTGAAGTTTTAACAGGCATTGGTCCAAATGTAGCTATCGCTTTCTCCATGTCTCGTGTCCTCGTATACCATGAAATCATAGCATTCCAAGACTCGATATCTTTATCCCCCATCTCAGAAAACACACGTTCCGCCATGGACAAATCCCCTAATTCTAAGCACCTGCGTATCACATACGACGGTGTGTTTCTTTCAGACATTTCATCAAACACCTTCATCGCGTTCTCCATATCATCAAACTTCGTATAAAATCCCACTAAAGCAGTTCCCACATGAACATTCCCACATAACCCATAGCCATAAACCTGACCATGTACCATGATCCCACCGACCCGACTCCCTAACCGCGTACACGCGTTTATCGCATATGCAACCACAGAACTACAAGGTAAGAGCCCTGCTCTCTGCATACGCAGATACACATCCAATGCTTCTCGAAACTCGCCGTGTTGGCACAAAAACTGAACAACAGACGTTCTTGCGACGACATTTGGGTGTTTCGAGTATCGGATGAGTGATCTAAGATAACGGATATCAGCTTGAGAATGATTTGATGGTGTTGTGATAATTTGGGTGATTATCATTGGCTTAAGATGGTTAAGACCGTTAATCAGTATCAAAGCGTGGAGATGCTTCACTTGTTTAACGGTTAAAGGGTAGTTCAACAAGGCTGTGATTTTTGTAACCAGCATTGTAAAGATCTTGAGTTTTGAAGGTTTGAAAGGGTTTGGTAACTTGGGTCTCATATTGTTCTTAAATTCACTGAAGCATTACGTCGAACACTTGGCAGGCAAACCCATAGTTCAAAATCCATGGATTAAATAACGCGTTAAAGAATGAATCAACTAACTAACCGATTCCCAGAAGCTGCAACGTCAAGGGTTCCAAAAGTTTACTATACAAACACTAATTGGTTGAGTTTTTACGCAAAATTAATTGGGAACCTTTGCGCCGTCGAGAGAAAAAGGGGTGACGGCGTCTTGAAAATTAATGTGCATTGATGGGCCTCGTTGGTTTGATCCAGTGAAATATTTTTTTTTATTTTTTAATCGTTTCCGTGAGAGGTAGAGGTGCACAAAATGGTTTTTTAACCCGAACCGGTTCAAAACCGAACCGGACCGGTTTGGTTAACAAAAAGTCAAAACCGGTTTGAGTTCAAACCGGACCGGTTTGAAACCGGTTTGAGATGGTCCGTTGACCGGGTTTGACCGGTTTAAAAAACGGTTTGAAACCGGTTTGACCGGTTTAAAAAACGGTTTGAAACCAGTTTTTAATCGGTTCGGTTCGGGTTAAACCGGTTTCAAACCGGTTTAAATGTATAGGTTTCAAACCGGTTTTAAACCGGCGGTTTGAACCAGTTTGAAACCGGTTTGGTATAAACTGGTTCACGACCGGTTCGGTTTTCGGTTTGAAACCGGTTTGGTTTTTTAAACCGGTTTTTTTGTGCATCTCTAGTGAGAGGTGTACAAAACGGGTCGACCCAAACCGGTTCGGAATAGAAACCGGTTTATATGGGGAAACTGGTCCGGTTTAATCCGGTTTCAATGGATATTCTTAAACCGATTTTATACTGACGGATCCGATTAGATTGAGACCGGTTTCACTCAAACCAGTTTCATTATCGGTTTCATATCGGATCGGATATTGGTTTCTGGTCCCAATCGAGTATGAATGTGCACCTTAGTTTCATTCTATCAAAAAAATATGATAATAAAAATTTTCGTTATTTCATTCTAACTGTCATGCTAAATCTTATGATTATCTAGTTAATGTCAATAAAAAGAATCTAAAAAAATATAAGTTAATATAACAAAGATGAGACATATTAATATGAGTTAATTTGATATGAGTTGGAAGACGATGCAATTACTAAGATGAGGGTGCAGGGTTTTCTATAAAAGGGTGTACACGGTCCATGTATAATTAACATTCTGTGGCTGCCACAAGAATATTCATTAAGGAAAGTAAAAAATGAGTCGGATCAAGAATGGATAGGTTAAAGAAAACGATAGATGATTATAAAGTAATACGAAATGATAATGCGGAAAAAAACATTTGAGACATGACAATCTCGTCTCATCATGGCCACAAAACGGTAGTACGTATTTCAAACAAAATCTACAAAAGTCAATGTAAGATTCAATAATCGCGTGAAGATGACATTTTTCTTTTCAAAAAGAATTAAAAAACAATAACAAATAATTTCAATAATCTTTGAAGTGAGTTAAACAAAGATATAGAAAAATTGAACACATAAGAAATGAAAAACTTTAAAACAAAAAAGTAACTAATCAAAATTTTTAAGTAAATGAGAAACAAAAGAATTTACATGTTAAAACTAATGTAGCAATAAACGCGAAATTAATATTTATTAAAAACAACCCTTGTGGTATGCCCATTGATTGCAATCATGCAATGGGTAAACGACCTCTTATTGGTGGGTCTTTCCATGCCTTCCATCTCTATTCGATTGTGATGAAGATGAAGAGCTCCGCTCGTTACGATCTTTTCAGCTCTTCAAAATTACACTCTTCATCTTAGTTCGGAAATTGTGCCTCTGATGAAGTTGTGTAATCATTTGACTCATACGTCTTTGATCTTTTTGTTTGTTCACTACTCGCGTCCATTTGAGGTACGATACTCCATTTCGATTTATCTTTAAGTATTAACCACACATCGTGAGGAAAAACTTTGGTTTTGCTAAGTTGCCTATACTCAACGTGTGTCGAATGTAGTATATCATCATCTGATTGACTGCTACGGCGATGAGTCGTTTTGTTGTTGTATATGCCGATGAATTTGTTGATCTTCTTTTGTACGCCCTTCCACTTTGAAATTTGTTTGCTGGATGTTACGATCAAAAAACTGCCCTTCCTTTTTGAAATACTCAAGAACCCACATCCAAAAGCTATCCGAACTTTGTTGATTTACGGTAACCGGGTGTTCGAAGACGTGGACCTAATCCTTCGTCAATTCGATTTCTTCCTTGTTGGTCCATGGTCTTGACTTCTTCCTACCAGAAACGACTTCGGTTGTCTTCGTTGGTGGTTGAATTGGCCATTAAGTTTTAGGTGTCATCAATATGTTCATCGGATTGGTCACGGTACACGAAATTAGGGTTTTGGGTTTCTGGAACAAATAGTTGTGATAGTTGAAAATTGTTGTACGCTTGTGTGAATCTGAAAATTTTGAAGTTGTTGTGAATATGTTGGGTTAAATGGCGTCTGAGTTTGATATTGAATTTGTGGTAGCGAAAAAAAAAGTAGTGTTTGGAATGGATCAAATTGTGAAAGTTCTCTAGAATTCGCCTCGTTGCAACGGTTTTTACCCTTACACTTTTTTTTCGCGAATATGCTTGGTGGATGATGAAAACATTTTTAGAAACTGGATTTGAGGTATGAAAATGGTGGTTTGGAGATGAAGATTGATGTAAAGTAGATATGTTAAATGAGTATCTATAATTTAAATTTTTTTAATGTAGCTGTTGGGGAGAGAACTATTTGGGGTGGGGTGGGGTGGGGTGGGGGTGAGGGAGCTGTTCACCAACGGTACGCTCGGCACAACTATCCCGGACATCCCCACCACGCACTGATACCATGTAGGGTGGGACGGTGTTCACTAGCGGCACCGAGTGGCGAGTGCCACCTCAGCCATGCCGCACCGATATCAAGTTCACACCCACCCACTTATGGGATTATCATGTATAGGTTAGGTACAAACTGAAATCCGAATTTTCTAAGAAATATAGACTAAATACTGGACCAGTGCATTTGAAACCATTTCGGTTAGGTCCCGATTCGAGTCACCAGTCCAAGCGGTCTTAACCTAATTCAGGATAGGTCTAAGCACCATACATTCAATAGCAAGAATGATATCAATTCATTGTATATTCACGATAATTCTATAAAAATCACAAAAAAGTAAAAACAACAAAAGTTATAGAAAACCTATAAATACAAGAAATAATTGCATGTGACCAAATAAAATAAATGTCTAGTATTAATCTTCTTCCTTTTTTGTTTTGATACATTTCATTTTCTTCAATATATATAACTCAAAGCCAAACACAAAAACCCTAATTTACATGCTAATTTTGTTGGGCCAATTGTGGTCCAAAGATTACAACGCCTCCGTTAACTGAAATTATCTCACGCACCTACACGTGCCGCCCTGCTATCAGTCTGACCATTTCCTTTTAATTACTTTATCCTATTAATCCCTCATTTTCATCTTCGCACCACTGTTCAGATCGCCACGACAGAACTCACGGCGGCGCTTCTAGCTGAATTCGGTAGGGTTCCGGCGAAGTTCCATTTCATTTCATTGCGTGTTAACTGTTCAATTACGCCGTTGATATGGCATCGGAGGACGTGGTAGGGAAGACGAGCGCCACGATCGCTAACATCGCTGAAGAAGCGAAGATAGCGAGTGTAGGTGTCAAGGCTCCGAGTCGTCAAACGTTACTAAGCATCAGCAAATCGCTCGTCGCCGGAGGCGTTGCCGGCGGAGTGTTAGTTCCTTCGTTCTCCCCGACTTGATTTAATCAATTATTGCTATTAATTTAATGTATTTTTTGTGTTTATGTTTTGGACTACGGATGAATTCTGTTAGAAATTCCTGGATTGAATTAAATTTGTGAATTACTTGTTTTCTGATTACATGTATGAATGTTGAATTGTTCTGGTTGTTAGCTGATGATTGTTGCCTGGAATTCATTCTGACTGAATAATTTAATGATGATTTTGATAGATTGATGTTTTTTATTTAAGGAAGCAAAGTGAATTCAAAGATGACTGGCCTGATGTTGTAGATAAAGAAGATAATTTAATAAATGGAGCTATTAAGAGATTGATGTTATTATTGAATTTGGTTTACATATCTTTTCTCAGGGATTAAAAATAATAAATGTCACTTTTATAGTCATATGTCAATCGTCAGCCATGGTTTGTTATAATATATATGATCTATAATTTACCTGGTATCGACATGAAATGATTAAACGCTGTATTTTTTTCCTTACAACTTTACAACGAAACTAGATATGCCTTCTCGTCCTTGCAGTATATCAGTAGACAGGTGGACAAGCTGCTCCAAGAAATTTGAGGATGTGGTTATTATGCTTTTGACTTGAGGTTGTGGTTGTTATGCTTTTGGCATAATTGATAATTGTTGCTTTGCTTTCTTTAGAAGCATTATTCTATAGGATAACTATTAGAACTACCTCCACTTTATGCTTTAGAATATTTTGAAACAATGAAAAAGCTATTCGGAAAACGAATGTTGGAGAGATAAAGTTAATAAGGAATTAAGGATCTAGGAAGTAACACATACATTTGGCCAGACAGTAAATGTGACTGCAATATGCGTAGAAAGCAGGTAAACCAGTAAAGATTATTTAGACACATATAACATGGACATATTTATGCTTATAGCGTAATAAGATTAGCGATGAACAAGATAGATTTTCTGTTTTGACTTGTAAACATTGTTTATAGTCTTTTATTTGTGTTTTGACTTCTAGATTGTGACAGTACATCTGTATTTCAGTTAACTATCCATGATTTATAAGTTTTGCCTGATAGGTTGTTGTTTGGTTCTTCTATGTTGCAGATCGCGCACTGCTGTTGCTCCTCTGGAAAGAATGAAAATTCTGCTCCAGGTGACTAAATTTTTTCTTTTTTCGTAAGTGAATTCATTAATCATTATTTATCTTGAACTTAACCCGATAAATGGCATCTCTAAATAGAGTATGATTTAATTGTAGAAGCCTTTGCATTACTAATTGATACATTTTCATTCATTTTCTCGGCATTTTCTTGTACTTCTTGAACCTTTACCTTGGCTGTCTTTTGTAAATAAGGTATTACACAAACAGTACATAAAAATATTAGGAAAAATTGAATTAAAAAGTTTACACAAACAGAACACTAATCCCTTTTGGAGAATATGGGTGATTAAAGTATAACTACTTTTGTAAAACCAATTGAACTTGTCAAATACAATGAAACTGTTCATGTATGACTAGATATCAGAATACTAAACAAATTTATTCTGTTAAATTACAGGTACAAAATCCGCATGCAATCAAATACAATGGAACTATTCAGGGACTGAAGTATATATGGAGAACAGAGGGTTTGAGAGGGATGTTTAAAGGAAATGGTACTAATTGTGCACGCATTGTCCCAAACTCTGCCGTCAAATTCTTTAGCTATGAAGAGGCATCCAAGTAAGCTTACATGCTTTTCTTCATGATCAAAACGTCTTTCTTCAAGTCAAAGTTGGTTACTTTTAACATCCATGGTTTAAAATGATTTATGTTTTTTACATGAACAGGGGAATCTTGTGGCTATATCGACAGCAACCTGGAAATGGTAAGGATATATCTGACATTTGTTTATGAAAATCAGATTACTCAATTAACTGACCCCTTTTTGTTTACAAAATAATATTTAGTAAAAACTAAAAACATGTTTTTTTTCTTTTGTTTCAGAGGATGCTGAACTCACCCCTCTCCTACGCCTCGGAGCTGGTGCTTGTGCTGGAATAATTGCCATGTCTGCAACTTATCCAATGGACTTGGTTCGAGGTCGTCTTACTGTCCAGGTATTCTTTATTATCAACTTATCCAATGGACTTGATTCACTGAAATTTAATATTTTTCTATTTATGATAGATTAATCTTTTTTTACTTATTACTAATTTGTTGATATTTGCAGACTGATAAATCTCCTAGCCAATATAGAGGAATTGCTCATGCGCTTACAACAGTACTCCGCGAAGAAGGCCCGCGTGCATTATACAAAGGATGGCTTCCTTCTGTCATTGGTGTTGTAAGTTTAAATTCAAATATTTCTTAATAATAACCTTTACATGTTATATGTAGGATTTAGGCTTTTAATATATTAATTCTTATATAAACAGCGAATTAGGTGCCTGGATAAGCATATATTGCTTTTGATTATCTGATATATAAGTGTCAAATAATCAATTTCATACATTTGCAACAAAAATGATTTAAGATAAAATAAATTTACTTATTTACTCATTTTCATTCTATTTTGAGAGACTTTTACAGTTTTACTTCCATTTAACAAAACTTCTCTCCGTTTTAATGATAATGTTTTTTGGTCATTTTATCTATTAATTCATCAAATAATCAGATTTAACAAACACTCAAATATTTGAAAGTTTTGAAACTATTCATTTATGTTGTTTAGGTACCATACGTGGGACTTAATTTTGCGGTATACGAATCCTTAAAAGACCATTTGGTGAAATCAAGACCGTTTGGATTAGTTGAAGACACCGAGTTGAGTGTGACAACTAAGCTTGCGTGTGGGGCGGTTGCTGGAACTGTTGGTCAAACGGTTGCATATCCACTTGATGTCATACGCAGAAGAATGCAAATGGTTGGTTGGAAAAATGCTGCTTCAGTTGTTACTGGTGAAGGAAAGTCAAA
Organism: Smallanthus sonchifolius; assembly: GCA_023525975.1. Taxonomy (NCBI): domain Eukaryota; kingdom Viridiplantae; phylum Streptophyta; class Magnoliopsida; order Asterales; family Asteraceae; genus Smallanthus; species Smallanthus sonchifolius. Next base: position 105,874,981 of record CM042018.1, read on the forward strand.
GTCAACACTTGAATACAATGGAATGATTGATGCATTCAGGAAAACCGTTCGTCATGAGGGTTTTGGTGCTTTGTACAAGGGTTTGGTTCCTAACTCGGTCAAGGTCCGTATAATACTCAAATACCTAAAATACCCTTTTATACAATCCACATTTTCTCATTCAAGTTCCTTTCTTTTATAGGTGGTTCCATCAATAGCCATTGCATTTGTGACATATGAGGTAGTTAAGGATCTACTCAAGGTAGAAATGAGGATATCTGAATAGAACAAAGCGCGTATTATATATTTTTATTAAACATTCGTGTTAGTTTGCGTGTGCAAAAGGGTAAAACCGTCAAGTAAAAAGTTTTGTTCTTTAATCTCCTTTACGTAAAGAGATTTAGAACTAGCCCGTGTTGATATACTCGAGTGGACCCCTGTATGCACCCTGAGATGCTTTTCTGTTAGCTGTAGTTTGTTTTTTTTAAGGTGTTTGTCATTCGTATGTATGAACTCTAATAAGGAAATGCTCATAGAGTTGAGGCCCCGGGCCCGGTTGGGAAATGATACTATTTGTTGGTTTCGTTTTGATTTGTGTTCATGCTCAACAAAAAAGTTATTCTTCTCGTCATCAAATAAGTCAACGTATAAGTCAAGTTGACAGGAGATCGATACTCGCGGTTAGTGTAATGAACGCCTCTTTTGTTCACCGGATGTTATTGTATTTCATCGTCGTAGCCATCAACCTCAGATGAAGAGGTTGACAAAAAAACTTTCAAAAAAGTTGTTTCAACATAACGAGTCTTCTTTTATAAGTGATTGTGATTCTAGTAATATAGGCACTAAAGTTTGTCAAAGTGAATTTCATGTTAAATTTAGTCTTTATGAGAAAAGAGTAGTCGAGATTTTAAATTTAGATAAACAAATAAAATTCGAAAAGTTAATTAAAATATAGTCGACGAACCGGACCGGTGGTTGGACTGATTTTTCAAACATTTTTTTTTTCTTTTCAATATCTTATTTATCGATTTATTTACTACTTTATGCTTCATATTGTTTACTCAAGGCTTCTCTTAACTTTGCAAATCCACACGAAAAGATAAAATAGTTACATATTTTATTTTAAATTTGTTATTAATTTTTTTAATTTTTAACTTATTTATAACGTTATCCAATTTTTAAAAGGGGTTCGACTACTCAAACCATTAGACCGATAAGACGGCCGGTTCGATTACCATGCTATAAAAACATTGTTTGGAAGGCTCAAAATTTTAATGACCAATGTGAAATGGGGTTGCAAACAAGTTAAAGATGATTCCTGGTTTGTTTTTAGAACTTCTGTAAAAATGATGTGTTTTCTATTTGAACTTGAACTCACTTTTCCGTTTTTTACAATTTGATATGTAAATATAAAATTCAAATAAATTCGTGCAACTTCGTTATTGCAAATGGCAAATTATATAAAAACTTTTGACTTCATTTTAATATATATTTTTTCTTTCTAAAACAACTAATTTCAACCGGCGTTCATTTTATTTTTAACCCGTTTTGACCCGAACCAAATTTATAATTTTTAAAATGATCCATTTTGACCTAAACTTATTTTCACTCAAATCCAGCTTGGCCTGAGAACCAACCCGATCCGTTCGTTTTGTTGTGCTTAAATTTAGAGATAAAACATTTATGAGTAGAAGTTTCTTCGGGAAAAAAGTGGATGTATTAGGGTATCCGGTATACATGACTAAACCACGTCGTGGTCCTATGTTGGCCTACAAATCATGGCGTGATTTGTAGGGAACACCGCCCCCTCTTTGCATTTCTCACGGCATGATATATTCATGTGAGAAAAATCACGCGACAAATTGTTTGATTATTCCGTTGGACTAGCCGTTGAACGGCTATAAATTAAAATTTTTTTTTTTTTTATTTTCATTATTTTCATCTCCTATATAACATAAAATCAATAACAATTTATCTCATCTTCTCTATACTACAAAAAAACTTATAAAATGTCTTCATCATCAAGCGAGGAAGCCCGGGTAATGGCGTTCGGAGCTATGTCATTGGCGGCGGTTAGGTGGTGGGAAGAGGCGGAATCGTCCTCAAGACCATTAAAACGAAGCGCACGTCTCAACCGTGACCGGGCGGCGGCTAACACACTTTTACTCAAAGATTACTTTGACGAAGGTTGTTTATACGGGGAGGAGCAATTTAATACACGGTTTCGAATGAGTCGGAGATTATTTTTATGCAATCGAGAAATTCATAACGCACTAAAGGCGGACTTGATTGAGTATATTTATGAAAAATCAAATAATTAGTAATGTAATTTTTTTTATTATTAATGTAATTTTTTTTTATTATTAATGAATATTATGTTTTATTTTATTTAAATATTATGTTTTATTTTATTTAAATAAAAATTCAAAAATAAACATTAAATTATCACACCACCACAATCACATGGGTATACCCTTGCCATGTGATTATGGTGTGATTTTTCCAGAATCTGACATGGCGTGCACTTTATTATCACATCACACCACAATCACACCAGTATACCTCATGCTCTTAGGGTACGTTATATCTTCCACAAGACTCCGGTCATTTGTTGTCTGTCTTTTCGAATTAAGTGCCTCTAAACATGTTTCTTGATAAACAAGTTTTTAAATTCGTGTCGTTTACTTCATCATTTTTGTGTGATGAAAATCCAATACACATGTACATTCTGACATTCATTCAAATCCTCACGCTCCTAATATATTGTGTTTATCAACTAGATTACACAAGTCAAGAAATCAGAAATGGACCATTTATGATTAATCCTGTGGAATTTGCCACCGTGGAACTATGTAGTCTGTTCTCGGCAATTCTTGAAAAAAATAATCTATAATCTATAATATATAATAAAGAAAAATAATGTGGGATACGTGGTAAGCTCTGAGGGCATCATTTTTTGCGTTTTCCCGCCGATTACCCACGGGTAAAAATACTTCACTCGGATCTTAAATGTATACTAAATTTCAAAGAAGAATATTGTTTCTAAATAAGTGTGAGTAATCATTTGTTTTAATTTTTGAATATTTTCATATTTTACTTTAATTTTTAATTACTTTCCTAAATTGTAAAATATTTTAATTAACTTACAACCACGTTAACTTTGTAAATAATATTAATTATAATTTACCGAAAATAAGCATTTCTTTAATTAAAAACTTTTCAATCCCTATAAATACATACTCTCATACCGTCTATTCACGTAATAATATACAAAACATCAGGCAAAGTTTCCAAGTCCATAATAAGGTTTGTTTCAATTTTATTTTCTTTTTCTATTGTTAAATCTTTAACATTTGTACATTCGTTTTGTTTCGGTATTTTTTTTTGTTTTGAACAACAATAATGAGAATTCTCATAGAAAAGCTAGCGGGGAACTAACAAAAACCCCAATTACAACACCCGCCCAAATGGGCCACGACACCAGAATAGACATAAATCAAATTACTAGACTAGCCCACAATTAGCCAATACCCGCTAAAGGGTTGACAGTCCAATTCTCCCAGTTACAGTGTGATTTCGACCCCCCTTGTTTCGAGCCATTTAAAAGTTAGGACTTTAATGTCTTCCACCATATTCTCCACTAATGTTCTTGAATTTGAGAATAGCCATATATTTCTTGCTTTCTATATTACCCAAAACGTGCCGTATCCAATTAGAGCATGCAGCTTTTTTAGCTTACCCGACCCAGGTGAGTCCTTTATAAGCATTACAGTTTCCGTAATAGTCGACCGCGATGAGATGTCTAACTTCATCCAAGTCGATATTATACTCCAAGTCCTTCTAGCCACAGACAGTGAATAAAAGTATGATTTTCATCTTCTTCCTCCTCCAAAAGACATAGAGAGCAGAAGGTGGAAGGGATAGGTACTCCCCGAGCCTTTAGCGCCACCGCCACCAGTAATCTATATTGAATCAGTCTCCAAACAAAACCACGAACAGTAATGGGTATCCAATTTAGCCACATGACTGACACATCTGATCCCTGCATCAATTTATCATCCAGCCATCTTCTACATGATTCGGTTGTGAACAGCCCCGAGGGGTCCCCTTTCCATACCCACTTGTCCGGGCCTTCGTTAAACCTATATTCCCTGATCATGTCTTCTAAATCCTTTATTTCATCCGCCCTTTTACTTGCTTCAACCTTGTTTTCCCAACCCCAAGAGAACTCTAAAGGACCGTTAACCGAACCTGTTCCGGTAGTTTATTTTTCATATTCCCTGTCGTTTTTTTTTCCAATGTTTTCACATACAGAAAAATGGAAAACAAAAAGATAACAGTCTTGAATGATCTCGACGTATTGAAATCCTATTTTACAATCAAGGTTAAGATAATTAGCGTGTGGCATAGACCTATGAACGAGGAATTAAAAAGTAGACAACAAAACCTTGAAAACGACACCTACTCAATTGAGATGATACTTTTATTATAAGAATTAATTTGATACCTTCATATAAAAATATTCCTTTCAAATTAAAAAAAAAACAATTTCAAATATAAGTATTTCTGCAATAACGATTAATAAAAGTCATGGACAATCACTATCTAGAGTTGGTTTGTATTAGAGTTGGTTTGTATTTAAAAAAATCGGTCTTCACCCATGGACAAGAATAAATAGTAGAGACGGAGTAAAGTTACTAATATTAAACAATGATGGTAAACTTATAAATCAAACATCAAATGTTGTCTACAAGAAATATTTATAGATTTATGATTTATATATATATATATATATTTAATTATAATGTAATTTTTCTATTTGTTTATTTAATAAAGAAACAAATGTTATGCTATAATTTTGTTTGTTTATATGCTTATTACGTATACCCGTGTAATACACGGGTATATAACCTAGTAAAATAATAAATTAAAACATGTTACTTTTTGTGCAAGGCTGGATATTGTTAACATACTTTTAAGTCAATTCTTATTTTATAAGTAATTTTTTTTAACAGCCAACGAATCCTATAAGTCCGGTCACCCGGGTAAACCCATTGGCGAAAGGCCACCCATGCCCACGGACGCATACAACGCTGGTGACCCGGCACGCCCACAATTCTAGGAAAACCCACCACCCGCAGGGCCACTGTGGAAAAATCTCTGACCCACCTGAGCATATTGCACCAAGTGAGTCTCGAACCCATGACCTCCACATTGGGAGGCCGTGGGGGTGCCTCCTTCCAAACCAATTGATCTGGGGCTCATTGGCTTATCTTATAAGTAATTAGGTTAGAATCTCGTGTATCACGGATTGAATAAATGTAATGTTATATACTTAGTAATAAAAAAATTATGTCTTTAAAAACCCGTGTGTTACACGGGTTGAATAAAATATTATATAATATGTTAACACATACACTCGTCAAAATATGTTTTTAAAAAATGTGCTTTGACATGACAGTTATAAATTTAGTTAAATTAATTTTTAAAACATTTTTTTTAATTGAGTATTATTTTTTTGTAAATGTTAATTCATTTGGTTAAAGATATAATATCTATCCATAATTAAATATTAAGTGTCCATAATTAGATTTATATTAAATTTTTAAAAATATATTTTTTTAATATCATTATTTAATAGGAAAGAGAGTCGAAAAAAGCATGCTGAGAATGCGTCAGAAAGTAACGTATCATCCTATGATTTTTATTTATCAGTATAAATATTTATTTTTACCTAAACGAATATTTACATGTACGAAACCCTACTACAAATACAAAAAAATGGTCACAAAAAATACCGTTTTTACTATTCTTTTATTAGTTTCCGCCGTCGCTTAAACTCTGCAAATGACTTTTTTTTTACCGGCTTATTTTTTTAGTTTTATAAGTGTTTTTTTTTAAGCCAAATTTCTTTATTACTGTGGAAGTGGGACTTGAACTCATTACCTCCTTAAACCTTGATATTTTTAAAGGATTTTTCTCTATCATTGGACCACCAACCCCAATGACAATTTTTAAGTGTTATTGGAATTATTTTTATTCTTTTTTTTTAATTTAGCAACTGTTTTTACGATCAATTTGTTTTCCTTCACTAATTTTGCGACTGAATTTGTTTCAGTCAAGTGACTGATTATATTTTGATCACTAATTTTAGGACGATTTAGAGGGTGTTTGGGATTGTTTATTTAACTCCAAAAGTGTTTTTTGTTAAAAGTGTTTATTGACTAATGACTTTTTCAAAAGTAGTTTTTAAAAAAGTGTTTAGATTAGCTTTTGTGGTAGGAAAAAGCCAATAAGTCAATAAGTTATTTTTTAAAAAGTGTTTGGCTTAACTTATATTTATTGTAGGGTAAAGGGTGGGTAGATTGGTAATTTTATGTTCAAAAAGTCATAAGGAATTTTAAAAAGGCATGATTTGTGACTTTTGGAAAACAACTTTTTAAGATTTATCAAAAAGTCAAAATAAAAAGGACTTTTGTCCATTCCAAACACTTTTTTGACTTATTGGTTTTTTAAAAAAACCAATAAATCAATAAGTCATTTTCAAACTCAATCCCAAACACCCCCTTAGTTACCGTCGCTAAGATTGACCTTTTTGTTAGGTCACAAATTTTGGTGGTTTTCCCATACTTATTTCTTTTGCCCATAAATTGTTCCTTTGCCATATGTGTACCATCATCCAAATAATTGTGCATATGGATGTGTCACTAAAGATTACCACCATAACGGAAATACAAATAGTGATGATAGAATGCTCATTCATTTCTCCAAATTGGCACCCCCTATAAATTGGTCTCCTCCATTACTTTAGATCACAATCTAATAGAAAACAAAGAGAAAAATGGGTCAAATAGTTTGCTCCAACTACGAAACGGGTTCGAAGGTCAATGGGCATCATCAAGACACGCCGAAGAAAGAATCCGAAAACAAGAACACATGTGGCTTTCAGATGCCACTTCATTATCCAAGGTACAAGAAAGAAGATTATGAGAAGATGCCTGAATGGAAGCTTGATTGCCTTCTTAAAGAATATGGACTCCCAGCCAATATTGGTGATGTTAACCAAAAGAGAAAGTTTGCCATGGGAGCCTTTCTTTGGACTTGACAAACTTACACTCATCGTTCGCATAGTTATGTGAAATGGCTTTCTTTCGGATAATATATCAGTACTAGTGCGAGTATCTGTCTCTTTGTCATTACTGATTTTAATCTTGTAGTGAGATAAAGTTTGTACAGTGGTGTGTAACGGGTCATGTTTGTAGTTTGTTGGTCACCAGAGGCTAGTGCGCACACTAGATTCTCGTATTATGAACGTGTATCTCGTATTGTGCTTAAAGTTATCATTGTTATGTAACGATTACAAATAAGCAAAATAATAAATTTGGATTGAGACAATCTTAAAAATATTTTTAGGTTTTTGTACCTATAGATGGACCGTAAAGTTTATTATATTTATTAATTAATACATTTTGTTACTTAAACTTATAAGACAGAGATTATTTATAAAATTTTCATTAATCATATAATATTTTATAATCATCTTTTTTAATGTTTATGGAACATAAAAGTTATTTTTAGTGATTTTAATGAATTTATAAAAATTTGAATTACTTAACATTTAAATATAATTTATTATATTTATTTACAATATATTAAAAAATAAATATGTTATTAAAATAAATAATTTAATTATAAAAAGTAAGATACAACTAAAAAAAATGTATTAAGGGGTAACATTTAAAAACTGCCTTAGAGCATTCAAATCAGCTTATTCATCATCATCTCTATAATTTAACTAAATATTACCTTTTTTTTAATTTATCTTTAAATTTGTTTTAACCTCTCACGTCTCATTCTCTATCTCTATCTCACTCACATACATTTATTTTATTATTTTTTCTCTTTCCTACACAATCACAAAAATATAAAGATTTATGAAAATGAATCTCTATATTTAAATAATCTATATTTACTAAACTATAAAATTTAAAGATAAATATGTTGATGTAGTTCAAAGTAGAAAAAAAACTCTAAATAATAAAGATGGAGATAGATATAGAGATACTGATGTGAATGCTTTAGACATGTAATAATACGGACAATAGCAGTGTTTTGAAACCCGGACCAGACCGGCCAGTCCGGGAACCGGTGGTCTGACCGGTCCGGTTACATATGTTGAAACGGTCCTGCAGCGACCCGACGGTCAGACCGAAAAGTCGGTGGTCGGACCAGTTTTTTATTTTTTTATATCTATTTTAAGTCTCTTGGATTCATATTTCGTAGCTAATTGTTAGTTTAAGAGTATTGAAATTGACTTGTTGGTGGTTTTTGAAGAATTAATGGTTGTTTGAATTGATTTATTTTTATAATAATTATGATGTCGTCCGGTTCTTAAATACGGTCCGACCAGTGGACCGGTAAGGAGACCGGTTCAACGTACGGTCCAGTTCTGAAAACATTGGACAATAGTCTTAGAATTGAAGTTATAAATATTTTTGTATTTTATATGTAAAACTAAATAGATTTGCTTGGTGTGCAATAGTGCAATACTCCTAACCGGTGGTAAATGCTAAAAACGATAAATTTATTGTAAATAAAAGCATTCTTAGCAGCTTTATCGTCCTCATCCTTATAATTTAAATAAAAAAACACATTTATCTCTGACTTTTAAAGATTTTTTAAAAACATCTTAAATCTCAATCCTCATATCTTCCCTATTCAATTAAATAATATTTTTTAATCTTTTTATTACTTTTTTTCCTTTTTCTTCCACTCACAAAAAAATATAAAAAATAAATATAGGGAATGAATAGTAAGTCCGTATATTTAGGAAACTTTTAAATTTTTCTTTTAAATTTTAGGGATGATAATCCTGATGTGAAGTGAAAAAATAAAAAAAATTTGTATTCTCTCCAAATTTTAAGATATGGATGAGAATAGAGAACCAAATATGAATACTCTAAGATGTATTCAATTCCCATAGTATGTGTTGTCATCTTTTTAATGTTTCTTGCCGTTGAAGTCATGTTATCTTACTCTATATTGACACAAATATATAAACCAACAAAAAAACAAGATGGCCTGATTCAATCCAACTACCTTAATTAGGATCAAGAATCTTTTGTGGAAGTAGTTGTTTTTGCTATGATGTTTTCTGCAATTGGCATATAGTAGTTGCACGGTTACATGTAACATTAAAATCTGAACATGCTTACCATGTATATATGCATCTAAATTGCAAAAAGGCTTGATGTAGACGTTAACGTTGTTTCGTACGTGTCCCTTTCTCTGTCAAGCCTTCATGAATCGATGTTTAGATGCTCTACGTGTCAACGATAAATAATTGTACTTTTTGTTTGGATCCATTTGTAAACACGTTGATTCAATGATCTAACAAAAATCTTGATGTCATGATACTTATGGAGAAAGTTAAAGTATTTAACACGACGATGTATATTGGTTGGCCGGGAAAAATGTTAGGTAGGATGGAGCTCAGGTCATGCCGTCACGGGTCATAACAGGTTCAGTTCTAGATAAAATGTCAAATAAGTTTGAATCAAAACAGGTACAGACTAAAATAAGTTTAAGGTTAAAAAGATTCTTCTAAAACTACCAAATAAACAAAAGTAATAATTATAGGAACTATACTAGTCACTTAATTTGGGTCCACAAACGCATACAAATCTTAATTTTTGTATCAAAATTATAAAATGAGACCTTAAATGTACAAGTAGCCGATTAAAAATTAAATCGTTTATAAAATAATTTACTACTTTGATAATAAATACTTATATGAATTATAAAATAAGAGAAAGTAATAAAAAGCTTCAAGTTACATTAAATAAAAGATAAAATAAAAATTAAATCATTTATTAGTACATTTTCAGTTTTTGACGATAAATTCCCTCACGAGCCATTAATAAAATCTTAGATACTATTGAGTTAAATGCCCTGACTTAGCTATGAATATAAATTCTAATAATTAGAGTAACGATTTTAACTTTGATATCCAAACATGAAAATTATAAATAAAAACTACCATAACTATAATTTTTCTTTGCATTTTACCCAACTGTACACCTACCTTTAACAACTATTAAAATACGCTAATAAATAGGGATGCTTATAAAAATTAGTAGTGTTTTTGAGTCATTGGTTCGTGAAAAAATTAACTATGTGTTTTAGTGTTCAATCATGACTCGTCAAACATTAGAAGTTTAGTTTTCATTGAATGAGGAAAATTCTAACTCTTTTTTAACAGCCTTAAAGACAAAATCAACCGGTGAGAAGCTGGAAATTACGATCAATAAGAAAAAATTAACAGAAAATAAGTGAAAAAGTCTAAACACCCGAGACATACTTTCTAGCACATACATCATAAACATGCTAACAGAGTGCCATAGTGTCGCACCAATTAGACCAATCAAAATCTACATTACGGGACCTATTTTTAATTCACGAGAATAGATGCACTTTAATATCTACCATGAGCTTTGCTTGATTGATCTTAACATTCTTGAAAACCAATTCATTCCTTGCTTTCCACAAGGAAAATTCTAACTCATTTATATTAAAAGACTAGCTTTAACCTCATGTGTTACACGGGGTGAAACATTAAGATTATAATGATAAATATTTTAACACCTCTTTTTATACAAATTTGATATTGTATTGGTAATTTTTCCATTTTATTAAATGTTAAGATTATATGGACGAGAGAAATCAAAACATCAAAAAAATACATGGAAATACAATTAATAAGTGGTGTACTTTTTACAATACATTAAATTACATGTCAAACGAAACCTTACATTGATGATTTACAAATTTGAAAACATTTCATTATATACAACATTTGAAGTGGTATTGGTAACTTTTCCATGTTTAACACCCACTAAATGCAACAAAGAATATAGTTTCTTTTCCTCAATGATTGAAAACACAAAATAGCCAAAACCGTTCTAAAAAATGGTCACAAACGGTGCGAACCTGATTGAAGCCGGTAGGGAGTGAAAAAATCGAAGATAATTAAATTGGTCAATGATTTCCTTACATACGTTGTTTCTCAGTTTTATTAGTTTTTGAAACACTATCAACTTTTTTATAGAAACTTTAACCTTGATGTTGTAACATATTTACAAATATTTAACTTATAATTAAATTTACGTATCAAAATTAAATTAATTATTTTTAAATCTCGCCTATTATACGGAAAATCTCGCTAAATTTTAATATTTAATCTCTCATTTAAAATAAAATAAAAAATACAAATAAAATTTAAATTTCAACAATATATCGTGTTTTAAATTCAATTTTTAAAACTCCTTAATATATCGCCTTAATTTAAATTTAAAAATCCAAAATTAAATATGAAAAGGTTAAAACTAATAAATTAGAACTGAAACCAAACATATTTTTTTTTAAAAAAAATCTCGTCATTTAAATAAAAATTAAAGTTTAAAATATAATACACTTTTAAAAATAAATATTTATAAATTTCTTAATTTTATTTAAAAAATAAGTATTAAAATTTATAAATCAAAATAAAAAAATTATTTGTAAATATCAAACTTAATTAAAAACTACACATTAAATATTATGTAAAATTAGTACTTTAAAACACAAAAGTAGTACTTTCAAATTTTTTATGTAAATTTAAAAAATCTTGCTTTTTTAATAATAAAATTCTAAAAACTCGTTTTTTTAATAATGAAACTTTAAAAACTCGTTTTTTTAAATCTCCTATTTTTTATTCTTGATTTTTTTTTAAATATTCACTTTTGATGATAGTTTTTAAAAAAATTGAGTTAATGGTAATAATGGTGAATTGATTTGGTAAAATATTTATTTATATAATTTTTCAAAAAAATTAAGCTAAATATAAAACTATTGAATAGTGGATGTAAATGTAATTTTAAAAGAAATATGTGTGTGAAGATAAATATGATGTTTACAAATGACACAATATTTAGTCTTTTATTAAAATAGTTTAAAATAAGGATTAGTTATTTAGGTTTAGTTCCTGCGGTCACATGTCAAACAAGTTAAATAGTAAAAAGTATGGCTTAAAAAGAATATAAATGGGTGAAAACTATTAAGTGATTAACAAATTGAAAGAAATCCTCAAATAGTCATTGTACCCGAATCTAGCCTTTTTCGAGCCTTATATTTTTTTTAAGATGAAATTTCTTTATTTCCTTTACCACCGGGCCACCAACCTCAATGTCTTTTTCGAGCCTTGATGAAGATGAAACATGGATGAAACCCATTAAATGGGAGTTTTGAGGCTCTATCCTCGGGACCACCCTCAAATAGTCTAGTCGGTTTTGTATTCGTTCGAGAGGAGATGGTCAGACCTCTTCCGAGCTTGACCCCAAGCCAGGATACCTGTACCACACACACATATATAAATCGGTAAAAAATTCAATAACTTGTTGCTTCAGCAGCTTGTACCAGTTGTTTATAAGGTTGTACGATAGCACTGTAGCCACCGAACACCGAATTTAAAGGTATATATAATATACTTGATTTTATAAAATTGTGAGGGCATGCTAATATATATTTTTTAAAATAGAAAAAACTTCATATAAATGTAACCAATTATCACAACTGTTCCAATTAAACCACTCAATCTTTTTTTGTCTCAATTTATTTACTCAATTTGTAGGAAATGTACTAATCATATATAATTGACTTGTTTAACAGATTAAAGTGATGTGACGTGACATTTTTAAAATTTTTCTTTTTTTAAAATCCTATATATTAGAAACATACCTAATTACTAAAATTTTAATTAATAATAAAATTTTGAAACCTACTAAAATTTTTAAAAATGAACAGTAGGTTATAACTTAATTTAAATATAAATTATTTAAATATTTATAGTTAATTTTGAGAATATTTTGTTTTCTCTTATAACTTAATTTAAATAGTATTTAGTTATAAAAATATAAATAGTAAGTGTAAATTTAAATCTTAACTTTAAGTATTATAAATAAAATAATACTTAATATAGTGAATTAAATAATCTTATGTGCGTTAAATAATGGTAATTATTGAGTGTTGGGCTTTAATTGTGGGGTTAAATGGTAATTGAACATATTTTATGCATTGGTAATGTGTACCTTATGTAGAACAATTTGTGTTAGATGTTTTAAATTTTTTGATAAATTAGAAGCAATTTCCTTTTAACATGTTTTATATAGTAGTATTGATATAGCCACTCAACACCGAATTTAAAGGTATATATAAATTGAGGGCATGCTGATATATATTTTTTAAAATATAATGAAATTGTAATAAACAAATGAAAAAAAAAACAAACTAAAACAAGAAACAAGATCGGACGTTCGGTCCCGTATCCGAGACTCTGGATCTACTTGCGGAGTGCACCTAATCTGAGCCCACATCGTCGGAGATTGTTCTCCGATATACATCGCCGGAGATAAACAAAAGCCAATAATGACGTCATCCAAGGTTTCATCTGGTCTACTTTCGGTATTTGCCCTCGTTTTCGCCATCACATTGCCTACCGCCGTTAACGGTCAGCCTTTCGCTCCGGCTCCGGCTCCTACCAGCGACGGTCAGTTTTCTTCCGTCCCTCTATTTTATGTTCTCATTTTCTGCCCTATTTTCACACCGTTCGTAAATTTCACCGTGTTTCATTGATTTAATTAATATTGCCGTTTCAAATTCCTTGATAAAATGTTTAGGTTTTCAATTGCGATAATTGAATTTTATGATGTCCCTCTGACAAAGTTCTGTATCACATGGGGTGAAAAATGTTTTTATGTGGTTTGCCAATGGTCACATCAGTCAGTCAAACACATCATCCTGCCGTATGATTTAGCTAACAGCACCTAATATTGGTCATATAAAAACATTATACGGACCGTATGATTTTCCGAACACCACCTCATATTAGTAGTCAATATAAAAACATCATACGGGCCATTTGATGACCTTTTTCGTCATATCATACTGGTCGTATAACCACTGGTGTCTGTATAGTGTGTCAGTGGTGTTTATTTACACGCCGCCTATTTTATACATTTAACCTGTAATTATGAAGAAATGTACCATCAGTATTATGGATTTTGGGGGGTCAATCTCGTTCAATCCCTTTCATTTTGATTTCATTTAATGAAGTATCATGCTGTTCTTTTGTAGGGTATGGGCTTACATAAATTCACTTCAAATTTGAGCTTCATACAACCACATTTTACATTCTATGTTCTTCCTTGATAAAACTTTCATTAAATCCTCCTTGTAGTTTCTTTTAAGAAATAATATGCTTATAAATAAGCAAAAGATTAAAGATAAATACACCTCAAACAAGCCTCATTATCTAAGGATCTATGATCTAATAATTGGGAATTTTCTTGTTGTTTGATGTATGGGCTTATCGCGTATTTGCTTGCTTCACTTGTTCTTAGAATTAATTTAAGGACTCACACATGTTTTGACTCAAAGTTACTATGATTCAGGGACATCAATTGACCAGGGGATAGCATATTTGCTGATGCTGCTGGCTTTGGTGCTCACATACATTATCCACACCATTGATACTCCTCTTAACCTCAGTTGATCATCAATGGCACTTTATTTGCAGCCATAACATTATTATGGTAATTATTTATTTGCTTTTCTTATGTTTGTTAAGAATTATGAATGGTATATCTCAGATTTTGTGATGAAATGATATCTTTTATCAAGTGAAATTGGCACTGGTTACTTGACTTCTATTCATTTTAGATAGTTTTCATACTTCTTTAAGGTTTGGTATCTTGTTAATTTGAATGGAAGTCTTTGCTACCAGGTACCAAAATTATGTTGTTAATTTTACAGAATTCTTTCTGCATTACTGTAAATATGTTTACATTTTTTTATCTTCATACTCAACTACATAACAAAGGGTAAAACATGACACCAATCTTTTTATTTTCTTTACAACTTAAATAAATGAGGACGGGACTTGGAGCAACTGGTAAGGTTGCTACTTTATGACCTCGAGGTCATACCGTGGGAAGGTCTCTTGCACAAAGTGTAGGGTAAGTCTGCGTACACCCTGAGCAAACGCGGGAGCTAAGTCAAGCACCGGGTTAGCCCTTAACTATGTTGTCAAAAGCCCTTAGGGCGTGCGCCTAGGCCCTCAGGCGAGGCGAGGCGATGCGCAGGAAAAGCGCCTTGCTGCAACCCAGGCCCTGCGGCGACCTTTGAGCGAGATGTCGGCTAGATTCTGGTTGGATTCCAGTGAGATTCCGGTCAAATCCTTAAAATTCTAGCAAAATTCTACAATTCCGGGCAAACTGGTCTTAACAATCCAAAATGGCCCGCAACTAGCCTAAACAAGCCTAAAACATGTCTAAAACCCAAAAAAATGGTATATTTGTGCTATGCGCCTTGCTTATCTTGGACCCTCGCTTTTTAAACGCCTTGCGTCTAAGCCAAGACTTACCCTTTGCGCCTTGCGCATTTAACAACTATGCCCTTACAACATAAGTACATAAAAGAAATACAAAATTATATGTTAACAGAAAAAAAAAAACATGTTTGTTAACTTTTATGGTTAAAGTATTTTTTTGATGAAAAGTCTATCTAGAATGTGGATATAGGGTTTGTCATAAAAAAAATTGATGAATAAAAACTAAAATTTCCTTGGATGAAAAGTCTATCTTCTTCCTCTGATTTCTGTATTCAATAGTGAACTTGAAAGATCACCTAAACTCCTGCGTCGTATGTCTTCTCTTAGAATTAGGTCACGGATTCCTTTAAACGTAAACTTAGTAGTTTCTGATGAGCTACTAACTGTTGTCACTGTTCCAGACCAACTCTCATGCAAAGAAGATAGTAGGAGCAATGATTGAATCTTGTCATCAAATTTAATATCAACCGAACCTAAACGGGTTATGATTGAGTTAAAGTCATTGATGTGAACTAAAATCGAAGCACCTTCTCTCATTCTAGTGTTGACTAACTTTCGAATAAAAAAACCTTATTCAAAGTTGAAGGCTTTTCGTACATATTGGATAAAGCCTTCATCAATCTGGACGTGGTCCTTTCGTTAACGATGTTGTACGCAACGCTCTTTTCTAACGAAAGCCTGACTACTCCTAAGGCTTGTCGATCCAATAAGTCCCAATCTCCATTAGACATCTTTTCTGGCTTTGACTACTCCTAAGGCTTGTCGATCCAATAACTCCCGATCTCCATTAGACATCTTTTCTGGCTTTACACCCAACAGTGGCTAGATTGGATTGGTCCATGTGGGACAAAATCAGATAGATTGGATTGGTCCATGTGGGACAAAATGGTAATGTATTTGGGTGGTTGATAAAAAATTTCCTCTTGCTTCTGGGCAGATTAATGTCATGTAGGTCTTCAGGTGGTTGTCTGTAAATGTTCCCGGGTTGGCCTTACAATTTTCCTGGGTCATTTGTCTTTGAATAGAATTTTATTTGTTAAAAAAAGAAAAAAAACAGTGGCTCTTCTTCCGGTAAAGATAGTCTTCGATCAGTATCTTCCAAAACCCAAAATCATTCCCGTCAAACTTGTTAATCTTGATCTTCCCTTCCTTTGCCATGATAACCGAGAATAAACGAGTCTAAAGCTCTTATACCACTTTTTAAGTGGTTAAACGACTGTTAGGGTAGAATAGAATAAAAAACTAAACAACAAAATTGTTGTTTGGCTTCTAGTTGACCGGCGGCGATGTCAGCCGCAAACTGCTGTGATGGCGGCTTGACAGATCTGCAAATTACTGTTCACGCGGTACTGTAGCGGCGACGGTACTATCGGTCCTCTCTCTCTCTCTCTCTCTCTATATATATATATATATATATATATATATATAACAGAAAGATATACGCGTGTGTAACTTGATTATTTGCAAATTGCATGATTCAATGGTCCATTGTTGTCTGTTAAAGAAGAATATCTATATAAAGAACAAAAATCAAGATCTACAATTTGCCTCATATCTCTCTTTTTGAGTAGGGTCAAAATAATTTTGTTGGCCCATTTGTCTGTATCAGACCATAAAAAAGTAGACATGCTTAAAATTCGTATAAAAAAGGAACAAATTTCAATTATATATTGCATCGTGTCTTTATACCAAAAGTTATTTCTTTAAATATTTTTTTTTAAAGGCAAATTTCTTAATTTATGTGGATGTGTGATTTAAACCATGACCTGCTCAAGCCTTGATGTTCTAGAGGACTTTCCTCTACCATTGGGCCACACTTTGTTTATTTCTTTAAATATGATCGTTGGTTTTAAGTATTTAATTCGTATGCCAATATAAAAAAAAAGTTCGATTTCAAGTTTCTTTAACAACTTTGTATATAATACAGACTTTTATATCTAACTTTTTTAATGGTATAATTGTGACACAAAAGAATAAATGAGATGAAAAAAAAAGAGAAAAAGGTGTTAACACGTCATTATCTTCTTATTAAAAAGATAAATTAGACAGAAAAAAATTAAAAAAGATGTATTTTCACTCTACAATACAAGGTGTACTATACCAAAATACAAATATATATATATATATATATATATATGTAGAGAGAGAGAGAGATGGAGGATCCTCTAAAAAGTAGATTTTGCTTAAGTAGCGTAAAAAATATTTTTAAAAATTAAATATGCGGCTCTAACGAACTCCGATTGAACTCCGATTTTTTAAACATGCGTGATTATGGTCATGCGTTATTATATAACATGCGTAATTATGATCATGCGTTATTATAAAACATGCGTAATTATCATTTTACACATGCGTTATTATCATTTTAAACATGCGTTATAATTATAACGCGGATGGATATACCCCTCTCCCAGTAAACACGTATTACATGCTGGTACCTTCGTACAATTCATACGCTAAAAACCCTTTATATAATAAACGGCCCCTGTATGTATATTACAACAGTCATTTTCCAAATGTGTTATGCCATTCAGAGTCAAAGATCCATATTCCATAGGAGTCTTAAAGAAGAATGACATGGTTAGAGGAAAGAAAAGACGTTGAATATGTTACCAATAGTGGCTAGCATTTAGAAAATAAAGTCACCTGTCACCCTTTCATCATGTGGTACGTGATCCGATTTGGCATCTATGTGGTTCCATCACTTGAGAGAACACCACCCCCTTGATTAAATCACGGCGTGATCTGCATTTTTGAGTCCACGGCGTGATATTTTTCACGAGGATTTCTCAAAGGGAGGGAGAACAACTTTTGAGGTGGCATGTAGTGATTAGGTGGTGAGATTTATCACTTAAGGGAACACCATCTCCTTGGTTTTTTCACCTCAGTTATGAGAGGATCACTTGAGGGAATCACTGTATGTATACTGTTTGCTCTTATTATATATTTTTCTTGATGGTCAAAAGGTCTTCCTCGAAAATATAACCTCATGACCTTATTTAACATACTTCTCTTGATTATTAGCAAAAGATGTTATTCGAAGCTATAAGCTCATGACCTCTTGTAGCATACTTTCTCATGACTACCGTCTAAAGATGTTTGTCGAAGCCATGACCTCAAGAGCCTTTCTAATATACTTTCTTGACTATAGTCAAAAGGTGTTCCTCAAAGCTATAATCTCATAACCCCTTGTAACATACCTTTTTTATTACCATCAAAACGTATTTCTCAAAGCTATGGCAGTGACGGACCCAGAAATTTTTTTCATGGGGTCGAAAATTTTTTAGTCAGTTATCTCTCGCTAAATTTTTTTTTTCAATCTGGTTCAGGTCAAGTCACTTAGTACACACATTGTCACTAATTAAAATTAGTAAATAGCACATATGACATAGTATTATAGCAAAATAATATGATAAACAAAAATCAAAATTTAGAGAAAAAATTAAAAAAAAAGTTACCTGAAATTGTGAGGAGGTAGGGACTCAAGGCTGTGAACAGTGAACCGACTAGCAGGGCGAGAATCGTGAGATCTGATTGCGTTAACTTCGATTAGGAGGCATGCCGAGAATCACAATTAGCAAATTGCTGTTCTTCAGTTAATGTGAAGCGTGAATATGAACCGTCGAGACGTCGATGGATCATGATTCAGGATTGCCGCCTCTTAGATTTTTTATTAGGTTAAACTGTTCAAAAATTTAAATAGATAACGGGTTAACTATATGCGGGCTTAATTGTCTAAATGAGTAATAGTTAATTAAATGGGTTTAATTGTTTAAATGTCTAAGTTTTAGTCCAATTTAAGTTATTAATTTAAATGGGGGTCGGTGTTAAAAACTAAATTTACTTGGGTCGGTATTAAAAATTAGTTTTTCTTGGGGTCGATCAAAATTTTATGGGGGTCGGTGCCAAAATTTCTTGGGGGTCGGTCGAGATAATACCGTAAGTATAATAAATAATTTTTTTTCATGGGGGTCGGCCGACCCACCTAGCAATAGCTAGGTCCGCCAATGGCTATGGCCTCATGACCCCTTCTAAGATACTTTCTTAGCTACCGTCAAAATGTGTTCCTCAAAGCAATGATCTCATAACCCCTTGTAACATACTTTTTTTTACTACGGTCAAAACGTATTTCTCAAAGCAATGACCTCATTATCCCTTCTAATATACTTTCTTGACTATCGTCAAATGGTGTTCCTCGAAGCTATGACTTCATGACTCATTTTAACATATTTTTGTTGATTACCGCCAAATGATGTTCCTCGAAGCTATGACTTCATGCTCCTTTTAACATATTTTTCTTGATTACCGCTAAAAGGTGTTCCTTGAAGCTATGACCCCATGACCTCTTCTAACATACTTTTCTTGACTACCATTAAAGGGGTTTTTCAAAGCTACAATCTCATAATCCCTTGTAACATACTTTTTCTTGACTACTCTCAAAGCCTCAACGGTGCTACTTGAAGCTATAGCCTCATGACCCTTCTAAACGGGTTATGAGTCGACGAATAACTCCTACCGAATCGTAAAGACTACCTAACATTTATGGAACTTCATATTTTTCATATCTACATTAAATTAGACATGGTGTGGGGTAAAAGTCGAATATATATCACAAGAATTTTATGACATTTGAACTTTGAAGAAAGTAAAAAACCATCGATGCAAATAAAATATAACAGATACGATACAAGAAGTCATGACCCAACTTCCCAAATGCACACTTAATAATATTGTCTTAAACCATCACAATGGCCTAGTAGTTTAAACTCTCTTTAGGTAAGGCACTTGAAATGTCTCATTGTTTAAATTAGGTAATAAAACGTTTTGAATGGTTATCGTCGTTCAAAAAAATAATACTATCTTAATCACAATCAAACCCGGAAACCGATTACAGAGCAACTAGAGAATCCGACCCGAATATATCCTCGTACTCATGGAGATTCAGATAGTCGCCGGTGAGCCAAGGCGAAGACTTGACACTAAAATCATTCCCCGACCTCAAGAACACGTCAGATTGATCGTAGTCTTCGAAAATACAAGGATCGAGTTTTGGAAAGTCGAAGTGATCGGACGTGGAGAAATAGTCGTCCAACGGCCGGAAATCAGTAAAGACGTCCGGCTCGCCGGAGAAATCTGAAGTTTCATTAGCTCCATTGTTTGAGAAGCTTTTGTGAGTGGACTCAGCGGCGGACTCGTAGGTTGAAGCCGAGGGGAAACAAAGGACGGACTTCGGTGATGTCGTTTTATTGTTAGACTCGTTGCCGGATTTTTCTCCGGCGATGAAAAATTAATGAAGTTAGTGAGCGCGTGAGGACCACGAAGCAGGATAGCCGCGTGGTCATACACCATTGCAGCTTCTTCGGCTGTATCGAAAGTGCCAAGCCACAGCCGTACAAGACGCGCCGGATCTCTAATCTCCGCCGCCCATTTCCCCCACGGCCGTTGTCGTACGCCGCGAAACTTCTTACCGGAACTAACTTTCAATCGTTTCTCCACCGTAACCGCCTTCTTTCTCCGTTCACCTGCCGTTTTATTAACTTTCCGATTTCGATTTCCGTTTTCATTGACAGTGTGATCATCTTCCAATCGAGCTTCAATTTTAACTTCATTTACAAATCTCCTCACTCTTCGCCGGCATAACACCTCCGTTTCTTCATCACCGGAAGAATCGGTTGCATACACGTCCGTCATCGATATCCTCACGACTCTAGGGCAAACATCGGAGCTATTCACGTCCGGCGACATTCGGTCGGTTAACCGCGAATCCGTAACCATCGTGACACTAGTTTTGTGTACAGTACGCTTGACCGGAGCCATAATTACTTTACTTTCCATGAACAGAAGCTCCTGGAATCCGAAATCAATCAGATTCGCATTAAAAAGGGGGAAAGCGAGCAAAAAGAGGAAACTAGAAAATTCGTTTATCTATAGAAGAATAAAGAGGTTTCTATAAAGCATGAAGAAGTTTTCACAGGAAAAAGGTGAAAGGTCATGGTTCAGCCATTCAGAGGTGGTGGAGCGGCCGTATGACCACAATTTCCGGTGAACTTGAAAAAAGGTTTATGCCGGCGGCTGGACGAGGGAGAAGAAAGGTTTCGGAAGACTTTCTAGTTTCTTACATATTTATATATATACCAGTTTAAAACACGTGTATTAAACGGGTTAAATAATGAAAACGATATAATTAAAAAAAAATTAAAATATTTGTTACGACTGAAATTACGTATTAATTAAATATAATAATAAAAAATTAAAAGTTACAGTTATAATTCACAAATATCTAAATACTTATTTTTATACAACATTTGATATTTTATTGGTAACTTTACAATCTTTATTTAAAATTAATAATTTCAGTATGTCTCTACGTTTATTTATTTTTTAAAGCCAAACGTTACTTTTATTATACTTCTACACCAATGCCCAGGTTTGAAACTGAGACCTCTCCTTTAAGAGGCATATGCCTCTACCAAGTGGGCTAGCCCCACAGTGGCTATGTCTCTAATTTTAACTTTAGATTATGACACATTAGTCGTTTTGATTAAATCTCATTAAAATTGATCAAATCACCTCTTGTCCTACTCAAATCTACATCCGTCATTTTAGAACCTTTACTCCTTCATTACTGCCAGTGGCGGATCCAAGAATTTTTTCCAAGGGGTTCACTGTTTTTAGATGCCCCAATTTCATAGGGCCTAAACTACTACGCTTACTGTGAAACCTTGTAAGGGGGTTCACCGTAGGGTATTTTAGGGGGTTCACCACATTTTTTTACCTACCGTTACACTAAAATTTCAAAACTTGGGGGGTTCCTGTGCACCCCCCCGGCTTCACTTAGGTCCGCCCCTGATTACTGCTAGCTACATCAATTTCATCTAAATTGTTTTTTATGAGTTTTCGTATAAGAAAATACTACAATAATTACTTAGTTATGTAAATTAATTAGTATGTAAATTAATTAGTATACATATTTAACTAAAACTTAAATATATTTTCATAAAGAGCAATGTTTTAAAACCCGAACCGGACCGGCCGGTCCGACCGATTCGACCAGGGTTCGGTTACTTAAGCGGTTAGGTTATATACCTTAAAACGGGTCGTAAAATAACCGGCTTGTCGACGAGATTTTCCGGTTGAACTGATGGACCGGTTCAGCGGTCTGGCCGGTTTTGTAAATTTTTTTTTTTTTCTTTTTTCAGTTTTTATTTTGATATTTTCACTTTTCACGTAAGTCCCTTTTTAAGTTTTAAGTCCTCTTTTAAGTCTATAACGCATATCTTTAAGCAATGTATTTGACATTAGGAATATGATCGGTTAAATATTTTTTATGACGACGTCCGGTTTGTAATCCGATCGGACCGGTCCGACCAGTGGACCGGTAAGGCATCCGGTTCGTCGTCCGGTCCGGTTTTTAAAACATTGATTAAGAGTAATAAAATCTTGGATAAATCATATAGTTAATAACTTTAAACAATAAATCAGATAAAATAATGTATATAAAAGTAACAATTTATCCAAAAAAACGAGTAAATTACAGATATCATCCTTTATGTTTGTACCCTTTTTCAGATTGAGTCCTTTAGCAAAAACATTATCAGGTATCATCCTTTACGTTTAAATTTGTTGCGGTTTACGTCATTTGGCCTAACGGGCGTTAAAATTTTCAGTTAACTCTAATCATGTGCCACTCACATGAGGGCAAAATAGTCTTTCCATATTTTAAAAGACTATTTGTGTAATTAACTTATATATATATATATATAGGGAGCCATTCAACTAAGAACCAAATAAATGTTAAGAACTAAGAGAACCATTACCCACCACCAATCATATTTTTTTTATTTTTTTCATTTTTCTAGAAAATCATAGGGGCATTATGGTACTTTTTCAAATTGGATTTTTGTTAGTGGGTTAATTTATGAATCATCACTAACCGCTTTCTAACGGTTACTTGTTTTTTTTTTTTTTATTCTTTTGCAATGTTTTCTCAATCAATTAAAACCTTTCGAAATGATTTAATTAAATGCATGCACCACTTCTCAAATGCATATGCATGTCTAAATTCTAACGCATATTTTACATGCAATGTTTTGCAAATGCAATAATGCTCATGTGTAATCCAAATACAAATTAGTATTGCATGTATACACTAAAAAATTCACTTTAAGAGTTAAATATGGTCATAAACATTCAAAAGATACATGTATTGCTTGGCATTTTGCCAAAACCCATTTCATCAACATAATTCCTTTGTACTTTGTCTGATCCATGTATTGCTTAGCATATCAGTTTGGACTGGGTGTGGTCCGTGCTCGGATTAGAGGAAGCTTCTTTGATGCATAATTCTCTTATTTTTTCTTGGCTTACTTTTACTTGAGGTTGCATTTTCTTTAATTCTTTTAAGCATTATCTGCATCCCTTTCTTGCTCGTGTTTTTCTAACTCATTTTCCCTCTTCTATTTTTCATTTTCAATTGATCACCTGCACGATAATAAAGTGTTAGTATATGATAATTACAGTATAACTGTTAGTATATGTGATATATGGTGACTAAATAGGAACCTTGTTTGTTGTTTTAGCAAACTATAATGGTAAAATCTACATTCAAGATATTGCAATGAAAAATTATTAGAGTATTTTTACCTGGTGCAGAATCCTTGGTGATCCTTTCTTCAAGTTTTAGAATTGATATCTGCTTGAAATGTCCGTTAATCTTAGTCGCCATTGTTAGTCAAAATATAAAAAAATAATAATAATCAAAATTCATTCGTATCGAACGCATTTTTGAATGTATTACCTCATGCGGTACCCAATTTCCTTTCATCAAGCACAAGTGGCGTTTCCTCTTCTTGAAACCCTAAAAATCAAAATCGGCTCTATTGCTATCACTAGCTTTTCTATAACCACGTCTGTATCATTCAATCGCAAAAAAAATATTTACCTGTTCGTAATATCCTCAATCGCCGGATATTTTGAAACCCTAGCCAAAAATCGGCTGTGACACGAAGATTTGTAGTTCGCTTTCTTCTCTCTTGATGAAATAGAGAACTAATTTTGGTTCGATATTGTCGATTCTTGTGAATAGAACAGGGACACACACGATCGGTGACTTTCATGTTCTAATTGGGGTCTAAGAGGGGGATTTCCGACTTGAATAACGGTAGTAGAGAGTGGTAGCAACAAACGACGTTTTGTGTAGGTGGAGGAACCATCTCTTTTGGATGCAAGATACATGTTAGGATAGGGGCAGCAACTGCTAGGTGGTATCAGAAGGGTTATAGAGATGACAGAGAGAGGGAAGATGTGGGTTGAGGGATTTACGGATGAGAGATAATGAGTGTAACATTCCTGATTTTTATTATTCATATTTCAATCCAATGTAATGCAATTTCGAATTCAATACTCGTGCACTGTCTCATTTATTTTCTCGTCGTAAATTAAATGCAATGATTCTATACAAATTCGCAAATTTTACTCGGTTATATACATTTAAACACTATACAAGAAACTATTTTATTCAAACATATCAAATCTGAAAAGTCAAGGACTAAAGTTGAAAAATGTCAAGAAACCCTAGTCTAGCACGGTCGTGCTTCGTTCTGGCACGGTCGCGCCAAGTGCCTCGGCACGATCGCGCGACTGGTCCTGGAACGATCGCGCCCGGTGCCTAGGCACGGTCACGCCTCTCTTGGGCACGGTCGCGCCTGCGTAACAGTTGAAACGTAAATGCAGTTTAATCACCCAATCATTTGAAATCCGTAACAGTCGTCCGTTTCTTCTCCCCTTAACGAATGAATCAACTATCGAATTCCTCAAACGTCTCAGTTCATATTACCAATTTTGAAAAACTCTCTCAATGTCACACCCCGACCGATGGCGGAATCATCGAGGCGGACAATGAAATGATTGTTCATAAGCACATGATCTACTAAGGTTGCATAATTCATTAATAAGATTTAAATACCAAATATCCAAATACAATTCAAGTTACAACACCCTATTCTAGAATATTACACATAATTATTTTACTAGGTCCAAAAGCCTTAGGTGTAGCACCTTCAACACATAGTCACACAATCACTTATCTTCACCTGAAACGTAATCCAAAACAAGTGTCAACTACGAGAGTTGGTGAGTTTACATATGTTTAAATAAAGTAAAAGTTTTAGTTAAAAATGTTTATACAATTCATAGTTTGACATGGTATGATATGGCATAATGTGGAGAATTCACTATATGTATACCAATTGTAAGCATGTAATTATGTATATAAGCATAAAGGTTTAACGTGATAGGCATAGCATACCGCTACCCTAAAAGTGATAGGCATGGAATCAAGACTATGTGGGTTACACATAATTTAAACCATCCTAAAAGTATTCATAGCATAACAAGTGATCAAGCACAAAAGCACAATAATCTACACATGTAAACACAAGTTGAATTGTATGTAAGTAAGCACAGATTACGTTTCACCCCAAAATGTATAAAAATGTAAATAGGGGATATGTAACTCACCTTGCAAGCGGGTATTTGTCCACGCGTGAGGGTGATAAGTATGTTGAAGTCTAAGCACAATGAAACCCTATGAAGATGAATGGGTATTATTGTATGTTTATATGTATGTGCGTATTCGTATTTAAATGAGTATATGTTTTATAATAATATCCTTAATATTTATTTGTATAAAATGTGGTAGGAATATGATAATGGTTTTGTAAAACTTTAACTTTTAAAAATATATATATATATATATATATATTGTTTAAATATTACATTCTTAAATAGTTAATCATTATGTTTAATGTATTTAAACGATAATAATAAATAAAAAGATAAGTCTTTATTTGACTAGTTATGTTGATATTTTGTATATTAAAATTTATTTTAATAAGTTTATTAAAAAAGAAAAACATTGCTAGAGTTTATATAAAGAAAATGAGACATTTTATATATTAAATGTATTTTATTAAGTTTATAAAAATGTTACAAGAGTTATAAAAATATAGGACATTTTATATAAATATGTATTTAAATAAGTTTATAAAAGTATTATAAGATTTATAGAAATATAAGATATTTTATATATAAAAACGTATTTAAATAATATTACAAGTTTTATAAAAATATAAGGTATTTTATATATATAAATGTATTTAAATGATATTACAAGATTTATAAAAATGGAATAGTTTATGGATTAAAAAGATTGTTTAATCGGTTTCAAAATAAACGAACGATCAAACCGACTCGTTTTAGTCTTTAGTGTATAAAAATGTTATTAAAATAAATTAAGAAAATTAAATAAAATAAAAAAATCACGACAGGAGCAAAATGGGGTTGGGCCGTAGGCCACCCGGATCGAACCCGCGACCTGTGATACAAACACACACACGCATAACCAGCCGGGCTACTGCCCATCGCTGGTTATGTGGGTGTAGTTTAATTGATATACACACAAGCAAAACTGGTCGCTGGTCCTCGGCAACCGGCAAACCGTGTCCGAGGACATTGGTTTGCCCGGCAATCGATGGATTTAAGCCGCGATTTGGATTAGGGTAGTTTGCCAAAGGGTAACAGAAGGCAATTGAATGGATTTGAGGTACCTCTTTGGTCGCGAAGGGTCTGGTCGGCAAGCTTTTTGTCCGAAAATACCAAGATAGTGATCTCGAGTTCCAGAGGGAGTTAGGCCGTCAGTAGGGGCGGTATAGCTTCGCACAGAAGAGACGAACACGATGGTGGTTTCAATTTGAAGTGAGAGCAGGTGGAGGAGGGTGGGCGAGCTCGTGCAGGTCTGTAGATGGTCATTTAAAGCCGAGCTCGATCCTTATATTAAAACACGAAATTGAGTATGTCCAGACACTCGTATGGACGAGACGAATCTGTCGAGACCTCTTGCAGGCGTGGAGGTTGACTGTCGGGGCTGTATTAGAGGCGTGGACTTTCGGCCATAGACACAATCAGGCTTTCCGTATGATTAATCGACAAATTGGTCGGGGGCTCTTGTTCGCGTGGGAGAGACGAAGCCAGAGAGACCACTTTCGGCTGTCGAGGTGAAGGGAACAGCCCTGTCGGGGTGTTCGCCGGAGAAAGCCTTTGACCGCCGGACTATTGTTGGGGGTAACCGGAAATACGAATCGAGGTTTGGCAAAAATGGTCCCTGGAGTTTGTTTTGTCCAGAAACAGCCCCTCAAACGATTTTAGTTTTAAAACCTTCTAGTTTAGTTAATTACAAAACGAACCCTAAACTTTTTATTAAATAAATTAATTTAATTTCTTTTAAATCTATTTATATTTTATAAATTTATTTTCATTATTATTATTATAAATAACTTTTATAAAAAGATTATTTGTATTATTTAAATGAGTTATGAAATTTTTAAATCTAGATTTTTATATAAAATTTTATATTAGTTTTAAAATTTATAAATTTCTAATTAGTTTAAATCCATAAAATAAAATACCTATTTGTATAAAACCAAATAAAACTTAAGCATACAAAGTTTTATAAAACTTATGTTTTTATTTAAAATCAATCATTTTGAATGGTTAATAAAATTGAAAACCATTGATTTATTTATATAAATTATTTAATTTAATAACATAATTTATATAGTTTATAACCTTCAAATATTTTTTTAAAAATTAAAAATTCCTAAATTGAAATTTGCCAATACACCGATTTGTATAAATTTGATTAAATATACGTGTATATGTTTTGAAATAAAATGTTAATATTTACACGATAAATTTCGCAACGAAAATCTTTGAAATGTCACACTCAAGCTCTCCAAGAAACAAAAATCCGTTGTTCGATCCAAATCCTCTCAATCCAGCAGCAGAAACTCGATACTCAATCATCCCTGAAGTTCCCAGGCTATTTGGATTGGCCGGAGTTGCAGTAAAGATCGCCGGAACTCAAACCGTCGACGCCGAAACTCCTTCTTGCCGATCTCTATCAATCCTTTACTGTTTCGGGTAATTGAAATCATTTATTTCAGTTAATTAGTCTCTATATCGAAAGCCCCATAATAATTTAGGCTTCCATCATAGAATTTCCCCCGAATCAGAATCGATGTCTTTATTTAAAATAATTTAATCGAATCCTCTGTTAAAAATGTTTTTAATACAATTAAAATATCCCAAAAGACTCGTAATAACCCATTAATCAAAGGCCCTAACAATTCCAGCGTTTAAAATTCAAGCATTTGTCATTTCGTGTCTGATTTGGAAGAGACACGGTCGCGCTAATCATCTAGCGCGGCCGTGCCTCATGTAGCGCGGTCGTGTCGAATAGCGGCGCGGTCGTGTTCTCCTGTCCAGACCTTGTCATGCCCTCTGGGCTAGTCTCTGTTGTGTCTAAAGATCATAGACACGACCGTGCCGCGCCAAGGCACGGTCGTGCTTGTTGACTTGTCTAGATTGTGTTCTTGTTGATCAACCCGGTCGCGCCCAGACTAGCGCGGTCGCGCCCGTGGCTTGAGCACGATCGTGCCCTTCCGAGGCACGGTCGTGTGTGACTCAGAAACTTTAACAAAATTATAATTTTATATTTTTCAATCAATAAATGTCTCAAATTTTATAAAAATATGTTTTCTGTATTTGAAGA
Source organism: Smallanthus sonchifolius (assembly GCA_023525975.1). Classification (NCBI taxonomy): domain Eukaryota; kingdom Viridiplantae; phylum Streptophyta; class Magnoliopsida; order Asterales; family Asteraceae; genus Smallanthus; species Smallanthus sonchifolius. Next base: position 105,903,993 of record CM042018.1, read on the forward strand.
GATAAATATTATTTAAAAGTTTATTTAAAAATTTATGAAAATTAAATTCATATTTACTATCTTACACTTAAATGATATTTTAAATAATTAAGTTACAAAATTTATAAATAAATAAGATAATGATTATTTATTTAATTTACATTTTAAATCAAAATCATTTATTTATTTATACTTAATTACAATTAATATTTACATTATTTCATAAACTATAATTATATAATTATTCAATTCAAACCTAATTAAATAGTTTCAAAAATATTTTACTTCAAACCCTATATATTTTATTCAATACTTTTTAAATACAAATCAATAGTTTTATACACAAATTCAACTTTCATTTTAGACATAAACCTTATGCATCTATTTGATACAACATACATTACTCTTTAGGTTGATTTGTGCACTTGAGGATCTTTATTTTTCTAGCTATTATCCTTATTCGCTACACTTCCATACCAAGTGAGTATTCACAACCCCTTTTACTCTTTTACACTTTTGGGGTGGAACATGAATTCTATACTCATTACACATTACACATTTACATTTACACAAACAACACAAGTGCAAAAATCCTATTTACATACATGTGTGCAAAATTTGAGCTTTGTGCCCGAGTGCTAGGTGTGCTAACCTTTGTATGCTCTTATGTGCAATCATTAACTATACAAGCCGACGGTTTTCAATGATGGATCTATTGAGTCTGACAAACCCACCCATGGTACGCGGTGATTGAAACCGACAACACAATTTTTGCATGCTAGTTACAAGGTTTGATTGTACATTTGGTTACACAATAGCTACTCCCCATAAATGCCTTATTTTATCATGTTTTGTAAAGGATTTGTTTTCAACTATATGCTATCTACATACAACTGTGTTATACTCACCAACTTTTTAGTTGACTTTATTTTATTCATGTTTCAAGCCCCAATATGTGAGATTGATTCAAGACGTGTTCAACATAGGATTTGGACTTAGCAATTTAAATCAAGAACTTTATGAATTGTTTTATGTTTCTTGTTTGAATTTGGTTTGTACTTGGATTATTTGTAATGGAAATTTAACTTTAATATATTTCAATTTAGTCAACCATGTGCTATGAACAGTCTTACATGTCCCGCCCCGATGATTCCGCCATCGGTCGGGGTGTGACAATGAGTGTTGTAAAATACCTATAATACCCTTTTATTTGTTTTTTTACTACTGTACAATTAATAAAGCTTGGTATACAATAGAAGATGTAGTTCTCTTTGGTTTTCACCATAATAATGGTTCTTAAAAGAATGCCCCTATATATATATATATATATATATATATATATATATATATATATATATATATATATATATATATATATATACACATAAATAATAAAGCCCCTCTCTCCTCTCTCTCTCTCTCAAACCTGATACCCACCACCAAACACCACCACCACCAACCGACCGCCGCACAACCCCCTCCTCCGATCTGAGCACCACCACCGCCATAAACCACCCTCCCTTTACCCACTCAGACCCATCATCTACATCGCCACCGCCACCACCACCACCTGCCACCACCCTCCACCAACGACAACCACCGCCACACACAACCACCACCTGCAACTGCCACCACCCTCTAGCATCTCCTCCGTCATTCATCGTCAAATTTAAATTTAGAAACCTAAACCCATCATCTCCAATCCAACACCACCTAATACCATCATACAAAGGACAACAATTGGAGCAAAATCAGTTAAATTCTTAAACCAATTGAACTTGAACAGCAAAATTAAGATTTTCAATTTTTAGCTAATGAAACATTTTCCCCAAAAGTTCCTGATCAACAAAAAGCAAACCTATCCTACCGATTCTCTACAATTTAACAAATTTCAAGCTAAAACCCTCTAACTGAGAATGGAGTACCGACTAACCCACATATGTCGTCTTTTTGGCTCACATTCGTAACCTCCATAGCACCTGAAATTGGAGCCTTGCCGACACTAAAGGAACCACCGTGGTTAGTCTTAGCAACCGTTTCGCGCACAAAATCATTAACCCGGAGGTCCGATAGCAGGGGACTATACCGGTTGTCGCCTCTAGGCTTCCTGAAAACCCTCAGACTGTTCGATTTTGGAGTTCTGGCATTCAAACAGCCTTCCATCTTTGACGCATGTGGCGTACTTTGACCCCCGGCAGAGGAATTGATCTCACAAAAGGGATTAGGAGATGAACTAAGCATGGATCAGGAGGAATTGGCGGTGGAGAGGGGGGCGAGGGACGGTCTTAAAGGGAGGGTGGTTTATGGCGGTGGTGATGCTAGGGCGGTGGCGGTGCTCAGATCGGAGGAGGGGGTTGTGCGGTGGTCAGCCGGTGGTGGTGGTGGTGTTTGACGGTGGTGGGCATCAGGTTTGAGAGAGAGAGAGAGAGAGGGGCTTTATTATTTATGTTTTATATATATATATATATATTAATATTTTGAAAACCCATGTGGGTTAATAAAACTATGAAAACCCATTCTAAACCACAAGTTGTATTAATTCATTTTGTTTGTGTGGTTGAGATTAAATGTGAATAAAAAGAAGGGCAATGTGGTCATTTTACTTTTCTAAATATATTTTCTACTTTTTAAAAAGTCAACCAATCACTTCAACAATCTCTTTCCTACCTTAAAAAATAATCCTATTAACTTTTTTTTTAATTTCAACTAAAAAATATCAACAAATAATTGATCTTATTTTTTTTAATAAAACCCAAAAATTAAACTTTTATAAAAAAGTGAGATTTTTTAAACGACATTTCTTTTAAACAAGATTTTTTTGTTAAAACATGACATTTTTAAATTCTAGATTTTCTAAAATGGAGATTTTCTCTTAAACGGGATTCTTTTAAACAAGATATTTTTTTAAACGAGACCGTGTTACATATATGTAACCAGTAACAAAATGTTACATATTCAGACCCAAAATGTTACATATATGTAACCAGTAGCAAAATGTTACATATTTAGTTAGCAAATGTTAGATGTGTTACTATGATTGTAAAATATTTAGATAACAATGTTACATATGTAAAAGGTCAATAATAAAAACAAGAGTTTTTTTTAATTAAAAATGTGGGTTTTTGATTAAAAACAAGAGTTTATCTGTTGAGCTCCGTATAGTTTATCCGTTGCGGTGGACAGAGTGCAGATGTGTGGCAGTGTTCGACAAAAAATGTTACATATGTAACTAGGATTGTTACATATATAACTATGATTGTTACATATTTAACTAGGATTGTTAAATATGTTTTTTTTGGAACGACATGATTGTTAAATATGAGACATAATATTATATAATTATAACATGGTATTTCAGCATCGATAGACCTTTTAGTTTACCATTCTATAAATAAGAAAAGACTATATTCAAAGTTTGAAAGTAAAATAGGAATTCATGCATTCTCAAAAAACAAAAAAATTAAGAACAAAATTATGAAAGTAACTTTTGTAAATTTTGAAACCAGATAATATCATGAATCGGTAATAATAAAAACATGATATGTATATAGAAAAGTAGGATATTAAACTATATGAAAAAAATTGTACGGACAAATCAGATTTAGTTATGAGCAACAACAATTGTAAGCTTTTCCTAGTGGTGAAACCTGATATGCCTAGCAATGAATACTTCGATCCTCTTCTGGAACTCCTCGTTGCTCGGTTCGTGGACTACGTCTTCCTCCACCGGAGTATCAACTTTTCACCGTCCGATTTCTGTCTCCGATCGCGTGAGCTCGCCGTAAAGTTTATCCGGCGCCAGAAAACACTATTTCTTCATCATATTATGCGAGAAGAAGAAACATTCATCTGTTAACATTATGTAACTATCAAAATGTTACATATGTAACTAGGATTGTTACATATTTAGCTAGCAAATGTTACATATGTAGCTATGATTGTTATATATTTAGCTAGCAAATGTTACATATGTAGCTAACGAAAGAGAGTTGGAAGCTGGATTAACATATGTAGCTAACAAAGAAAAACTCAATAAAGAATAAGAGAAATTAAAGAATATCACAGGAACTAACCTACAAGATTAACATAAAAAATAAAAATCACAAGAACTAACCAAAATTAATATGAAAAGCCCTAATCCAAAATCAAACAAATTGTTAACCATTATTACGAAGTACAAAAAATGTATCAACTGACGAAAATAATTATTTTAACCTCTATTTGATGTAAATCATATTCAATAATTGTCAAATTAATGTATATAGATTTAAAAAAATCCAATCGAGAAACAAAAACTCACCAAAAAAATCCATTTGTAGCTTTTCATTGCATTTTGTCCCATCCTAACATGAACTTCTGATAATTACACTGTAACTGATGCTCCAAATCCCCATTACTTGGCATTTGATTAAAGCTTCAAGTTCTAGCTTTATACTCCAAAGTTTCAAGCTTCATAACTTGATTTCCACACCAACAAAAAAGGTTCACTCCCTATTAATATTATAACTTGATTTACACATGAGATCTGAAAACTTTATAAAGATTTAAAAAAAATTCAATCGAGAAACAAAAAACAAACAAGAGTTCATATCAGATCTGAAAACTTTATATAGATTTAAAAAAAAATTTCAATCAAGAAACAAAAAACCTAGTTTCATTCTCCTATTAATATTAGCCCCAAAATCAAAACCAAAAACTTATTACTCATTGTAACGACCCTCCACCTTCGTATGGCGGCAAGCGGATTCTCCGACCATGACCCTCTACTTTCGTATGGCGGTCTTTGGACGCACTCCATGGCATAGGGACGATGGCTATCGGTATTGAACGTCTATTTCATTTTGAAAATGGAAGTTGGATCTGAAATCTTTAGAGAGAAAAACATGAGAGAGAGAGAGAACATGGATCTTGAAGATTTTAGAGGTTTTTTTAAAATAAAAGAGTGATAGAGAGAGAATGTAATGACAAGAGGTGAGAGAAAATCCATGGGAAAAATACTATTATGCCCTTCATGCTAAAAACAAAAAATTGTTGAAAAATTAGACGTGGCAACATATTGGCCACGTGATGAATTTTCATGGTTTTTAGAATATATATATATATATATATATATATATATATATATATATATATATATATATATATATATATATATATAGGGGATAAATATTTTGAAAACCCACTTGAGTTGTGAAAACATTTGAAAACTCTCCAAAAAAACGTGTTTTTACATGTTTAAAAAAAAATTGGAAATCATTCTAACCAACTTTTATAAGATTTTCGTCAAAAAAAAATAAAATAAAAAAAGCCGAGCCAATTTTTATAAAAAAAATGGACAAAAATCCCCGTTTTTTATGTAAAAAATCGTGTTACTTAAGTAACACAACATGTTACATATGTAAAACAACTGGGCAGAATTTAAAATTTATAAAAACATCTGGTCGGTGCTTTTTTGATTTTTTTTATAAAAAGTTTTGAAATTATATATAAAAACTTTTCAAAAAAAAACCTTGTAAAAACCCATTTTTTAGAGGTTTTCAATGTTTTCACAACTTGACGGGTTTTCATCCTATACATTCCCTATATATATATATATATATATATATATATATATATATATATATATATATATATATATATATATATATATATATAAAACGTTAAGTTAATTACACAAATAGTCTTTTAAAAGATGGAAAAACTATTTTGCCCTTATGTGAGTGGCACGTGATTAGAGTTAACTGAAAAATTTAACGCCCGTTAGAGCAAAGGACGTAAACCGCAACAAATTTAAATGTAAAGGATGATACCTGATAATTTTTTTGCTAAAGGACTTAATCTGAAAAAGAGTATAAACATAAGGACGATATCTGTAATTTACTCCAAAAAAAAAAATTCACCCCAAATTTGAGACACCATATAATAAATTAAAAATGTTACATTTTCATAAATGGATTTTCCTCGTAACGTATTTCATTTTTTAACTAAATTGGGTATAGATACGGGGTAGAAGAAGAATAATTCGAAAATAATGGAGAGAGTTGAATAAGGAAAAAGATAACTAATTTTAATGGGATTTAATCAAAACGACGTAGTTTTGATGGGTAATGGGTTTAGACGGAAAAATGAATGTGAGGTTTAACCACAAATGGACATGTGTCCTAAAATTTATTCTTTTATTAGATAGATGATTTTTTTTAAACAGCAACATGTAGATTTTCAAGAATAAATATATAATATTTATACCTTATAGTAGGGGGTTGTTCACGGTAAAACCGTGAGTCAAACCGTTAGTAACGTTTTTTTATTATCGAAAACCGAAACCGAACTGTTGAAATTTAAAACCGAACCAAACCGAACCGAACCGTTGCTAACGGTTTGGTTTCACGGTTTGGGATTATTTAGTCCGAAATGATTATAACATCTGTCGTTTCACAACTTCAGCAACATTCGTATGAGATTACATATGCACAACCAAAACACCTTCATAACGTTGAATTAAATAAGGTAAATGAGATTGAATACCAACCTTCCATCTCGTCACATGAGGTTCAAAAAGCTCCACATCAACTTACAAGAAAACAATAATGATATGAGGCATCCATAGCAACTTCAATAAGGCATTTCCCTATCTTATTACAAGTAAATAAATATGTTAAAACCGTAAATCAAATGGTTCGCTACGGTTTGAAATTTTTAAAACCGACCGACCGAAAGTTAAAGAAAAAAATTGACTGTGAAACCAAACGATGACCGGTTTGGGCGGTTTCACAGTTTTTAACCGAACGTGAACACCCCTACCTTATAGTACTTGAACCTAGGGTTGTTCAAAAAGCTCGCGGCTCGCTCGAAAAAAGCTTGAAAAAAGCTCGGCTCAAAAAAAGCTCGGTTGAAAACGAGCCGAGCCGGCTCGATTTCTAAACGAGCCAAGCCTGAGCCAGGGTAGGCTCGGCTCGTGGCTCGCTCGATAACTGGCTCGTTGGCTCGCTCGTTTAAAATAAGATTATTAACAATAATCATAATAATAATAACATATAAAGAGTTGGAAAAAAATAAAAAATAATATATGTAATATTTTGAATCTGACTCGTTATCTCTCGATCTTAAATTTTTTTTAAAAAATAATACTTTTTTTGTTTACAACCTTAATACTATTTTATTACTAGTTTATTAGTTCTAATAATATATATTTCTTAATTTCATATATATTTTAAAATGTCCAAAAAATAAAAAATTAAAAAAAATTAATTTTTTTTATATTATTGAGTTGGCTCGACGAGCCACAAGCTGGCTAGTTTTCAGCTCGTTAATTTTTCGAGCCAAGCCGACTCGGCTTGAACTTTTCACGAGCCGAGTTTGATCCCACCCTAGCTCGGCTCGGCTCGTTTACATCCCTACTTGAACCATAAACCTTATGAGACACACAATTTAATCATCAGAATACCCTCTTGATAGAGGTGTACATGGGTCGGTTTGGTTCGGTTTTGGGGTATAACCGAAACCAAAACCGGAATTTTGGTTTTTGAAAACCATTTGGTTTCGGTTTTTTCGATTTTCGGTTTTTAGAATGGGTTCGGTTCGGTTTTGGTTTGTTTGGTTTTACCAATTGGACTTTAATTTTTTGAATAAGTTTTTTTTTGTTAATTAATTATTAATTGATTATTACATATTTAGGCCTAAAATGTGTTAACTACATAATTTATTAGTTTTGGTGGCCCGACTCGAAACATATATTTTCATTTCAATTTTTAGATAAAACTAGTAGTGGTGCATGCGCCATGTTGTGGTGGCACGACTCGAAACATAGATAAAAAAATCATGTCGTGACGGTATATTCGGAAATAAAAAAAAGTGTTTAAAATAAAAATAAGGAAAATTTTAATGTTTTAACCTGTTTTTATTAGTTAAATCTAACAAAATCATAGAAAATAAAAAGTAAAAAAGTAACATTTTTTTATTAAAACCTACGCATTGTGTCGCGTTAAAACGCGAAAACAATAACTATAAAACAAAACAAAAAAATGGTATTTTAAGAAACTTAAAGTAAAACAATTATAAACAAAAAAAATTAAGAAAAAATTCTTTTTGAAAGTAATGTTTTTAAATATATATATATATATATATTTAAAATATAGGTAAGGAAAACTTGAATGCTTTAACCAATGTTTTTAGAACCGGACTGGACGTCGAACCGGTCTCCTTACTGGTTCACTGGTCGGATCGGATTTAAGAACCGGACGACGTCATAAATATTATAAAAATATATCAACCCAAACAACCATTAATCCTTTAAAAAACCACCAACAAGTCAATTTCAATAATTTTAAACTAATAATTAAGTACGAAATACGAATCCAAGAGACTTAAAAAAGATAAAAAGAAAAAAAATAGTCAACCGGTTCGTCCGATCCGACCACCCAGTTTTCGGTTCGACCACCGGTTCGTCCGGTCCGACCGCCGGTTCACTGCAGGACCGTTTCAACATATGTAACCGGACCGGTTAGACCAGCGGTCCGACCGGCCGGTCCGGTCCGGGTTTCAAAACACTGGTTTTAACCTTTTTTTGTTAGGTCAATCTAATAAAATCAAAGAAAATATAAAGGAAAACAAAGAAATTTTTTTATTAAAACCCGCGCATTGCGGCGCATTAAAACGTGAAAAAAATAATTATAAAAAATAAAAAAATGGTATTTTAAGAAATTTATCGTGAAAAAATATAAACAAAAATTTTTTTAAGAAAAAATTATATTTGAAAAAAATGCTTTAATTTTTTTTAACTAAGGCTGTAAATTTCTTTTTGGAAAAAAGTGCTTTAATTTTTTTTTAATTAATACCGACGCCAGCGACGCCACTGCTGATGTCAGCGTCTGAACGGTAAGGAAGGTGAGGCGGGGAGGAATTTGAATCTTCGTCGGTTGCTATATAGGCACGGGCCTTAACCACAACGCCACTCCCTATTTGTTGTAAATCCATTCACACTAGACATATATCTATATCTATACTGCTACATAAAGTATAATGAGTAGACAAAAGGGTAATTTTATTCAATTTTAAGACACCATCTTAAATAGCACTTGTTAAACACAATGTACAAGTACAACAAAACTCAATCTTTTAAAGCTAAACAAAATGCTTTTTTTTTTTACTTTTTAGATTGTCTCACATTGGTAGTTTACACAACTTAATCATAAAGCAAACCACTATAAATATAGAAGCCTCCTTACTTGAGAAAATTGAACCACGTGTTCCATGCCATTCATGCCTTTTTTTTGCTAGATTGGGTAAACAAGTATTTTTTAGTGCTAAAATTGGATATTTAACCGAGGTTCGAATCTTGCTTGAAAAAAACTAGGCTTGAAATCATTCCGATTGTAAACTTGAGGACTTGGATCGGCTTGGTTTGTAAACAAGCTGAGCTCGAGCTAGGTTTGGCTCGACTCGTGAGCTTGTGAGCCATGTTTGATTATAATAATAATAATAAGAAGAAGAATACAAAATATAATCAGTGTTTCAGGCAGGTCGGGTTAGATTACGCTCTCGAAAAGAGCCTCAGTGACACTCGTCGTTTTGCGCGAGCCAACCCACTATTTACATATTAAACATATTGGAAGGACGAGATGGTAATTTACCCACATTCTAAGACACTTAACAGAGTTAACGACTACTTAACGGAGTAATATGAGGGTGTTCCGTCATTCAACTCTCTAAGCTCCTTTTAAACTTTGGCTTTACTGTCATCCCACATCGATTAGGAGAAAGAAAAAAGAAAATGTTGAGGCTTGATAAATAGAGGTTTTGTTTTTTATTTTCATCCCACATCGATGGCTAGAGAAATTCAGTGGGGGAACCTCCTATAAAGAGGGAGTACTATTTTGTTCTATCTAACATTGCTAAAAATTTATTTGCGTAAAATTTGTTTGCTGGCTAGACTGGCTCTTAAACAAAAATTTTGGTATTGGTTATGGTTGTGACTCAAAACCGAACTGTCCCGTCCACATCCTTAAAATAACTAACTAAATATTTACATAGTTATAATAATAATACCCAAATATAATCGGTATTGAAGACAAGTCGGGTTAGATGACGCTTTTCTAAAAAGACTCGGTGACACCCGGCGCTTTACACGGGCCAACCTATATACTTAAACACAGCATCATCAGCAGCTTACAATACATGTTGTAAGGATGGTACGAAGACACACTAGCCATCGACCGCTTTTATTAAGTATTGTGTAATTGTATATGTATAAATAATAGGAATGATTTATATATTCCATGAAAACTTAGTATAGTATCATATTTAGTTTAAAAATATCTTTCTTTTTCGAGAGTTAAGAGTACAGTGTAGCAAGGAAAAGAAGATATAATTATAACTAGTTGATAATACCCGCGCTCTGCGGCGGGAGCCGGGCCGAACTTCAATAAAAATTAAATGAAAACGTAGGTGTAACGGTAAAAATAATATTAATAAGAAAGAAACCTAAAAATAAATATTAAAAAAAGGAAAAAAAAAACAAAAATAAAATATCGAAGAACTGGCGTTGTTGGGGGGGGGGGGGACTCGAACCGGTGTCTGTCGAGTGGAAGCACAGCGCGACTACCACAAGGCTAAATGCCTTCCTTTATTAGTCTTTCTGTTCAGTTCATTTATATACTTAAACAAACCTTGAGCTTGGTTGTCATCGGTTCGAGACGTCGAAAATCATAAAACGAATACGATACCGGTTCCGATAATACCAATAGCGGCAATGATGTTCGCTCATAATATGTTCGGCTTGTCATGGTACCACAATGGTTACTCCTTATAGGCTACGATAAATTTTTTTTTTTATTTTGAGTACAACTCCGTTTAAAAAAAAACTATATCAGAAACAAACCTTGAGATTGGTTGTTATAGGTTCGGGTCATCGAAAACCTTAAAAGCGAATACTGATACTGGTTCCGATAATAGCAATACCGGCAATAATGTTGTTCGCTCATAAAAGATTTGGCTCGTCACGGTACCACAACGGTAACGGAACTCGTTTTAGGCTATAATAAAAAAAAACTCGATTTTAAATTCAACTCCGTTTTCTAAAAAACTATATCAGAGCGATGAAAAAGAAAAACAAAAAACAGCAGCGCAAGTCAGTTTTTTTTAAATTAACGAACGAAAATTATTAAACGAAAAAGAAATTATTAGAAAATTAATCGGGTTAAAAGCATATATTATATATAGTATGAGGGGTGATAATAAAATTAAAAAAAATAGCACGAGGTGTCAAAAAATGGCTGGTACTGTTACTGTTCATTCTCGTTGTCTTTTAATCTATTTATATATATATATATATATATATATATATATATATATATATATACTAATGTATTTAATAAAATAGGTAATTTTAAAATTTTAAATATTATAAACTAGTGTTTTTGTTATTTATTTTTTTAATGAGTGAATATGATATTGTACAAGCCTTCAAATGTATACATTAAATTTTCTGTGACTAATAAATTTATTGATTTATAAAACGCGCATTTTATTACACATTAATTCTGTGTATATAAAACATGCTTAAGCTTAGTAATTGAACTTACAAAAAATATGTGTAGAAAAGGTATACCTTCTTATGTAGTTGAGAGTTCAAGTCTTACAGACAAAAAAAAGTGTAAATTTAGAAGTAAGATTAAAGGGTGTATAAATTATTTGTTCTAAAAAAATAGTAATCTACACCTAATAAATAAGTAACCGGTTGTCACGTGTCATAATTATGTGAGCTTAATATTTTTTTCCCGTTTATTCTTCTTCGTTACTAAGTATTTAATATTTACTTTATAATTCTTAAATCTTTATTACTATTTAATATTTATTTTATAATTTTTAAATATTTGTTACTAACTATTTAATATTTCATTTATTCTAACCGTGTAAAACAAGAGTTTCTAACTTAGTTGAACTTATAAAATGGTATCAAATGGTATGGGGACCAGCGACAGGGTCGGAGCTGAGGATTTAGAGGCTCGGGACGAGCTAAAAAAATGGGCCACAAACGATAAAAAATTTATTATTAAGACAAAATTTTATAGCAATAAGCATAACAAAATTATAGTTTTAAAATAACATACTGTAATAGTTTTAAAAAATTATATATATATATATATATATAATTTTAAATATTTGGGCCTCCAGGGAGAGCGGGCCCTGGGCGGTTGCCCTCTTGCACATGGTTAGCTCTGGCCCTGACTAGCGATACAAAGAAGTGTTAGAAAAACGTTCCTCCCTAAGTATTTGAGGGCTCAACTCCCATGATGGATAAAAAGGTGCAGATTTAGGGTAAGATCAGAGAAATGTGAGTTAGCCATTCTAAAGAAACTTATAAAATCATGACATGGACTAATTACATACATCTTAAATGGAAAGGTTGGTGGACGTTTACACCAATCAAAATCCCTCTCTCAACTTTAGTGAAATAACAAAACTCACCCCTCAACTTTATAAAATGTCACTTTAACCTCCTTAAGTTTCTAAAGTTTCAAGTTTACCCTCTGTATTCAAAAAAGAGTATTCTTTTAGGTATCGTGGTTATATCGATTGGCGATAACGTGCTGGTACCATGAATAATGAGACTGACACCGACTGAAAAACATTGTTAACTTTATATAACTGTCTTATATTTCGATCTCCACAATCGAGTCGTCGTAACTTCGTATGTTTCTTTTATATACTTAACCACGTTTATTTTTGTGCTTAGCCATGTCAGTGTAACCGCCTTAACAGTTTAAGGTCCGCCTCCCGTCGTGAAACGCGAGCATAGTTTTCTCGTTTATATTAAAAGCTAGAATTTATCTATTTTATATTTACGAAAATATATCATTATAAATGATCTATTTATAGATAACTCTTTATTTCATTTTGTTTGGTTAAATACAAAAACCTGTTGCATTTACTTTGATATATAAAAATTTAACATTTTTTTATAAAGAAAGAAATAATATTCAAGATTGTAGTTTTTCTTATGACACTATTTATGGTTCATGAACCTACTGTGTTCTTAGCCTTTTTATAGAATTGTAAAACTGGTCCATTCTTTTGGATGTAATTACCATTTAGTCCTTTATAAGATCGAAAAATACACCCTTCTCTCTATGTTCTAACAAGTACTTTTTAAAAGAAGAAGAAGAATAATGCATTTAAAGAAATGAGATTAATATACCAATTATAAGTAAAATATAAAAACTTACAAGCCTTAAGTAACCCGCTCCAAATATATATTTTATCATATTAAGTTTTGTTTAACATCAATTTTTTACTCTTAAATACCATCTAATCTGTCAATGATCTCCAGATCAATTGGATTGGAATGATGCACAGTCATGGCCTTCTAATATGAAGGTCATGAGTTCGAGTCTCACTTGATATAATATGTTTAGATGGGCCAGAGGTTTTTCTACAGTGGGTCTTCGGCTGGTGGGGGTTTCCCCTGGAATGGTGGGCGGGCCGGGTCATCAGCGCTGTCTATGTTCACGGGCGTGGGTGACCTTTCGCCAATAGGTTGACCCGGGTGGCCGGGCTTATAGTATTTGTTGGCCGTTAATTTTTTTTAAAAAAAAATACCATCCAATCTACAATTACAGGATTTAAATCTAAACCACTTTTATGGAGGCAATCACCAATACCGCTATACTACAAGGTCAGAGACATTTTTATCATATTAAGGGACCGTTTATAAACTTCATACATAACTATCGTTAATGGGTTAATATTTTCAATATGACATTTAATGAGCATAGAAATATATAACGAATTAATTTCACTGTCTACTCATTTTAGGGTGTTCTTTAAGATGACAAGTTGGTAATATAGGTAGTACTAGAACTCACTCTACTAAGGGTGAAAGGGGTAGAAATAGTAATCCGGTCAGTCATAGGATTAAACCAAACCATAACCGAAAAACTGAAAAATAATTAAAGTGAATTTGAATTATAATAACAAGTTTGGTTTCAATCTTAGAACGATGTTGGTTCCAAACCAAACCTTAAATCAAGTACATATGATGAAGGGGTAACACCCCCACAAACTCGCACCAATGCTCCGGATTAGGTCAAAAGTATCGGTTCGGATTTTGAATAAGAGCTCCAGTAGATCCAAAAGTAGGACGCACAAACGTCTCGGAACCGTGACAATAAACGGCTCGGACGCGTGACGAATCAGGTGGGGACCATGAGAATAACTAATGTAACAAACTACTAACCCGGATGGCACCACCTGCAAGTGGCTGAATGACATATCACGCCAAAAGGTATAAATACTATCCCAAAAAGGAGAAATCGGATCATCTTTCTTTTACTCACCTCAATGAAATCCTTACTGATTCTCACGCCGGAACTGGGTCACAGGGAAAACCCTTCCCTGTGACGAGACTAACGGTTTGTTCATCTTGCAGATAAGCCTACCCCAATCATTCGTTCCACATACTCAGTCGTATACGTAATCTGAAGGTATTCCTCGAAGGTTAATACCATCTCCTCGGGAATTTACTTCGATCATATGAGGTTTTGTTTTAACTTGGAAAATACAAACCCAAAATTGTTTTCTTTTAACTTTAAAAACCTAAGAAAAAGAGGTTCAAGTTTTGAGTAAATGCCACCAAATCTTAGAACTAGTTTTTACAACTAAGAAATTAAACTAAAATCTTGCCTTTTAAGAACTCTATAAATGAAATTTAATCAACAAATCTTACTAAATCAAAATGACTTTTGGTCTGAATCAAAATTCATGCTAATAGTAACCCTAGACATAAAGAAATTTGTCATAAAAAAAAGAGTAAAGTGTCATTTCATTCATGTGGTTTGGCCATTTTAGTCACTTTCATCTAAAATTTTTTTTTTAGCTTTTTGGTCCCTGACTTTTTAAAATCTAGCCATTTTCATCCACTTTACTAAATCCGTCTACATTTTAACGTTAAATCAAGGACAATTTGGTTTTTTCAACTGTCTTCTACTCTCTATGGCATTCAAAAATGATTTTTGAAAAGACCAAATTGCCCCTGATTTAATGTAAATTGTAGACGGAGTTAGTCAAGTGGATGAAAATGGCTAGATTTTAAAAAGTTAAGGACGAAAAAGCTAAAAAAAAGTTTTTTTTTTTATGAAAGTGGCTAAAATTGCCAAACCACATTGACGAAAATGACACTTTACTAAAAAAAAAAGTAACTCTAGACATAAAGATGGGCTCAATTAAAAAAAATGTCAATGGTAATTAATTATTGAATTATTAGATTTTAATAATCTCATCTTTTACCAGTTGATCAATAATAATTCCAACTGAGAATATTCTTACCACCAGTCCCTACTTTCAAACTATTTTCTTACATTGGACCCCCCGTTAAAAAAACATAACGCCGTTAGATTTTATATGACGTGGACATCTGCAAATCGCCGGAAAGTCGAGCTAAGCTAGCAGTGGTCTCGTGGTGGCTTTTGAAATTGGCTCTAGTGGTGTTTAACTGGTCTCGTTTGCCCGGCAAGTCCAAACAGAGACAACGTTTAACGAGACCAGTTAAACACCACTAGAGCCAATTTCAAATTCCACCACGAGACCACTGCTAGTTTGGCTCGACTTTTCGGCGGTTTGCAGATGTTCACGTCATATAAAATCTAACGGCGTTAAGTTTCTTTAACGAGGGGTCCAATGTAAGAAAATAGTTTGAAAGTAGGGACCGCTGGTAAGAATATTCTCAGTTGGTATTATTATTGACCAATTGGTAAAATGTGATATTATTAAAATCCAATAATCCTTAATTATTTACTAGTTTAGCACGAGGAGTTATGAAATTCTACTTAACTACTTACTAATTTAGCACAAGGAGTTACAAATCTCTAAAGGTAATTTTTTATACTTATCTTTTGCTATATTGTATTCATTGATATTTTAACATGAGGGGACGTTCAATACAGAATAATTTTAAATATAGAACTGCAAGAACCGTATAAGTAGTTGCACGTATTGTATGGAAAATAATCACATGTAGTGAGAGAGAAAAAACGAGTCGGTTAAAAATATGTCTTATGTAGCATATTTAAAGCAATATGTACAAGTGTTTATGCGATTTTTGTAATTATTTACTCAAAATTGATCATGTATTAAATGTTTATGCATACGTTAAAGGTTCTATAAAAGTATCAAACTCGTAGAGTTGATTTTTTTTTCCATTTACAATTAAAATAGAAGAAAAGGTATGGGACTTTGAACTTTGGAGGAGTTAGTGTGTAACAAATGAAAAAAAAAGAGAGGATCTATTTGAGTAACCTAGCAAACTAAGGGGGTTTAGTGAGTTTAATCCATTTTAATCTAGGAAAAGTCTAGTCGTGACAAAGCCGTTCAATCGATCTCAAACGACGTCTCTATGTAACGAATGGCGCATTCGAAAATGACACTAGGGTATTGACACGTGCTATATGTTCTTTCTTGGTTTGTAAATTGATTGCATTCGAACAAGAGGCGTGATGCAGCGAGAAATCTGTATATTATAAAAAAAAATTATTTAAAGCAATATTAGGTTTACTTATAGAAAAGATGCTTACATGTAACCAGAAGATAAAGCTGTAATATGTATAAAAAGATATCAGCACGTGTTTTTACAACAATTTATGTACAATATTATGAAAATGGGTGCCGACTACCGAAGCCGAACTACTTTCTATGATTTTGATGAAAACTTTTATCACATAAAGTAATATTTGTTCTAACACAAAAAAAATATATATTTTTGGGTAATCTATACTATATAATAAATAAATGTTTCTAATTACACGTGTCGCCTTCATATTCATTCTCATCATTTTTTTCCCGCCTTTTTTTTCTTATTAAATACACCTCTATCTTTTCCATAATAATATATTTTTAAATAAATTATTAATCTATCTATACTATATAATAAATAAAGGTTTTTTAATGACATGTGTCGCCTTCATATTCATTCTCATCATTTTTTCCCGCCGCTCTCTCTTATTAAATGCACCTCCATCTTTTAATAATAATATATTTTTAAAGAAAATATTAATTATACTAATAAAACACGTTTATTTTAAATTATCTCTTATTATAAGAAACTTTAAAATTTAATTATGTAACTTTTATTTTCAATCAAATAATAAATGCAAATCAAAATACATTAAATAATACTTAACGTATTTTCGAAACCCAATTATATATATTAATTTTTATATATTTTGAATTTTGTTTTCTATCCTTAGTATATGATACATTTTTACACCTGTAAAATATACACATAAAGATTTAAGAATTTTATGTATTGATATTTTTCACAGCGTGTGTAATACACGAGATCTAAGCTAGTTATACTAATAAAACACATTTATTTTAAACTATCTCTTATTATAAGAAATTTGAAATCTAATTATCTAACTTATTTTTTCAAACAAAGAGTAAATTAAAGTCAAATTAAATTGAATAATAATTAATGTATTTTCGAAACCTAATTTTATATTAATTTTTACATATTTTTGGATTTTGTTTTCTATTGTTACTATATGTAATATATTTTTTCACCTATAAGATATATATATATATATATATATATATATATATATATATATATATATATATATATATAGGGGCATGTTCTTTTGAGAACCAACCATATGTTGAGAACCGAAAGAACCGCACAAAATGTGTACATATCGCTTTAGTGAAAAAAGTAAAATTCAACAACAATGTTTTATTTATCTCTTCCCACTCTTAGTTTGAGTTTATCTCCTCTCTCCTGAATTTTTTTAAAAAAAGTATAAAAATATGCATTCATTTATGCATATAGTGTGAGTGCATATATGCATTTAAAAAACGACTATAAATTCGAGGTCTTTTAAAACCAAACCTTAAACATATTGAAATGTACATGAATTATAGTCAATTTATATTATAAATAGAGGAAGAGTTAATGCGGTTCTCACGGTTCTTAACATATTGTTGGTTCTCAAAAGAACATACCCCTATATATATATATATATATATATATATATAGAATTAGGAGTTTTATATCTTGATATTTTTTCACCATGTGTAGTACACATGTTCTAAGCTAATGTTGTAATAAATAAAAAGTAATAATAACGTGCATAAACTGCCATTTCTACGACCACTACTACCACATGCTACTATTGATGTTATACAAGTAACATCATGCATACAATATTAGATATTATACAAGTAACATCAGAACATACAACATTATAAACTATAGTGTATTTATTGGTTAATACATTTATTCTTCGATAAATTTACTACATCTCACTTTAACCTTGATTACATAACTACCAACTACTATTATACAAGTAAAACCGGAACATACAACATTAGAAATTGTAATGTATTTATTATTCGATAAATTTAGTGCATCTCACTTTAACCTTTTGTACAATCTTTTAAAATATCTTCATCAAGCAAATCCAAAGACAATAAAGTGGTTCTCATTTTTAAGATTAGTTCTTTTTTTTAATTAGTTCTCAATTTTTTTTACAGTGGTATTCAGTTAAAACCACTCCTTATAATATAAATAAAACTTTGTGTTTTTGTTATGTTATTATAAAACATTTTATAATTTTTTTATTTCACTACCATCTAATAAAATTGATATTCTATACTCATGAAAACCAGTCTCACTTCACCTATCTATCGGTTATATGATGTTGAAAACATGTGTCACATAAAAAAAAAATGGTAACATAATAAAAATTATTAATAACACAACAATTTGAAATGTCAGTTACATACCGTTTATTGGAAGGTCAATGATTGGTCCACGGCAGCAAATTCCTCAGTCCTCTCATGACGGCATGTGTCAACTGTTAAGCAAAGGGCGGCGCTGAGTAGTTCTTCCTCGGCATAGTTTATAGTTTATAGAAATTAATTGATTATTGGTTCATGAAGGCAGGTAAAATAAAATACATTTTTTACATGTAAGCAATTTTACGCAAAACATTAAAGTAAACAAACTTGTTGATTACATTTATAATAAAAAATAACATATTAAATATCCAAAATTTTATTAAGTTTAGAGTAATAAATCAGATTTTAATTTTAATGAGAGAAGTAAAAAAACATCAAAGTGCTTGGATTTTACTTCAAGCATAAAATATTTGTGAATATTTTAATAACATTCTATGTATGATTTTGTTTTTTAAGTTTTATGATTAGACTAATTATAGTGGTTTAACTATAAATTAAAAAAATGACTGTCACGTAGTTATCGGGCTCTCACTAACTAAACCCTCACAAGTGTGTAATGATTTAATTAATAACACAATTATTTTTTTATTTTTATTTCTTTTATATAAAAATGTGGTTAAATGATTTGATTGGCTGATGTGTACTACACTCGATGTTAGGACAAAACTTTTTTTATAATATGTTGGTAATGACAAAGACAATATAAACAATAGTGGTTTTTGTTTCACACTAGATTCCACAAATGCTTGGTAGCTTCTTTTTCGAATTCCAATTCCAATTTGCAATTGGAATTATACAAGTCAAAAGATTTGCATCAAACCCGATTTTGAGTATTTTAAGACTTCCATCATCAACTAATGCTATTTCGTTTGTATTATCACAACTTTAAAAAGCTATATTTTATTGATTTTAGAAGGGTAAATGAGGTAAACTCAGTCGATTTCTTGTTTGACTAAGCCATTCTCAAACCATTTTACCAATTTCAACCTCTCAATAAATGGACACACTAAATTCACCCTTTACGAAATCTGATAGTGTAACATTGTAGCCCCGATTATTTTTGAGACAACTACTACCACTACCTTTGAAATACTAAAAAATGATACCGAAAGCTAGAATACGCCAACATTCACACGAAGAGGCAGTTTGAATAGAGTCCGTGAAGCACAACCGCTTGGTTCATAACTAATTTGCTGATAATGAATCTATATTATATAATAAATAAAGGTTTTTTCATGCCACGTGTCGCCTCCATATTTATTCTCATCATTTTTTTCCGCTTCTCTCTCTTATTAAATACACCTCTATCTTTTAATAATAATATATTTTTAAAGAAAATAATCTTTATATTAATAAATCTCCTGACATATTTTGACGAGTGTATGTGTTAACAGATTATATTGTATTCCACGGGTTTATTCAACCCGTGTAAAACACGAGTTTTTAAAAAATAATTTTTTTATTACTTAATATATATATATCATTATATTTATTCAATCCGTGTAATACACGAGATTTTAACGGTAATAAAGCATTGTTCATGGTGATTAATGTATTATTTTTTAGCTTAGTAAAATCAATACCTAAATTCTCATCACTATTATTAGTGTAAAATAGAGTAGTAGTAACATTTGACATTAAAAAAATAACTTATATTTAAATAATAATAATTATACATATAACTATCATAAAAATAATTAAACAATATAATATGTTTTATATAAAACACATATAATCATAACTATATATAGACCAGTAATTATAAAAGTACGCAAATAAAATAATAAAAACAATTAATAAATAATAAACAACTCGAGCTCAAGTAGAATCCGAGCTTGAAAAACTACTCATAAGCTGAGCCGCTGAGGTCAAGCTTTAGAAATAGAGCTCAAAATGAGCAGAGTTCGAACTCTCTTAGATTAAACGATTTGAGCTCAAGCTTAGGCGAGCTCATGCTCGGCTCCCTTACACCCCCAAAGAGATGTTAGTTACCAAGAGCAAATGAACAGATTGATATTTTAAAGCAGTCATAACATATTCCCAAAGAAAATGAAAGCACAGGAGTATTGAAGGAGGGCATGTTTCCTTTCCTAACTCTATCTTACAATTAGACACTTTTCATTCAATTCCACACATTTTAGGATAATAAAAGAAGCACAAACCACAAACATAAGGAGCCCATCCTCATATCTCTATCATACCTTTGGGGTTCCAGCAGCACAATTAGCCCATGGCATACTTCTGAGTCCAGCTTCGCGCGGTCGTCTCATACTTGTTCCTGTCCGTTTTGTACATGTGGGCAATCTCTGGCACCAAAGGGTCATCCGGGTTTGGGTCCGTCAACAAGGAGCATATCGACAACAATACCTAATTATCATGTCCCCAAAAACAAATTATCACTACTGATGAAACAAATGTAAGGCTGTTAAGTTATTTGTGTAGGTGGCAAAACGGATGCGTGGGTGGGGTAGCGCCAGATTGGGTTGACCTGCTAACATTTTTTTCTAAATTTAATATGAAGTCTGATTCTAAAAAATGATTATTGCAACAATGATCTAATTTTAACTTAAAAAGTAGCAAACACAAACCTTAGAGATGGTAAGAGCTGGGCTCCATTGTTCTTTAAGAATATCAAGACAAATGCTGCCATTGCTATTGATATTTGGGTGGAAAACTTTCGTCCTGAAAGCCACCTGGAGAAGTTGACCACAAATGCATTTTAAGCAGCAAAATATGAAAAATAACTGGAGAAAATATGATACGGTGAACACCTTACTTGATGCATAGAGCTAAAACCAAATTATTAGCCATTCTATCTACTATAATGTTTTTAAAGTGTTATTTAATCATGTACACCAAGGAATGAAAGAAGTGAATGAAAGCACCTGCCACATCTTTAAGTAATAGAACAGTCATATTCAACAAATCTTGTATTGTTTCTTCGACTTCAGTTGGTCAGATTTTTACCATAAAACCAAGTGACACCTTCAAATTACTCACGATCTTTTACCATTATGGAAACTATTTATTTGAAGATTTCTTTTGCAGTTTTAGTATATTCAACATTTGTTAACATATATACAGTCTGAGGGAAAACTTGACAAGAAGTCAGAAGGTAAAATTATTGAGCATTGAATATGATGAGTATGCAGAAAAGCTAATGTTTACCTTAGGTGGCTTAAAAGGATAATCTGGAGGGAAATGGATGGTAACAAGAAAGACACCACCGGAATAAGGACTATCGGGAGGACCCATGATTGTTGCTTGCCAGTGAAACATGTCTTCTGCCACTGGGCCTAAAGTTAAAAGTAACAAAACTTTGGTAAACAGTAAAGAAATGAAATATTTATGATTTTCACATTAGATTAGACTTAACATCCATATTCATACAGATGCATGCTTGCATGAAAATTGAAAACTGCCCTATCAAATGTATGGATAATCTGGCAGTATCATGTACGTTTAGCTTAGAGGTGGCAGTTTAGCAATGGTCAACTTGGATTACTTTTCTATCTCAAATGGTTTACGACTTCACGTGCACGCATCAAATGTGCCGAACGGGTTCAAACTTCAAGGTTGCCTGCAGTGTATTTTTAATGCATACAAGTCTACAACCTCCTAAATCTCTTTATTCAATGATTAAGATTAATTAATATCAAAATAGTATGTTTTGTAATCATAGTTAATGTGTCAATTATTTATTTAGAAGTCTAAAAGATAAAACAAAAGGTGATTTAGGTCAACCTGACCCAACCCTAATAGAAATGACTTGCTTTGGCACCCAACCTGCCAGCCCCGCCATCTTGCCACTTGTAGTTTAGCATTTTCCAGTGGAGTATATTCATCTCAAGAAATTGACTTATGACCTACCAAATTTTGATTGGCAGAATAGCAACATAACCTGATGTTTCCATAAATGCCCCACATATAGTAGGAAAAAAAAGAACTGGAACATTTCTTAGATTGACGAAAAATTACTATAATGGGCCTGGTGCTAATAGTGATGCTTGGATCTTGTACATACCAGAGAACACACCATGTGGAACAAGATATGAGATAAATTCAGTCATATTAATATGCAAATGCAAGGAGATGCTTCAACATTATAAGTTTGTGGATTGGCTAACAGAATCTATCGAATTAACTAAAGTAGGTACTGGTGTTATGTTGCTATATTTCATTTTCTTTCTTACGTACACACAAAGACGCTACGCGAAGGTTGGACACACATCTAGAGACTCAGATTACTTAATTTAACCAAGCAATGGAATGATAGACGAGAATAACAACAGAAAATGCAAGTGGGAATTCTTTTGTAGTAAAATTGCTATTAGATCCTACCGATTTTGATACAATACCTATCCCAAAAATTTAGATGAAAATAGAAGGCTCTAAACCATAAAGCTATACTTACTTCATTTACAAACAAGGGGACCTGCTGTTTATGGCAACAAGAAAGTGACCTTCTGACAACTGCAGAGTCGGGTTATGTTATTTTAACATGCTACTCTTGTATTTTACAATTTTGATTTCAATATATATAATGTATCCAACTGTGTTGTTCTTTTGCAATTTATTTGAAAAACTGCAGAATACTGTTTTAACATGTTAATACACTTGTGACTTGGTGATCGTACTTTTGAACACATATGAAGTTTTTAGTGTGTTCTCTTCTGCTGTTTCAAACCAATGGTTTTGGCATAAATCACTTGCATTATTGCAATTTCCCACTCACTGTGGTCATAATTAACAGAATACGGATGCAGTATTACCCGGTAAAATTCACTTATGAACCTCCATATCATTCAGTGAGACAAATACGCTACAAATCAGATTTTTAATAAAAAAAGTTAAGATTTTTTAAAGCAAAACATGAGTTTCCCTTAGTTGTATTAGGTAGAGAAGAGAACATTATGATGACCTCCGACTAAGAAGTTTTGGTTCCACTACCTGCATGGTTATTAAAATAAGCTACAATATCATAAGACTTTCATGTTCAACTTGCTCTTCTTAAGATCCATGGGAGCCTCCTATAGCAACACTAATACACTTAATATACATATATATTACAACACAATCACCATGTTAGACCACAAGGTTTATGGATGATCTGATCCAAAAACTTTGATAACGCACAAAGTAGCTATGATCTACAACATACATCAACAAATGAGCAAACTACACTGCAAATCACTTAACCTAACTTTTGCACAAAGATCAAACCATGATCCTCACAATTTCCACACGACCACAACAGAATTCAGCTATTCCTCACATAAAACAACAAATCAAACCTAAATTCCAGCCACAAAAACGTAATTCATCACACAACGCACATATCAACATAAACCACGAGAGATCGAATCAATCGTTCACAAAAAAAGCATCGAAAACAGGATCTAACGGATCGATACGGAGAACGTACCTGCGCTGCAAGAGGTAGGAGGATCTTTCTGAAGATCCTTGAGCTCCTTCAAGATCCGCTTCGAAGCCATCGCTCAATACCACAAGGAAATCCTGAATTTTCAGCAAAAAACAAACCCTAGCTCAAATCAAATCACGTAACGGCTGCGTATTACATTAGAGATCAAAAAAAGGAGGAGAATCAAGAGGAAAAGTGCGCAATCAATCACCTCAAAGATCCTGACCTCTGGTTATTAGGATTCTGTGAATACTCGGAGGAAAATGATGGCGTTTGTATAATTGGGCTTTGTATACTATCTTTCGGTTCGGCTTCTATTGGGCTTTCGTCTTTCATGCTTAATATATGGGCTCAGGACCAAAGGGTGGCTAAAAACACAGCCCAAATATTAAAAATATCTTATGAATAAAAAAACTAGAAATGGACAAAAAAAAACCGGTTTGGATTTTCGAACCGGTTTATAACCCAATCCGGTACCCCCAAAAAACCCGGTTTGGACCAAACCAGTTAGAACCCGGCCCAAACCGTTGGGCCGTGTACCAGTCCGTGTCCTCGCGCTCAAACCGGTTTGTATAGAGTTCGATATTTTCCAACCCAAACCGGGTTGTGCCCTGAACCGATTTCCACACAAACGGGTTTTGTAGTTCTGAAAAAAACCGCGAACAGGTTCTGTGAAAAAAAAACCCGGTTTGTCCATCTCTATAAAAAAAATTCCTATTATTGAAAATAAATAAGCTGCTATTTTTAATTTATTTGAAGTTTTAAACTTCAGTCCAAAAGTATTAAAAATATTAGTAAAAATAAACAAGTTATCCGAGTAAATCAAAAGAAAACTTAGATAGTTATAGATCTGGTAAATTAAAATAAATCAATTTTAATTAAATTTTTTATCTGATTAAAAAATATATAAAATAAGCCAAATGGATTAAAAGATACCTTAAGGACATGTTTGAGATTACTTATTTTAAGCTTCTTATTGACTTCTGTAAAAAATTATAAAAAATTTTGAAAAGTAAGTTCCCCTTACTTCTCAAACTTTTTTCCCTCTTTAAAAAGTTAAAAGAAGTAGCAAAAGTCACATTCACCAGACACTTTTTTAACTTAATAAGTGTCTAAATAATTTTATTTAAATTTTTGTATATTATTGTAGTTATATTATATTAGAGCGTTTATTTTTTAATGATGTTATAACGAGTGTTTCACGATCAATTCAACCCCATTCTTGTTAATAGTTACTTGCTTCATTGGTGGTGGGTAGTGTGGATTTCAAATCCTTCAAATGAAGGTTTAGATGGTATTTAGAAGTAAAAGATTGTTGTTAAAAAAAGTTACTGGTTTCATGATCAATAAAACCTCATTCGTATTAATAATTACTAATTTACGGTTAATTCAACGTCATTCTTATTAATAATTTACTCGCTTTGATCCAGCCACCCTAACCAAGGCCGACCCTTAGGGGGGGAGAGGAGGGCGACCGTCCAGGTCCCGGTCTCCTCAGGGGCCCGAAGTTTCTAAATTTTTTTTTGTATTATATATATATATATATATATACAAAAAATTCTATATATTTTTAGTTTTAAACCCAATCCAATCAGTCCATTACTTACACATGTGCCCGAATTGTTTAAAAAAAACTCAAGTTGTAATTAAACTCACATAAAAATTAAAAAGCCCAACCATATTTTTAAACTTAAGAAAAAATAGTGATTGTATTATGGTTTTTTTATATAAGATTATTGAGTTTATAGTATATGGGCCCGCTTTTTTTACACGCCCCGGGCCCAAAACATTTAAAGGATTCTCGGGACCGTCCCTGACCCTAACGACCTATTTTGCAACCTCGGTCATCCAACTCATGCTCTTACTCGTCACATTTGCCGAATGTCTTGTGCGATTCCTAAGGTTAACTTGTTTGTGTGGCGAGCATTAAATGGCAAGATCCCTACTTCGGATGCATTAGCGAGACGTAGTGCGTCACCGCCTAGTGGTTACTATCCTTGCTGTGGGATAGTTCAAGAATCGGCGGATCATTTACTAGTATCATGTATAGTGGCCAAGTCAGTTTGGTGACAGGTCTGGGTTTGGTTAACAGTTCGGATTCCAGCGACGTTAGAGGTGGGCAAAAAAATCGGTTTCAAACCGGGTCCCCGGAACCCGACCCGAACCGGTTTCACGACCAAACCGGTTTCACCCAACCCGATCCGAGACCCGATCCAAACCGTAGGTGTGTAACCAGTTTTAAAAAAATTTTTGGAGGCCGGTTCTTAACCCGACCCGAACCGGTTTCAACCTCAAACCGGTTTCGGGCCCGACCCGGTTCTCAAACCGGTTCGGAACCGGTTCGAACCGTTGGGATTTTTGATTTTAACGGCTTTATAGCCTTTGGAACGGCTATATGACCGTTTTTTTTGGTTTTTGGAGCCCCTATAACTTGTATAAATAGGTGTGGGTTGTATTGGTTCAACCACACAATTCCAAAACGCTCTCATTTCTCAAAAACGCTCTTATTTCTCAAAAACGCTCACGCTCGAAAGTCGAAACTCTCAAAATGGCAAACGAATCTCAACAATCTAATATTGTTGGTGCTTCTCAAAGTGTTAGTGCTCCCACGGTTGTGCGGGTTATTCCTACAACAAGGAATCCCAATGTTTGGCAACATTTTGATTTATGCGAAATGTCGAATGGTGGTCATAAGGCTCGATGCAAGTTGTGCGGGCATTTTTTTTGGAAAAGACGCAAACACAACTTTGAAGAATCACATTGAAAAAAACTATTGTTCGGTTATAAAGGCTCAAGCTTCGCAAGGTCAACCAAGTATGACAACCGAAGGTAATATTTTTACGTATAATGTTGACTTGGTTCGGGAGAGGATGGCGCATTTTGTGATTCAAGAGAGTCTACCTTTCAAACACTTTGACAACGAGCGTTTGACTCGGCTTATTCAACAAACGCTCCAACCTCGCTACACTCATGTAAGTCGTGCTACTCTTAGACGAGATTGTATAAATATGTTGAAAAAAGCTAAAGTAGAAATAATAAATGAATTTGAAAATTTAAAAACCGGTATTAGTTTAACTTGTGATGTTTGGTCGGCTCCCCACAATTTGCCGGATTCTTACATTTGCGTTACCGCTCATTGGATAAATCCGGAAAGTTGGCAAATGATGAAACGTACTATTGCGTTCGATATTTTTGCATACCCCCACACCGGTGACAATTTATTTTATATTTTAGACAAAGTTATAAGAACTTTTAAAATAGAAACAAAAGTTTTTTCAATATCAGGTTTTGTCTCGGTTTCAAAGTTGTTACAATTTGCTCGAGAGCTGGACGATTCAAAGGAAAAGAAAAAGGCGGTGAATGCTATCTTTCAAATGTCGTGCTGGAGGATTTGGTTGAACCAAAATGATAAAGGGTTCAAATGCCCATCTTAGCTTCTTGCTAAGTTGTGTCTCCTTTTTTTTTAATGGAAGTCTCGTTTTGCTGTTAAAAAAAAAGTTCTTCCTTGTCAACAAAGTACAATGACCAATAGGAACCATCGAGGTAACTAAGTTGACCCCAATCATGAAATACAAATAACAGCATAAAGAAACTTCATATTGTCCATAAATGTAAAAAACCAACTTAAAATATTAATATTAACACAAACACAATGAGAGAATTCCCAAATAAAAAGCTTTTAAGAACGTATACAGGTGCACAGAAAACCCGGTTCCACAACCAGACCCGGAATCGGTTCCAACCCGTTTTGCAGTGGACCTAGTTCCAACCCTTTTGAACCCGGCAGTTCCTACCTGGTTCCTATTATTAAGTTTTACACCGAAACCGGAAGCGGACCCAAACCGGTCAAAAACCGCTCAAACCGGAAAAAAAAAAACCGGTCAACAACTCGACCCGGAACCAGAACCGGAACCGGTTCCAACCCGTTTTGCAGTGGACTTAGTTCCAACCCTTTTGAACCCGGCAGTTCCTACCCGGTTCCTATTATTAAGTTTTACACCAAAACCAGAAGCGGACCCAAACCGGTCAAAAACCGCTCAAACCGGGGAAAAAAAATCGGTCAACAACCCGGAACCGGAACCAGTTCCATTGTGTACCCGGTCAAGCCCAACCCGATTCCTGAACCAATTCCAAAAAAACCCGGTTTTGCACCTCTAGTCACGTATAGGGATGACAAAAAAAAGTTGGAACCCGACAGGAAAACCTAAGGACGAGACATACGGGACGGGTGTTCAAGTACGGTAAAGATATTGAATTAGTTTCAGAAATTTTCGCAGGTTTGGGACAGTTACAGACTTGCATGATCAAGGGATACCCAACTGATTACCTGAACTTGTTTACCCAATGATATTAATATATTATGTAATTTAAAAATTATATAATAAATAGTATGTTCAAATTGTTAAAATCTTAAGATAAACAAAAATTCAAAATTATAGAACTGTTAGAAGAGTTGAATATATAATATTCCAAGTCCGTTGTTAAGGTAAAGTTAAGATCCGATTTATGGTAATGGGCATCCCAACTGGTAAACTTTACCCACATAAATTCATAAACAAGTATACCCACTACTAGATAGGTAATAAGTAACAGGTACCCATCAGAGATAAGAACAGGAAAGGGATGCGTGTTATTAAATCGGGTATGCACTGAGATCACCAGAACCAGTTCCATACCAAACCCATTGCCATCCCTAGCCGCATGTTGGTACCACCCAGGTCGTGTCTAGTTTAACATCTTAGAAACGAGGACAAGTTTTAACTTTGTGCAACTGAGACCGAGCCTGCAAATCTCAAGCTCAGATCAGATTGTTTCTTATAACTGGGCAGAAACAAAAGATAACTGAATAATTAAAAAAAGTGCAAATGAACAAAAAAAGTGAATTGGATGAAAATCTTCATGGTAATAATGCAAGCATAAAAGAGAGATTGTTACCTTCCCCTTTTAAAGTACATCTTACAACAGCTCCTTAGAAGATTTTTCATTCACACATTGTTATAAAAGATAAAAGCAGGAACCATAAGAGAAAGGAGCCCTTTCCTTCCTCGATTCACACCGACAACTAACCCATGGCATACTTCTGGGTCCAGCTTCTAGCCGTTGTCTCGTACTTGCTCCTGTCTGTCTTGTACATGTGAGCAATCTCGGGCACCAGAGGGTCATCTGGGTTTGGGTCTGTTAACAGGGAGCATATCGACAGCAAAACCTACAAATAATTTATAAAAAATGGTCACTGCAGATATAAAGATAGCTGTAAAACCTTTTTTTAACAAAAATTGTCGGTATCTGTTAACATGGCCTCAAAAATTGCAGTGTTAAAAAGCACTAACCTTGGAAATAGTAAGAGCAGGACTCCACTGTTCCTTCAAAATATCAAGACAAATGCTGCCATTGCTGTTGATGTTCGGGTGGAAAACCTTTGTCCTGAAAGCCACCTTAGGAAAGACAAAAACGTACATTTAAGCAACCAAGACTCGAACAGAAGTAAGTTAAATCATCAAACCTCAAATTCTCAAAATGATTTGAGCATGTAAAGACAACGATAATCACATCTCAGTTTTCACGAACACAAATTGCAGTTAATAATCACCTTAGGTGGCTTAAACGGATAGTCTGGAGGAAAATGAATAGTAACTAGAAACACCCCACCCGAGTAAGGACTGTCAGGAGGACCCATAATGGTTGCTTGCCAGTGAAACATGTCTTCTGCCACCGGGCCTAAAAACACCATACAAAATTAAGGTAAAATGCAAAGAAAAACCCACACTTGTCACTTTAGATTACAATAAATATAGACAAATGTACAAATATACTTGCATGGATGATGTATGAAAGTTTTCCATCAGGAACACAGTGGCAGAGGGTTTATGATGCATATTTCAAATTTAGCTATTAGTTATTGCCTTACTGGTATTTATTGTTTAATCAGATAATTATGTGAACCTGACAACAATTTGTAAAATGGGACTGCATGCTTTCCATTAGACTGATTACCGAATACTCGGTATTTGACAATAGATCAAGTTCTTTACATAGACCGTATGATATGCTTCTTTAACTTTAATGCTTTGGCACGGTCAAATTGCACTACTCGTGATTTTCTAAAGTAATTATAATTTCCTTTTCCATCAAAGAGACGGCTTAGTTAACGACATCCCACATGAAAGAATCCAAACTTCTGCTAAGAAGGATCAATTTTTCCTAACCATGAAAAATTCCACAAATTCACGAGACATTATCTTCGCGATTCTTTAGCTATAAACCCTAAGTATGATCAACAAAACCTAACTCGCAATTATGATCAACAAGCTTACACATCAAAATCCATGATAACCGAGCTACTTATTTACCTAAATATCAAGCCACCAATCCCCAATTTTCAACATAAACAATTTATAACACTAGAAGATAAGAGATCAATAACGAACACTTGAAAAAAGAACAAATCAGGATCTAACAGACACAATACCTGCACTGCAAGAGGTAGGAGGATCTTTCTGAAGATCCTTGAGTTCTTTCAAGATCCGCTTCGAAGCCATCGCTGAGGGAAGCCTAAAGTTTCAGAAAGTAAAAACCCTAAAATAAATCAGAACAAATCTAAAAACAATGAAATTGAAATCTATACATCTACATCAGATATAAAAAAGAAGATCACCTTGAAGATCCTCAACCTCCTGTGGCAATTAGGCTTGTAATCTTTGTGAAAATTCGGAGGAATCTACGGCGTTTCGCGAAATGAGCTTTATATGCATTGATATTTTCTCTCAAATAATAAAAGTACTAAATTTCAACAAATAAAAAGTCTTAAATATTTTTTTTTTGATAGGTACATTTTTTTATTCATATGGGAGTGAGACTTGAACCCATAACCTACTCAAACTATGGTGTTTCTAAATGATTTTTCTTCACCAGCAGGCCACCAACCCCATTGAAAAAAAAGTCTTATATTTAATTTTAATATCGTGTTTTATACCTAGTTAGGGTACACCCCCTCTGGTAGTGTGGGTACCACGGGCACACCGTTGCATGCAAGTCAGGTACCCCTTGCGGGTATGGAAATCGGGTAAAAATACCTGTGAACGACTATAATGGTTGAATGTTGTAGTGGGAGTGAAAGTAGCCTTAAAATACTTAAGGTTGTGCCCCTACCTGTCACACCCCACCAAGGCGGAAGTACGGGATGTAACTGGTATATCGCATTGAACACAAGTATAAGAGAAACTAAAAGGAAAGTTGTGCATTACATTGAACCATACTACATGCTTCTAACGAATGTACGAATACATGAAAATCCTAAATCAATACAAAGTGTCTAAAATGCATGACTACAACCAAAGGTACACAATAATAATTCTTCCCAAAAGCAAGCCGTTTAAAGCTCGTGATCCCCATAACTGTTTACTTGAAAAGCATGTTTCAAAAACGGGTCAACTATAAAAATAGTTGGTGAGTACGCATGTTTTGCGACTCTATAAAAAGTAAGTAAATAAATTTCAAAATGTAATAGTAACCATCCGCAGATGATCAAGTACACGTGTTAAGATATAATTACCCTGAGCCACAATCAAAACCGTCAGACTAGTTGTTGCCCCTGTATCCAGGTGTCGAATGTGAACACCTACTATGGCTAATTATGCGCCCAAATGACCCTACAAGTCTGGTTGGCGCGACCAACCCTGGGCGGGGGTGTCAACCCAAATAGTACTATTCATAATTCCCACCGGCTATCCAAGCTAATTGATTGCGTTAAAGTGGGGACTTAATACATCCATAAGTAAACCCAGGTAACCCTAATCCCAAGTAATAACGTGTAGAGTGAAACAACTTTCCCCCCGTAAAACAGTAAAAATGAGAAGTGGGGCCGCGAAACTCACCTGAACAACGTCGGTGATAAGTGTGACATAGTCAACAAAAACCGCAAAGTACGGTTAACATCCAAATTCTATCAAAGGTCAGCAGCCAAATGCAAGCAAAGTGTGATTAGCAACTCAGTGCTACCAAGGTACGGCTAAATCCGCAAGAACCGCAAAAACATGTGTCCTAACCGAGTCCTACTAACCAAGTAGACATAAAAAAATAGCATTTAGGACGCCTAAAGTATAAAAATGAGTCTTCTACTCAAAAGTGGCTATGTAGTCGGTTGCATACCCAAAACCCGTGCACACACGTACGAATCGCTCAAAAGTTATAAAACGAGCCTTTATATAAATTCGTGACTTTGAAACCTTAAGTTTAGATTTTATTAATGAATATCAGTATTTATAATGTCATATATGATAAAATCTCAAGTCACAGTTTCGTTTGACCAAAAACGCGGTTACGCACGTAAAGTCCGGTTTACGGTTTAAAAATCCGATTCATCCGAAATTAGGGTTTTAGTGTGATATTAGCACCCAATTTAAAAGTCAAATTTTATGTTTTAGATGGGCTAATACTTCTGTCCAAAATCCCCTAGAATTTTTATAAAATCAATTTTATATAAAAATTTCCAAAATTAATAACTTTTTATAAAATTTAAATGGACCATAATTCCAAAACCATACTTAGACATAAAGTTACTACTTGAAATTTATACCAATTGATCATATATATAAATAAAAATTTCTGACAAATTTTCATATTTGTCCAATATCCATATTATTTAATATGAATTTAATATTGTTAAAACTTTACAAATTCGGGAAAAATAGTTAAACACATTAAAACTTCACCAAATATTTATCATATTATTTTTAATTCAATATAAGATCCCATACCAAGTTTCAACTCCTGATTTTATCCAGAAGTATACAAACCCTAAATCATCCGTTTAAACTTTATAAATACTAAACACATACTTAAACAACTCCAATTTTCATAAAATTTGTACAGGAGTCTTATTTCATCATATAACAATCACGGTCCAATTTCCAGAATTTTTCAATACTCAAAAGTATTTTTCCCAAATTTCCATGTATTAAACTTGTGGAAATTTTAATAAATAATCTATAAATAGTTTAGTTACCAATATCTCCAGATCTCACTTTTTATATAAATACT
Source organism: Smallanthus sonchifolius (assembly GCA_023525975.1). Classification (NCBI taxonomy): domain Eukaryota; kingdom Viridiplantae; phylum Streptophyta; class Magnoliopsida; order Asterales; family Asteraceae; genus Smallanthus; species Smallanthus sonchifolius. Next base: position 105,937,162 of record CM042018.1, read on the forward strand.
ACTTTTTAAAAATAAATTTGGAAGCTAAATCAAAAGTTTATAAAAATCCATCAAAAACAATTGTTGTATAAAAATAAATATATTAGTTCCACGTGAACCGGTATTGGGTTTATAACCTAATAACCACTCAAAATATCAAATATCTCAATATTAAATGTTTTCGGGTTTAATTCCCAACCAATGACTCATAAAACTATTCTAACATAAAATTAAATCTTAACGGGTAAAGTTTATACCTTTCGTATAAATGGTTCGCGTACTCGGAACCTCCCGTATTTCACATGCAATACGAACCAAAAACACCATTAGGATCGTTTTTATCTCCCGAGCATTTACATATGCTCAAAATTGACATGCAATGCCGTTTGGATGGCCATGCAACCCGATCAATTTCCTGTTTCGGTCCTATAAACTGTTACAATCTGTTCATATTCAAAAATATAGTTCCCAACATCTGATCGAAATTTTCTACGGTCAAAACATTCATATTTGTGCTAAGAAACCACTGTCCAAAAATCGTCACGATCCAACGGTCGGATCTCCGGGGATCGACGATTCTTTGAGACCCAGTTTTTCAAATCCGAAAATCCGACCAGTCACATTCGAGGGTATGAAAAGCATACCTAAAGAGCTCTGATCAAAAATTCCTCCGGTAGGTTTTGCGTCTATGTGTTGACAACATCATATCCAAATTTCATATATTTCTAACGGTCGAATTTCCGGGGATTGTCCGATCTTTAAAACTGCGCATGCATAAAACTTTTTGGACAGATTTTAAAAACTCTTTTTCACGAATTTAAGCAAGGATTTAGAGAAATCTGAGCTTACCATTGCGTTCGTAGCGTCGAGAAATGGTTCCGGGTGAAAAACGAGCTTCGGCCACCACCGACCATCGCGCCGGACCACCGTTGGCCGCCACGCACCACCGCCGGACCACCACTACTTCGCCGGAATCCTCTCCACTCTCTCTCTCTAACTTTTTCTCTGAATCGATCAAATGAGAAAAAAAGGGAGTGTAGTGAGGTATTTATATCCCTCGTGGTCTCCGATCGCGTGCCGGTTTCTCGCTTAAACGAACCCGATAAAAAAATTAGAGGCGTTATTTTATCCAAAAATAATTTATTATAATTTATTTTTTTCCCTCGAGTCTTTGCGTCTCGTAAATATATATCCTTTCGGATTTAAATTAAAATTTACGAAACCGTTCGACTCGGGTGTTAACGCGTATAAACTAGAACTTGATCAAAATTTTGACATTATAACACTCAAATAAATCTTGCTATTATTTTTCGTTCACTAACGAGTTCCTTTTGTTTGAAAGTATATTTCACATAATAATAATACTACTATTATTATTATTATACGAACTCGTCGAACACGGGTGTTGACCGTAAAAGTCACGGTTGTCACATTCTTCCCCAGTTAACAGAATTTCATCCCGAAATTCAACTGGTATAATAGTTGACAAGTTCTTTTTCGTAACTTGATTCATGTACGATCATCAAAAATTCAACTGGTATAATAGTTGACAAGTTCTTTTTCATAACTTGATTCATGTACGATCATCAAGGGAAATCTAGTTTCTTAGATACAGCAGGGAGATTTGACAAATCGAGATCTAAGAATCATAGAGAGTAGGTTACGCTTAGAAAGACTCAAAAGAAAATTGAATAATCATAAGAGAAAAATCCTTCGAATTCCAAAGAGTTTATAGATCATTGTTTCACCGGATCAGTCAAAAAGTACACTGCTGGTGTTATTCAGAAGATTAAGAAATCCGTCATAGGATTGATATACACAAGTATACAAAATTGGTACAAATCCAGAATGATATTATGATACAAAATCCGGGTGATTCAGTATCCTTTTATGAGCAAGGAAAAGTATCATTTGACTTGGTGCCGTTAAGGAATACTATTATAAATAGTAACCATAAAATTATACTATGAGAGGTGCTATTAAGATCCAAAGAGTCGGTAGAGTGACCACGACTCATTGGAATAAAAATGTATCACAGCGATAACAAATAACATAGGTTATGAAGGATGATCATATCATGTACTTAGCATACAAAGAGATAACACCTCATTAAAATGAAACTTATCGTCAATACGAACTTCCTTAAGTGGTATAATTACGGATTCTTCGGCTAAACACCTTTTGAGACTCGATATACGATAAGCATCGTATATATACCATTAAGCTCCAGAGATGGTTTCAGTTAGTACACAACAAGACCAATCAAACGATTATTACCAACCTCAACACAACAAAATGTTGATTAACATTTGTGTCAAAACAGAGCTTCTAATGGCGCTCATTAAATGCTGGTGTGATAACTGTTAGTGTAAGGAAATCGGACCAAAAGTAAAAGAGTATCAAAATTACCACCAAATTCTATCACACAAGCCCTAAGCATATCCTCCAATGTATGAATAGTTCGATCACTTAGACCGTCAGTTTGAGGATAGTAAGCGGTGCTTACGCGTTCTCAAAGCTTTTTATAGTGTCTGGCAGAAATGGGATGTAAAGCGACTATCCCTATCGGAGACAAAGGAAACAAGCACTCCATGCTTGTTACAATTTCACTACTATACATTCGAGCTAGCTTTTCTATCTAGAACTCCTCTCGGATAAGTAGGAAATGTGCAGAGCTCGTTCATTGGTTAATAATGTCCTAAAATGAATCATAGCCGCCCAATGTTCTAGGTAGGCCTAGTAATGAAATCTATTGAAATTTGTTCCCACATCCCTTTGTGGAATCTCAGGTTGTTGTATGTACTTATTATTAGTAATAGTAATTACTCATAATGGTCAGTACGTTGTTGCGTCATAAGGCGACACAACATGGTTGGTGTGTATACAACATAACCGTATAAGTAGATACAAGGGAATTTTGAAAATCACCATAACAAAAGGACGAGATTCACACTTCTTGTACTAGAATTGAAGAGTGATGACTAGTCATTAAAGAGTGAATTAAGAACGAGTAATCCGAGCTTAAAGGTTTATAAAGCAAGTATATAATGAGTACCAATATGATTGTACCAAACTCGAGTCGTTAATCCGAAGATTAACAAACATAGAAGATTATACTAGGATTCTGTCGAGATAAATTTGCTAAGAGTCAAATTTACTCAGTCCTATGAAGTGTTATAGCAAATGAGTCATCATCGTAAAATAGATGTCATCGATGACCCAGTGCTATGTAACCTAACCACAAAGCATTAGGATTCGGTACTAACTCGCGTGTTAGTCTCGATATAATATAACCATGTTTGATGATTTTCAACTAAAGGTTCGTATACATATTGCCCAAGGTTAGCAATGAGTTATACTAAAAATCAAATCACCACAAGATCTAGATAGAGAAAGTGACTAAAGATCCAGAACGATCTAGTCAAGTAGATTAGTTAAAAGACTAGGTGCAAGTTCAATATTTGGACATTGGATTGACTACCACCAGAAATCAAATTTGGTTAACGGTCATAAATGGAATTCTGGAATTTTAACAAGAAGTCCATATCAAAAAGATGGTCTACTCCTCACATCGAGTCGGCCAAATTTGATAGGATAACATTAGACGTCTGCATCTTTCTTGATGTGTATTGAAATGATTCGAAAGTAATCCGCTATTCATCTAGAAGAGGAAATAAACAGTCACGTTTTGGAGATAATCTCATAATAATTATGTCCCTCGAAAATGATTATGAGATTGCTAACCCACAAAATGGGTAGACTTTGATATATTATCATTGTCAATTTATCCTGAGGTTTGATTCTCATAAAGTAGACATCAGAAAATAGGATAGGATCAAGTAAAACTTCAGGAATTTGTCAAATGTGAGGACGTCATGCTCATAGGTCCCTTAAGGATAATGCAATCCCAAGCGGATCTTCAAGAGAGCAGAGTCAACTATGATTCGTCCCTTGTTCCTCTTCCTGGTAGTGTACAACTTTAATTGGTTAAGAATCGTAAAACACAAAAATAAATTCAAAATTTCCCTCCTATGATTTTAGGACACATCTTTCAAATGAAAATGTTTTCAAATTTCAACTTAGGTCCTCGCTTTTCCATTAAATTCGGTGGAAATGGACCATAAGGTTTCAGAGTTTGTCCTTAGATCTCGCGTTGAAGGGGGTCAAATAGATTATCTGCCAATAACTGGTAGTACAGTATGCCTGCAACTTTCTTGGCTTTCGAACGGTACCATTATGACTTGCAGTTTCTTATTTCACCCATATTGGTTATAACCTTAAAATCCTTTGCATAAGGGTTTAAGCCATAAAGTTGAGGGAATGAGTGTTTAAATGTCTTAGATTCGTATTCCCTAGAGCACGTGTTAAGAAGTCGTTTCTAAACAGTAGTTGCTCTAAGGCTTTCTAATTACAGGAGGTTGAGAATAAGGGATACGTATACGTCTCTACCTAGTTGGAAATCAAAAAGTCAATCAACAAAATGACATTTGAGAGAGAACAAGTACAAAAAGGATATGAGACTATCCTATTCGGATCTATAAGGACAGTATACGTAGAGTAACAAATAGCGATAATCACCATAAATAAACTTTGAATGATTACTAATAAAATTTTTGGTACACAAAGAATCATTCCAACATAAAGTTTCATTTTCTCCATCAAAATGGTTTTCAATAAGACATCGAAGCACCAGGAGAAATCAAGATTTGCAAAACATATGTAGCAATGTTCACAAAAAGGGCATTAGTTTCATACTAAGCCATAGCTATCCCAAAATAAAAAGTTTTTGTAAATCCAACTAAAAGAATCCTGGGCACAAGCCGCTCGGTGTCCATAGTAGAACTACAAACGATAGAAATAAACACGACAATGAACGTCGTAAAGATGGCTCCTCCCAAGTAAATAAGTTTCTCAAGTTAGGTTTCCATAATATGAGCGTCGCGGTTAAGAGAATCGGGATTGAGTGTACCAAATTACCATAGTGAGTGCAGAGCACTTGCAATGGAAATTTCAAGTAGGTTTAAAACTGAATTATTAAGAATATTTATCAGGAGTATAGTGAGAATGACAAACATCGAAATGAGGATTTATACGAACGATCGTATAGAAAGGTTATATTGTCTAAGAAAAAGAAGCTTATATTTCTTTAAGGAATTTCTCCATCGATGTTAGAGTATGTTTGGATTATAAGATAAAATACGAGATTATACCGAGACCTCCGATGATAGTCGTACACTTACCGCAAGTGTCGAGCGTTGTAAAGTCCTATACTGAATTTACGTGGCCAGTAAAATCTCAAGGGATATGATTTAGCAAGTAAAATAGATGAGATAAAATCTCTGTTGCTCAAGATCCACTAAGGAGTTGATTAGATGAAATTCGAATTTCTCTTATTCCTTCAGAATTACGAGAACGTTACACTTTGATCCATTAGGGAGTTAGAAATGTCGTGGTCTGATTCACGCTAGACCGAGAGTAGTCGCTTGCGTTGATGAACATATAACAAAATTGAAATGAGAAAATCTTTAGCTAGATCTCAAATGTGAAGCAATACTTAACAAATAATTGCCAAATTCGATCCAAATACCGAGGTTAAATCAATTGAGAACAGATCTCTTCAGTGTCTCGGTCTCAATTTTTATGCAAAAGAAATCTTGATAAGAGTTTTGGATCCATTATGATTCAAAGATAAAAGAATATAAATTTCCATGTCACCTGAGGTAGCCTATCGCATCATTCGATGTATTCGGCTCAACCCTAAGGTTACAATAGTTTCGATCAATATTCGGATGACTAGGAATCGGGACTAGAAATACAGATTAATCATGAACATTAACTCGGACAGTAAGACTCACTAGAGTTCTCATGCACTGCAGATTATGATTACGTGTGCACCCGTAATGATAATTTACTTTGCATGGTCCCTACAGTGTTTCCCCTATCCCAAGCTCTCAACTAAAAAAAAGGAACTGGAATGTTCATTGGATCACGTCATCGTGTTGCACTTTCACGTAAAAGTGTGGATGTTCTATCTGATCACTTTTAATTATTTATACCAATACTCATGGATCTGCAAACTAAGGCTGCTGTTGGATGGAGGTAATGATAGAGGGGAACAACCGGCGTCCTCTAATAAAATAAAAAGTGTGTGGTGGAAGTCAGGCAGTAATAATAGGGCAGAGGTCCCCAAATCAGAGTCGAGCAAGTCATGCTACAAATTTGTACATATAAATGGATCCAATGATCCAACAAAACAAACAAAAAAAAATTTATGGGTCTCCTGACCCGTAGAGTTCTCTCCCGTTTAGTCCTGCTTCTCCACCTCGGGTTCCCTTTAAATCGAGCAATTATGGCTGCCATATCTCATGGCAAAAGTTCTAGCCATCCAATCCAGCAGATCACCAAAGCAAGTATATACCGCACAAAGTGAAAACAATAGATGTTAAATAAGAAAGTCGACTCCAGAACTGGAGTAGATGCAGGTGCGGTGTAGGTACAGGTACAACTCGAGGTAACACCAAGACAGATAGAGGCGGATATAGATTACCGCAAACGTAACCGGAATCATCAAAAAGTACGCGTAGTGCTGTGACGACGACATGATTATGACGAAGCAATGTGTCGTAGATAAGCAAGAGGTAGTATGCAATGCACATATAATTCCTACGGTTCAATGCAATAAACTTAGAGTTATAGTCTAGGTCTAGTCTCGGGTAAACCTAATTCTCTATAACCAGTGCTCTGATACCAAGTCTGTCACACCCCACCAAGGCGGAAGTACGGGATGTAACTGGTATATCGCATTGAACACAAGTACAAGAGAAACTAAAAGGAAAGTTATGCATTACATTGAACCATACTACATGCTTCTAACGAATGTACGAATACATGAAAATCCTAAATCAATACAAAGTGTCTAAAATGCATGACTAAAACCAAAGGTACACAATAATAATTCTTCCCTAAAGCAAGCCGTTTAAAGCTCGTGATCCCCATAACTCTTTACCTGAAAAGCATGTTTCGAAAACGGGTCAACTATAAAAATAGTTGGTGAGTACGTAGGTTTTGCGACTCTATAAAAAGTAAGTAAATAAATTTCAAAATGTAATAGTAACCATCCGCAGATGATCAAGTACACGTGTTAAGATATAATTACCCTGAGCCACAATCAAAACCGTCAGACTAGTTGTTGCCCCTGTATCCAGGTGTCGAATGTGAACACCTACTATGGCTAATTATGCGCCCAAATGACCCTACAAGTCTGATTGGCGCGACCAACCCTGGGCGGGGGTGTCAACTCAAATAGTACTATTCATAATTCCCACCGACTATCTAAGCTAATTGATTGCGTTAAAGTGGGGACTTAATACATCCATAAGTAAACCCAGGTAACCCTAATCCCAAGTAACAACGTGTAGAGTGAAACAACTTTTCCCCCGTAAAACAGTAAAAATGAAAAGTGGGGCCGCGAAACTCACCTGAACAACGTCGGTGATAAGTGTGACTGATGTGTTAGTATTTACACATCTTTTTGGCACAAAACTTCGCTCATTTAATGATCAATTCTTGGTTATATTCAACGTTTAGACACTTATTTGCTTCATTTCTTGTTTTGTAGGTTTTTGTGAAGCTTGGTGAATAAACAAGAAGATTCCAGGATAAACAAGTGAAGTTTTAGGGTTTCTGTGATGGAGGCACGGTCGTGCCCCTATTTGGCACGGTCGTGCCAAGCTCCAAAACCCTAAGCACGGTCGCGCCAAGACTTAGACACGACCGCGTCAAGCCAAATTCCAAGGCACAACCGTGCCTTGGCCGCCCACGGTCGTGTGTCATCTCGTGAGTCTGAACAGCCGTACGTCCTCGATCAGTGGTACCCAATGGAAGCTACGGATCGGTCAAACCTCTGTCACACGGTCGTGCCAAGACCTAGACACGACCGCGTCCTTGTACTAGGCACGGTCGCGGTCGTGCCTCCTCTGCTGGCACGGTCGTGCCTCCCCTTTTCTATTTAAACAGAACTTAATTCTCATTCAGACATTCAGCAACCCAGGGGAAAAACCTACTGTTCCAGCTCGAGTCTTCTTTGTTCCAGCCATAATTCAAGATTCTTGGAGAGGATACAACATCAAGAGGATCACCATACATCAACAACAACATCTAAGCTTGGAGGAGTGGTTTGATTCTTGTTTTCATATCATGTTTCTCATTATTTTTCCCTGCTTATTTGTAATTTTGATGCTCATGATGAGCTAAAACTCCTGTTCACTTTGGTTTAGATGAAGTTTAGATACATTTGACAACATTCATGGATTATTGGCAATTATTGTGTTAATGTTATGACAACCGTATGATTATTCTTTGATGAAATTATGTATTCAAGTATTTTGAGTTGTTTACAAGACTTGTATTTGTGTATGTCATATTATGTTGGAAAACTTATGATTTATGCGTATATTCATGGATTGGTGTATGTAATTATACTAGTTTATGGCATTTGACTAGGAATGGTGAATGAAGTCTTGTTTATGAATCATTATATTTGTATGTGTAACCTTATGCTTATGTTTGGAAAGACAAAGTATTTGTTATGATGTGTCATATTTAGTATTATGTTTATCTAGGAATTGTTGACACATCCTCCTAATTTATATAACCTTTATATGAACATTGTATGTTGAAGAAATGCATATTGCTGTCTAAATTAATCAACTTGAGGTGGATAGTGTGTTGTTCATATTATCTTTCCAACTAGTTGTTGGATTAGTGTACCTTTATCGGAAGCTAGTTCAATCTTTATAAACATTGACATGATTATTAAACACGTGAGCCTCATTGTATGACTTTAGGTGGTTGGTTTGTGTAATTCATGCTAGCTTTCCGAATAGTCATTTGATTAGATATCTTTGATGAGAATTTAGTCAATTTATGTATCGTGTATTTGCCATGTTTCTATGAATGTATTGAATGTATTCTAAATGGATTCGACACCGAAGTGATATTTTCTCCTTGATTGTTTGATTTGTGATTTAGTTTAGTTTTATATTCTTACATATTAGTCTAATTAAAAAATCAACTTAAACATCTTTAATCCATACTTGATTGAATTTTAGTCCCGGTTTATTATCGCATTCCACCGTGTCCACGGATTGATATCCGGTTCTTACCTTTACTATATTGCTATCCGACGGGTACACTGCCCGGTGTGTGTGATTAGTATTTGGTGAAAACCCTTTTAAAACTAATTGTGTAAAATACTTATATAAAAATATATATAGTTTACACGCATCAAGTTTTTGGCGCCGTTGCCGGGGACACGGTTTTGCGAGAACGATTGGAATTAATTTTTAGTCATTTAGTATATATATTTTTGTGAATATCGTGTTTTTCTTGTTGTTATTTGCAATTTTGTGTGTATAGATATTTTTCGCATTTTACTTGTTATTTTTAGCTTCATTTGTATATATATATATATCTCGGTTTTTATCACATTTTATTTTTTATTATTATTTTCAATTTTTTTTTATTTTTATTTTATTTTATTTTTGTTTTATAATTGTTTTGTCTAACTTGTGTTTTTCTTTGTCCTAGGTTCGCGTATTTAAATCTAACTTGTCGTGCAGATCGTGTATGTTCTCAACTCCCGTCGAGAAGGTTCCTGAGCCGTCTTCCGAGCCGGAGCGTGATCTTCATCCGAGATTGCGAGCCCGTTCCTGATTTGTGGCACGGTTACTCGAGTTTGACGAGGTTGTTGTTGATGAGGTTGTTGTTGACGAGGTAGAGGAGATGGCGAACGAGGATGCGGGTCGGATGCTTTCGGATTTTGGCAAACCGACACTTGAGGGTTTGGAGTCGAGCATCAATAGGCCGAAGGTTGGAGCACATCAGTTCGAGATCAAATCCAGCATTATATAGATGGTGCAGAACATGTGTCAGTTCGATGGAAAGGATCACGAGGATCCTAATACTCATTTGGCCGGTTTCTTAGAGATTTGCGCCACTTTCAAAATTCGTGACGCTACCGACGATGCTATTCGGCTCCGGTTGTTCCCGTTTTCCTTACGGGATCGAGCCAAGGCTTGGTTACTGTCACTTCCCCCTAGGTCCATTAGTACTTGGGACCAGATGGCTGCTAAATTCTAAGAAAAATACTTCCCTCCGGAGAAAACATCAAAGTTGAGGGCTAGGATTCTTTCTTTCCAGCAGGACGACGGGGAGACGATCTATGAGGCGTGGGAGAGATTCAAGGAACTGATGAGGAAGGTTCCCCACCATGGATTGTTGAAGTGGCAGCAGTGTGAGACCTTTTACAATGGTCTGGAGATGACCGTGAAGCAGCTGATTGATGCATACGCGGGTGGAGATATTGGAACAAAGACACCCCAGGAGGCGTATGACTTGCTAGAGAAGGTGGCAGCGAAGAGCTACACTCAGCATACTTCCCGATCGAGAACCCAAAGGTAGGGTGTCCATCACGTGGATGAAATTACCTCTTTAGCTGCCCAGGTGGAAGCACTTTCCACCAAGATTGATCAGATGCACATCCACAAGGCCCAGTCCTTGTGTGAGTTTTGTGGTGGGGCACATCCCACGAGTGCTTGTCAGGTTGGGGATCAGGGGGCCCACGAGCAGGTTGATTTCATGTCCAACCAGAATCGCCCTCAGAATAATCCCTACAGCAACACATATAATCCGGGGTGGAGGAATCACCCGAATTTCAGTTGGAAGTCTGGCAACAATAGCCAGCAACCACCCGGATTCACTCAGCGCCCCCCATTCCAGCATCAGTCCCACCAGTCTTAGGGACAGAGTTCCCAGTTTCGACCTCAGCAGGGCCAGTTTCAAGGCCAAGGTTCTAGCAGCGGTCCACCACCCGCACCTGAGGGTAAATCCAGTTTGGAGGACATGGTTGCACGGCTACTTGCCAACTCAGAGAGTCAGAATCAGTTGGTAGAGAAGCAGAACCTGTACATGGAGGAGCGTTTCCACACGCATGAGACTGAGTTGAGGAATCAGAAAGCTTCGATCCAGACCATAGAGAACCAGGTCGGGCAGATCGCGAAGCTTCTTTCTAAGAGACCGCCAGGTGGCCTGCCTAGCAACACTGAGCCCAATCCCAATGCTCATGTGAAGGCCATCACTTTGAGGAGCGATAGAGACACAGGACCGGATCCACAGGTCCCTGTGCACGAGTCATCTGAGGAGGAGGTTGTGATTGAGATTCCTGATGAGACACCGCCGAGGGGTAAATTGGCGAGCACATCGCGCCCTCGCGAGCCTGTGAGAGATTATACTCCCGCCATTCCATACCCAGGCAGATTGAAGAAGCAGAAGATGGAGGAGCAGTATGGTAAGTTTCTAGGGTTGTTTAAGCAGTTGCATATCAACTTACCATTTGTGGAGGCTCTGGCTCAGATGCCTAAGTATGCGAGATTCTTGAAGGATATCCTCACGAATAAGAGGAAATTGGAGGAGTTGTCTCAGGTGACGCTGAATGAGTAGTGTTCGGCGGTGATTCAGAACAAGCTATCAGAGAAGAGACGAGATCCGGGGAGTTTTACCATCCCCTGCTTGATAGGTAGCTTGTCGGTTAGCAACGCCTTAGCTGACCTTGGTGCTAGCATTAAGCTCATGCCATATGCGGTCTTTGCTAAGCTTGAGTTGGGAGAACCTACACCGACACGCATGAGTATCCAGCTGGCCGATCGCTCGGTCAAGTATATGCGAGGGATAGCGGAGAATATGTTGGTTAAGGTTGATCGTTTTGTGTTTCCTGTAGACTTTGTGATTCTGGACATGGATGAGGACAAGAATGTCCCTATTATCCTAGGTCGACCGTTCCTGGCCACTGCCAAGGCCCTGATTGATGTGTATTCGGGGAGGCTTACATTGAGGGTGGATGAAGAGGAAGTGACCTTTGATGTGGGGAGATCCATGCAGCATACCCAGAATTAGGATGATTCACTCTACTTTGTTGAGGCTGTTTATTCTTGTGTGAGTGATCATCTCCAGGACACAGCTGAGGAGAAGTCCCTGGACACCCAGATTGTAGGGGGAGACATTTGATCCAGTTGGTGAGGATCAGTTTGATGAGCAGTTGCATAGCCAGGAGAGCTATGAGTTTCCCCAGTGTTCAGCGGTTTTTGCTATGGTTGATAGAGAGTCTGAGCCGATTGAGCGGCCTTCTATTGAGGACCCACCACCTGTTGAGCTTAAGGAGCTCCCGAGCCATTTGGAGTATGCCTTTTTAGATGGCGAGTCTCGATTACCTGTCATTATCGCCACTGATTTTGACGAGTGATGAGAAGGAGAGGCTACTTGAGGTGCTGAAATAGCACAAGCAGGCTATTGCATGGAGGATTATGGACATTAAGGGAATTAATCCCTCTTTCTGTACCCATAAGATCCTTATGGAGGATGACTACAAGCCCGCTGTGAAGCACCAGAGGAGGTTGAACCCGAACATGCAGGAGGTAGTAAAGAAGGAGGTGATTAAGTTACTGGATGCTGGTTTGATTTATCCCATCTCCGATTCTCCTTGGGTTAGCCCGGTTCAGGTTGTCCCTAAGAAGGGAGGCATGACTGTCATCACCAACGAGAGGAATGAGTTGATTCCTACTCGTACAGTCACCGGTTGGAGAGTTTGCATCGATTACCGCAAACTCAATGATGCTACTCGGAAAGATCATTTTCCCCTCCCGTTCATTGATCAGATCTTGGAGAGATTAGCGAGAAAGATGTTCTCTTGTTTCCTGGATGGCTTCTCAGGCTACTTCCAGATCCCGATTGCTCCTGAGGATCAGGAGAAGACGACATTCACATGTCTCTATGGCACATTTGCTTATCGGCGGATGCCCTTTGGATTGTGTAATGCTCCGACCACTTTCCAGCGTTGCATGGTGGCCATTTTCCATGATATGATTGAGGACTCCATGGAGGTTTTCATGGATGAATTTTCTGTGTTTGGGAGTTCCTTTGATCATTGCCTCGAGAATCTGGAGAGGATGTTGGCTAGGTGTAAAGAGGCCAATCTGGTGTTGAACTAGGAGAAATGCCACTTCATGGTGAAGGAGGGCATTGTGCTTGGGCACAAGGTTTCACGTGCGGGGATTGAGGTTGATAGAGCTAAGATTGACACCATATCTAAGCTGCCCCCGCCGACCTCTGTGAAATCTATTCGGAGCTTCCTTGGTCACGCGGGCTTTTACAGGCGTTTTATCAAAGATTTTTCTAAGATTTCCCGACCGATGACCCAACTTCTTGAGAAGGAAGCCCAGTTCGTGTTCTCCGACGAGTGCCTCAGTGCATTCGACTTGTTAAAAGAGAAGTTGGTGAATGCCCCTATCATGGTGGCTCCTGATTGGAAGCTGCCATTTGAGATCATGTGTGACGCGAGTGACTTCGCTGTTGGGGCGGTCTTAGGACAGAGGAGAGAGAAGCAGTTTCACCCGATTTAATATGCGAGCAAGACGCTCAATGACGCACAGGAGCATTACACCACGACAGAGAAGGAGCTCCTAGCCGTTGTCTTCGCTTTTGATAAATTCTGGTCTTATCTCGTCCTATCAAAGACCATTGTATTCACCGATCATGCAGCCCTTCGGCACCTGTTCAGCAAACAGGATGCCAAACCCCGGCTAATCCGGTGGGTTTTGCTGCTTCAGGAGTTCGACATTGAGATCCGCGATAAGAAGGGCGCGGAGAATGTCGCAGCGGACCACTTGTCCCGTCTTGAGTGCTCAGCTTCATCTGAACTTGTGGGGTCATCCATAAATGACAATTTTCCCCTCGAGTTTCTCATGCACATACAGACACAGGATGAGGAGTGTCCATGGTTTGCTGATTTTGAAAACTTTCTTGCTAGTGGGATTGTGATTAAGGGCTTAACGCATCAGCAGAAACGAAAGTTCTTTGCGGATGTGAAGCACTATCTTTGGGAGGATCCCTATTTGTTTCGAGTCGGGGCTGATCAGATCGTGCGTAGGTGTGTCTTTGGAGATGAGGCACGTCAGGTACTTAGACACTGCCACGCAGGCCCGACAGGTGGACATCATGGAGCTACCTTGACCGCGAAGAAGGTCTTTGACGCCGGTTTCTTCTGGCCTACCATCTTCCGGGAAGCTCATGAGATGATCCGAGCTTGTGATGCTTGCCAGAGGGCGAGTAACATTTCGTCGAGGAATGAGATGCCCCAGAACAGTATCCAGATTTGTGAGATTTTTGATGTCTGGGGTATTGACTTTATGGGACCTTTCCCAGCTTCTCGTGGCAACCGGTATATCCTAGTCGTTGTTGACTATGTTTCTAAGTGGGCTGAGGCTCAAGCCTTTCCTACTAATGATGCTAGGGTGGTTGTTCAATTTCTGAAGAAGCTGTTCTCTCGCTTTGGTGCCCCCAAAGCCCTTATCAGTGACCGTGGGACCCACTTCTGCAACGCCCAGTTGGAGAAGGCTCTATCACGATATGGTGTGAACCATAGATTCTCCACAGCCTACCATCCACAGACCTGTGGACAGGTAGAGGTCACGAACTGGGGCATAAAGCGGATTCTTGAGAAGACGGTTGGTCAGAACCGTAAGGATTGGTCGGATAGGTTAGATGATGCACTTTGGGCCTTCCGGACTGCCTATAAGACGCCTATTGGTACCACACCATTTAGGTTGATCTAAGGGAAGGCGTGCCATCTTCCGGTGGAGTTGGAGCATAAGGCCTATTGGGCATTGAAGGCAGTGAATCTTGACTTGGTGAGCGCGAGAGAGAACCGGTTCACTCAGATTCATGAGCTTGATGAGTTGAGGAATCAAGCCTATGCAAACTCCACGATCTACAAGGAGCGCACTAAGAGTTTACATGATCGACACTTGAAGGACAAGAAGGAATTCCGAGTGGGTGGTCGTGTTTTGCTTTACAACTCTAGGTTGCGTTTGTTTCCTGGGAAGTTGAAGTCCCGATGGACGGGTCCTTACACGGTTAAGGAGGTGTTTCCTTATGGGACCGTCGAGATTGAACATGAAGATGGGAGGATCTTCAAGGTCAACGGTCATCATCTTAAGCCATATATTGACGGACCGGTTGACCCGGCATTAGAGGTAGTTGACCTCCACCCCAAGGACAAATGAATTCGGGGACTTGAGTCTAGCTAACGACTCGTTAATAAACTTAGCCTGTTTTGGTAACAATTCTTAGATTTTGTCTGATTTTTATCTTCTTATTTTTATTTTTATTTTTTTAGGATTTTACCATTTATTTTTGAGTTTAGGTGATCGGAACGTATTTTGGATCAAGCGGATTTGGGATAATGTTTGGAATGTCACAGATATACCTTCTGAATTTTTAGAAATTTTAACTTGGAAGAATCGCAGTCGGGTTTGGAATACTCCTCATAAAAAATCAGGTTTCTGTATCTGCTGGGTATGAGACACGATCGTGCCTAACCACAGGCACGGTCGTGTCTCTAACCCTAGGCGCGGTCGTGCCTATGCACATGGCGCGGTCGTGCCTGAGTAAATTGGGGCGGGTTAAAGCAATGTTAAACGACAGAAGTTTGTTATTTTTCATATTTTCCCCAAACAAAACCTCCCTGTTGCGATTCCCGTGATTTTCCGATTGTTGATCTCCATTACTTCGATTTCAGGTACGCCCGTATTCTAATCTTTTCGTCTTTATATTTAGGATTAGGATCGTTTTTTTTAGATTTAATTTTCTAGGTTTTAGTTATTTTTCTGTTATGAACTTCATATTAGATGTAAATAGGTAGAATTCGATCGGTTTACTCCCTGGAATGATTAGGTTACAAAAGCCCCTTCATAAACTTGTTAAAATTGAAAAAAATTGACTCTGAAAAACCCTAAAATGGGTTGAGCACGGTCGCGTCCATGACCAGGCGCGGTCGTGCTCGGCTTTGGATATTCCAGTGAAACTTTGGTTTGGTCAGGCGCGGCCGTGTCTCTGTTGAGAGCGGTCGTGTCTAATTGATTTTGCCTTAGCGCGGCCGTGCCCGGACTTGGCGCGACCGTGTTGACTTGTTCTTATGCCCGTGGTTGGCCCAGCGCGACCGTGGGCTGAACACTTGACCGAGGTGCGGTCGTGCCCTGACTTGGCGCGGCCGTGTTTCCCGGTTGGCACTGCCCGTGGTCGGCCACAGCGCGACCGTGGGATTGGATTTTGGCCTAGGCGCGGTCGTGCCCGTTCCCAGGTGCGACCGTGCCCCTTCATAATTTGGGTCAGAAACTTCATAAATTCAGTCTAGCATCTTCATAACTGTTATGATTTCATTTTCGTTGTCGTGCAGATGGCAGGCAACAGGTACCACCCGTACCTCGAGTTTGACATGAAAGAGCATGAGTACGAGTCTCGTCTGGATGTGTTGTGGCCCCGCAGAGGCCGGATTCTAGCTGCTCGTCGTTTGGAGCTAGCTGCTATCGACGCCATCGGTCAGCGGGACTGGTGGAGCGATCTTGTCACCGCCCCCTGGCGCCGGTTGTTCAGGCTTCACGCCATACAGTACATAGAGCTCGTGATGGAGTTTTTCTCCACTTATGAGTTTGATTACCCTTGCGCAGATCTTGAGCAGCCCGAGACTGTTAGGTTTAGGTTAGGCGAGGAATGGCGCGTGATGTCTGTCGCCAGATTTGGGAGACTACTGGGGCTGTACACTCGACAGGAGCTTCAGACAGAGCTATTTACCGAAGAGATCACCGAATTCCCGACTGAGGAGGATAATGATCAGCTTTGGTACGAGTTTGGGTTCGGGATATATGATCCGATTTTGACCAAGGCTTCGAGCCTTCGGGATCCCTTGCATCGTGTTCTTCATCGCTGCATCGTTTATTCGATTTCTGGGAGAGGTCAGGGGGAAATGGTAGTGAACCTTAGGGAGCTATTCTACTTGTATTGCCTTGTACGCCCGCGCACCTGCAATCTTGCGCATTCTATCGTGGGGTACTTGGTAAACAACTCAGGGCGCGACGTCACCAACGCGATCTGTGGAGGTCACTTCGTGACCAAGCTGGCTAGGTACTTCCAGCTATTGACCGATGATTTGATAGGGGACCTGACCCCTATGGCCGAGACCGTTGTGATGACCGTGCAGACACTGAGGAACATGCACGTCGCTCGTCGAGGCGTAGGAGGGATCAGGTTGGTAGATAGATGGGGGCGGACGTGGGACCCAGACCGTCTGGGTCCCGATCCAGATCTTGTTCAGGCCGAGGCCGAGGCCGTCGCCGCCGCCCATCAGGCACACGTTGCTCAGCAGGAGCAGGGGCACGAGCATCATGAGCCCGACCAGCAGCCTCCTCCGCCTCCGCCGCCGCCGCCTGCGGTTGTTATCCCATGGGACCTGTTCTTACGTTATTGGACCTGGCAGTATGAGGTCCAGTGCGCCGCCGCTGCTGCTGCTGCTACTGGCGGGGCACCATACGTGGTTCCCCTTCCATTCTTTATGCAGCCGGAGCAGCAGCCCGAGCAGCCACCACCATCTCCACCGCATCAGTAGCCACCACCATCTCCACCGCATCATCAGTCACCACCACCATCACCACCAGCAGCAGGAGGCGAGGGAGGCTGGGCCTCCGGCGTCGACCTTGAGGGCGTGCAGTGGGAGTAGTACCTCCCATTGCCTTTTGGTATCATTTTTGTGAGTTGTACTTTATTGTCTGTTGTGCAAACTCTTGTATCACGCTTCGACGTTTATGTTGTTCTTTTGTTGTACTTTTGTTTCCATGTACTGTTATATATATTTGTATTTACATTTCTGTTGATATTTTGGCTTGATGTTACTGATCTGTGTTTGATGTTGTTATTGTTGATTAGATCTTGGAATTGTGGAACTTCGTGGAACATCATTTTTGTGGGTAGGCTTTTTGCGTGTGCCATGATCGACACGAGGGAAGTTTCAGTTCTCCCTTCACGCTTCATTGCATTGCATTCCATTTTGCTTTGCATGTTTTTGTATACATTGAGGGCAATGTATATTTCTAAGTGTGGGGTTGGGTGTTTATTCCTTGCTTTACATTATTTTTGTTCTACATTGAGGGCAATGTAGAATTCTAAGTGTAGGGTGGGAATTTATTCGCGCGATGTTTGTCCTTTTGAGCATTCTATCACTTCAATTTTTTTTGCAAAATCTTCCTTCATAATTTTTATTGACACTAAATCAGTTTTATAAAATTGAAAAACACCAAAATATAATAAAAGTTAACCGTTTAGCATTCACAATTTTTAGTAAATAATAGAGGTTTGATTTTTCGAAAGCAATTGAAATAGAAATTCCATCGAGTCAAACCCAATTTTTTGTGATAACCATGAGTTTTAGTGGGCTGAACGAATGAATTACATGTAACCTTTTGCTTACATCCATTCCTTTCCGTTTCCGTGAGTTTATTTTTGAGCCTTGATAGCTTTAGACATTGTTTGCTCTCGTTTTTGCGGATTTGAGTGTGCCGGATGTTTCATGCTTATTAGAACTTGCTTTTAGTATATATTTCGAAATCATGAACATAAATATTGCATAAAAATGATTGAGGCATTAGGATAAACCACTTTGTTAGCCTTTTATTTTTATTTTTCCCTCACCCGAACACATCCACTAGTTAGCCACGTTGAGCCTATCCTGTTCTTTTCTTTAATTACCCACATTATACCGCCATTAAACCTTCATTAGCCTTTTCATTTATTTTCCGCCCGTGTTAGAAATCCGGTCGGCTAATGTTAATTTTATAGCTTTTACTTTATTGTAATCTTCAAATTCTTAAGAAGTTTTTAGCTAAGGAAAGATGCATATTGACTTAGTTCTATTCAAAAAAAAATCACCAAAATTAGGTGAATTATAGCCGATTAGACCAATTTTGTGAGCAAAGATGGAAAGAATTCGGTTGTTAGCTCTTATCTATACGGAAGTATTAGTTAGTTTATTTTTCATATTAGAAGTTGTTTTAGTTTTTGAGTTAGCATAACCGCCTGGTTTTTAGCCATTTGTTTTTGAGTTAGCATAACCGCCGGGTTTTTAGCCATTTAGCCATTTTAAAATTCCACTTCCTCACCCTTAACCATTGCCAAGTTACAACCCATTTAAAGCCCTCTTGATTTGTGCTTTGTTTCATGTTAGTTGGTAGAGATTTGATCTTTTAGCAAGCTTATGATTTATGCATGATTCATTGTCTTGGCATTTGAGTGTTCTATACATACTCCATTACTTGTATGATCATATATATTCCCGAGTGTGTGTGAACATTGTGAGAAGCATAAAGTTGCATGCTAATGATTTCCTAGGCATAGTCATTTTCTCATTCGGTAATCACGTCATTGGGATCATTGGGTTTCATTTAATTAATTTTGCATTTCTTGAAAATCTCTTCAAACCTTTATAAGTTTATTAATGCTTACGGTTTTCCCGATTTGATCCATAGTGTCATTGGAAGTTTTGTTTCATTTTGATTTTTTGCTTGAGGACAAGCAATGTTCAAGTGTGGGGTTGTTTGATGTGTTAGTACTTACACATCTTTTTGGCACAAAACTTCGCTCATTTAATGATCAATTCTTGGTAATATTCAACGTTTAGACACTTATTTGCTTCGTTTCTTGTTTTGTAGGTTTTTGTGAAGCTTGGTGAATAAACAAGAAGATTCCAGGATAAACAAGTGAAGTTTTAGGGTTTCTGTGATGGAGGCACGGTCGTGCCCCTATTTGGCACGGTCGTGCCAAGCTCCAAAACCCTAAGCACGGTCGCGCCAAGACCTAGACACGACCGCGCCAAGCCAAATTCCAAGGCACAACCGTGCCTTGGCCGCCCACGGTCGTGTGTCATCTCGTGAGTCTGAACAACCGTACGTCCTCGGTCAGTGGTACCCAATGGAAGCTACGGATCGGTCAAACCTCTGTCACACGGTCGTGCCAAGACCTAGACACGACCGCGTCCTTGTACTAGGCACGGTCGTGCCTTCTCTCCTGGCACGGTCGTGCCTCCCCTTTTCTATTTAAACAGAACTTAATTCTCATTCAGACATTCAGCAACCCAGGGGAAAAACCTACTGTTCCAGCTCGAGTCTTCTTTGTTCCAGCCATAATTCAAGATTCTTGGAGAGGATACAACATCAAGAGGATCACCATACATCAACAACAACATCTAGGCTTGGAGGAGTGGTTTGATTCTTGTTTTCATATCATGTTTCTCATTATTTTTCCCTGCTTATTTGTAATTTTGATGCTCATGATGAGCTAAAACTCCTGTTCACTTTGGTTTATATGAAGTTTAGATACATTTGACAACATTCATGGATTATTGGCAATTATTGTGTTAATGTTATGACAACCGTATGATTATTCTTTGATGAAATTATGTATTCAAGTATTTTGAGTTGTTTACAAGACTTGTATTTGTGTATGTCATATTATGTTGGAAAACTTATGATTTATGCTTATATTCATGGATTGGTGTATGTAATTATACTAGTTTATGGCATTTGACTAGGAATGGTGAATGAAGTCTTGTTTATGAATCATTATATTTGTATGTGTAACCTTATGCTTATGTTTGGAAAGACAAAGTATTTGTTATGATGTGTCATATTTAGTATTATGTTTATCTAGGAATTGTTGACACATCCTCCTAATTTATATAACCTTTATATGAACATTGTATGTTGAAGAAATGCATATTGTTGTCTAAATTAATCAACTTGAGGTGGATAGTGTGTTGTTCATATTATCTTTCCAACTAGTTGCTGGATTAGTGTACCTTAATCGGAAGCTAGTTCAATCTTTATAAACATTGACATGATTATTAAACACGTGAGCCTCATTGTATGACTTTAGGTGGTTGGTTTGTGTAATTCATGCTAGCTTTCCGAATAGTCATTTGATTAGATATCTTTGACGAGAATTTAGTCAATTTATGTATCGTGTATTTGCCATGTTTCTATGAATGTATTGAATGTATTCTAAATGGATTCGACACCGAAATGATATTTTCTCCTTGATTGTTTGATTTGTGATTTAGTTTAGTTTTATATTCTTACATATTAGTCTAATTAAAAAATCAACTTAAACATCTTTAATCCATACTTGATTGAATTTTAGTCCCGGTTTATTATCGCATTCCACCGTGTCCACGGATTGATATCCGGTTCTTACCTTTACTATATTGCTATCCGACGGGTACACTGCCCGGTGTGTGTGATTAGTATTTGATGAAAACCATTTTAAAACTAATTGTGTAAAATACTTATAAAAATATATATATAGTTTACACGCATCAGTGACATAGTCAACAAAAACCGCAATGTACGGTTAACATCCAAATTCTATCAAAGGTCAGCAGCCAAATGCAAACAAAGTGTGATTAGCAACTCAGTGCTACCAAGGTACGGCTAAATCCGCAAGAACCGCAAAAACATGAGTCCTAACCGAGTCCTACTAACCAAGTAGACATAAAAAATAGCATTTAGGACGCCTAAAGTATAAAAATGAGTCTACTACTCAAAAGGGCTATGTAGTCGGTTGCATACCCAAAACCAGTGCACACACGTACGAACCGCTCAAAAGTTGTAAAACGAGCCTTTATATAAATTCGTGACTTTGAAACCTTAAGTTTAGATTTTATTAATGAATATCAGTAGTTATAATGTCATATATGATAAAATCTCAAGTCACCGTTTCGTTTGACCAAAAACGCGGTTACGCGCGTAAAGTCCGGTTTACGGTTTAAAAATCCGATTCATCTGAAATTAGGGTTTTAGTGTGATATTAGCACCCAATTTAAAAGTCAAATTTTATGTTTTAGATGGGCTAATACTTCTGTCCAAAATCCTTAGAATTTTTATAAAATCAATTTTATATAAAAATTTCCAAAATTAATAACTTTTTATAAAATTTAAATGGACCATAATTCCAAAACCATACTTAGACATAAAGTTACTGCTTGAAATTTATACCAATTGATCATATATATAAATAAAAATTTCTGACCAATTTTCATATTTGTCCAATATCCAGATTATTTAATATGAATTTAATATTGTTAAAACTTTACAAATTCGAGAAAAATAGTTAACCACATTAAAACTTCACCAAATATTTACCATATTAGTTTTAATTCAATATAAGATCCCATACCAAGTTTCAACTCCTGATTTTATCCAGAAGTATACAAACCCTAAATCATCCGTTTAAAGTTTATAAATACTAACCACATACTTAAACAACTCTAATTTTCATAAAATTTGTACAGGAGTCTTAGTTCATCATATAACAATCACTGTCCAATTTCCAGAATTTTTCAATAATCAAAAGTATTTTTCCCAAATTTCCATGTATTAAACTTGTGAAAATTTTAATAAATAATCTATAAATAGTTTAGTTACCAATATTTTCATATCTCACTTTTTATATAAATACTACTTTTTAAAAATAAATTTGGAAGCTAAATCAAAAGTTTATAAAAATCCATCAAAAACAAATGTTGTATAGAAATAAATATATTAGTTCCACGTGAACCGGTATTGGGTTTATAACCTAATAACCACTCAAAATATCAAATATCTCAATACTAAATGTTTTCGGGTTCAATTCCCAACCAATGACTCATAAAACTATTCTAACATAAAATTAAATCTTAACGGGTAAAGTTTATACCTTTCGTATAAATGGTTCGCGTACGCGGAACCTCCCGTATTTCACATGCAATACGAACCAAAAATACCATTAGGATCGTTTTTATCTCACGAGCATTTCCATATGCTCAAAATTGACATGCAATGCCGTTTGGATGGCCATGCAACCCTATCAATTTCCTGTTTCGGTCCTATAAACTGTTACAATCTGTTCATGTTCAAAAATATAGTTCCAAACATATGATCGGAATTTTCTACGGTCAAAACATTCATATTTGTGCTAAGAAACTACTGTCCAAAAATCGTCACGATCCAACGGTCGGATCTCCGGGGATCGATGATTCTTTGAGACCCAGTTTTTCAAATCCGAAAATCTGATCAGTCACATTCGAGGGTATGAAAAGCATACCTAAAGAGCTCTGATAAAAAATTCCTCCGGTAGGGTTTTGCGTCTATGTGTTGACAACATCATATCCAAATTTCATACATTTCTAACGGTCGGATTTCCAGGGATCGCCCGATCTTTAAAACTGCGCATGCATAAAACTTTCTGGACATATTTTAAAAACTCTTTTTCATGAATTTAAGCAAGGATTTAGAGAAATCTGAGCTTACCATTGCGTTCGTAGCGTCGAGAAATGGTTCCGGGTGAAAAACGAGCTTCGGCCGCCACCGACCATCGCGCCGGACCACCGTTGGCCGCCACGCACCACCGCCGGACCACCACTACTTCGCCGGAATCCTCTCCACTCTCTCTCTCTAACTTTTTCTCTGAATTGATCAAATGCGAAAAAAGGGAGTGTAGTGGGGTATTTATATCCCTCGTGGTCTCCGATCGCGTGCCGGTTTCTCGCTTAAACGAACTCGATAAAAAAAATAGAGGTGTTATTTTATCCAAAAATAACTTATTATAATTTATTATTTTCCCTCGTGTCCTTGCGTCTCGTAAATATATATCCTTTCGGATTTAAATTAAAATTTACGAAACCGTTCGACTCGGGTGTTAACGCGTATAAACTAGAACTTGATCAAATTTTTGACATTATAACACCCAAATAAATCTTGCTATTATTTTTTGTTCACTAACGAGTTCCTTTCGTTTGAAAGTATATTTCACATAATAATAATACTATTATTATTATTATTATTATACGAACTCGTCGAACACGAGTGTTGACCGTAAAAGTCACAGTTGTCACACTGCCACTTAGGATATTTTGGTTTGGATTTAGGTAAAAATAAAATGGCTATTACTCATTGGTTAGAGTCTTTATGGTACTTAAGGTTGTGCCCATAGCACCCTTATATACCCATCAGTATTTCAGTTATACCTGTTTAGGCCATGGGCTATACTCCTACATTCTACACCTCTTCACATCGATGTCACAAGTCACAACAGATTTCATAGTTTTTCTACATTTCTTCACATTTTAGGAAAATGGTTCTACATTTATACGTCATTTTATTTTATAATTAAATTTAATTATTTTTGTATTTTATAATTAAAAATTAATAGTTTTTCTTTTGTAACACTTTTAATAAATAAAATGTAAAATTAAAAACATCAATTTCAATAATAGTTAAAAATTAAAAAAAACATTACTTAAAAATTTAAAAACATAACATTAAAAAATAAATATCATTTCCTCCTAAGTTGTGCCCGAATCTTCGTTTGTAGAGTTAGGACCCAAGCTCTTCACAAAAAAGGTGGTCGATTTTCAACGTCAACACCTTTAGATCCTTCCGTTCGTTCGCTACCTTCCTAAGTTTGATTTTTTTTTTTTGTTTTCAATCTGATCGTATTTAGTGCTAAAGTTGTATAACTTTGTCCACAATTTATCCAACTTATTGTCTGTGGTTGTGGATGTCGTGGCTTGCACCTTTTCCTTGTTCCTCTCGATTGGGCGTTGTGGTTCATCTGGTAAGTCATCGGGAACTTCATTGAGATCAACGAAACACCGTCCATTTGATCCACTAGTTGGGGTCCTTTCCCTATCGGGCGACTTTCTTTTTGACCCACTACTTTGTTGAAGCATATCGAGCACTTTGTGCCGTTGTGAACAATGCCTAAGAATCTCCAAGCACCTAGAAGCGAAAGGTTGTTTCCTAGAAGCTTGAAAGGTTGGATATGAGGCGTTTGTTGTTGTTGCATTTGGTAGTTCCAAATGTCGAATTATTGGGTCGGACACGTTTGTTGTTGTTCCATTTGTAGTATTGAGCGGGAGGCGGAGAAAGCAACCAGCGTTGTTCGGTTGGTTCGGGTCCATTTTTGGGATAAAGTTAAGATAATATGTGTGTGTGTTTTTTTAAATTAGTTGAGACTGTGTGTTAATTTTATTAAAAGGGTAAATATTTATATGAGAAGGGAGGGGTTTTGTTTCGTGGATCTCAGTTGAGATCTGCTTGAGGCCTTTTCTGGTTTCACTCTGGGTTTTTCTTATATTTTCCTCACACTTCTCAAGTCGTTGTTCTATTTTCTCAATTCCTTGCAGGATTTGGTGAAACTTTTTGATTGAAACTTTTGCAAACAAATTAATTTTATCGTACGCACACAAAATATCGTCATGTAAATCTGAAAGTTTTGGTTTTTGATTTTCTTCTTTCTCCTGGGATGGTTGTTATCCCATTGGTTGCCAGGTGGTCTACAACGTTTTCTACGTTGTATTGGAAACCTGTATAGCTTGTATTAGAGATCCTGCCAATTAATCCTACTGTTATGAGTAGGTTGCTTTCACCTCCTTGCCATTCGCTGTATCCATGGGTTTGTATAGCGACTTGTATATGGTTATGAAAGTCATCTATACTGAGCATCATAAGGCCAAAGGAGGCTGAATACCGGAAAGCTGAGTAGGGATTGGTAATAAATTAGATTTTTTTTTGTGGAAAAGAGTCGTTGGGTAGGCCTAAAACGGCTATATTGTCGTTGCCTTCTTCCTCCACACTCGTGGAATTCTCCATGCCAAAGCCTCACGGTCGTGGTCCAAGCGCAGGGGGTGCGATGTTCCACAGCCCACGCACCCCAGCTCATCAACCACGAGCCCAAACCACGGAGTATACCTGATAGCCTTATGGTGTTAGGCTATGAGTAATTGTTTTACTAAAAAGTGAAAAATGTCATTGCCATGTAGGCGCCTAGGCGGGAGTGAAACCGCGAAATACACAACAATCTTCGATATGTTTTGGTGCAACATCTCGCCTCACTTACCCGCAATCGGCCAACGATCAAGCCTATCGCTTGAAAATCAAACAAACGGTCGACTGAAAATCAAACAAATGGTCACCTGGAAACGTGGAACGTCCAAAATCAAACAACGAGGACACCCAAATCAAATGACAATCGCCTTATCGTTGGTTGTGGAACCTGGAATTAGATCGAATCGCAAACACGATGGAATCAGATTCGTCGCTTGAACACATGGAACTGGATAGTCGCTTTAGAAGTTTGTATTCCATAATGGCAGTTAATAAGATGGTATTAGGTTTTTTTTATAAAAAATAAAAGGATAAATTAATTTAAAACCCCATTTTCGTAAATATTTTCTCAACTACATCTAATTGGTAAATAAGTTTCGTAACTACACCCTTTTAGAGAAAAAAAACTCCCATTTTAATGGGGTGTAAGATTTGAACTCACACCATTTTAACGGAGGACAATCACCAATACCACCGGCCATAGGCGATTGATTTAGTTATACTCTATTTCAAACAGATCAAAAAGTTATTCAAATAGATCTAGGAACAAAAGTTAACCAAAATGAAACTTTTTTATACACAACCCTCTAAAAATAACATAAAGAAACTTCATTTTGTCCATAAAGTAAAACATCAACCTAAAATGTTAACAAAAACATAGGAGCATGTGATACACAATTATTATTTATCAACTGAGTAGAAGCAAAAAGAATAAATAAATAAATGATAAAAATGTGCAAATGGACATAAAATGTTATTTGAAAGCAAATCTCCATAATAAATGAAAGCATAGGAGGGAAATTTGTTACCTTTCCCTTTTAAAGTCTATCTTACAACAGCCAAAGATTTTTCATTCATACATTTTTATAAAACAAAAAGGCAGAAAACATGAGATAAAAGAGCAAATTCCTTCCTCAGCTCACACTACAACTAACCCATGGCATACTTCTGGGTCCAGCTTCTAGCCGTTGTCTCGTACTTGCTCCTATCTGTCTTGTACATGTGAGCAATCTCGGGCACCAGAGGATCATCCGGGTTCGGGTCAGTTAATAAGGAGCATATTGACAGCAAAACCTACAAATAATTTCCCAAAAATGCTCAATGCATATAAAATGATAGCTATAAAACTTCTATTTAACAAACAATTGCCAGTTTTTTTTCTTTTCAATTAACTTGGCCTCTAAAATTGAGTGTGATTCAATCAATGCAAAACTTCCATTAAGTCAACTGGAACTTCATAATTTAAAGGTGGCGATCCTGACCCATTTACTTATGAGTGGGTCGATCGGGTTATATGCTCTTTTATCTATTGGGTAAGATGGGAATATTTTAAAACATAGCTAAAACAAAACAGACAGAAAAATATAACTAGATTATTGCTGATATAATTTAGGATTTAGGGAAAACTTCTCATAATAGTAGGAGGTAATTTAGGATTTAGTGAAGTAGGAGGTAATGGTGAAGAAAAAAATATTTACTAAATAATAACCAAGTTTCATAATTGTTCAATTAAGTCAAATTGGAATAAAAATTAATCACTATATAGTAACTAGGCTTCATATATGTTCCATTTAGGTCACTAAAGTTAAAAAAATTAACACTTATAAAAAAAATTCACAAGATTGGAACGCCTAACGAAAGTTGAATGACTTTGGAGGAACAAAAAAACTTAAGAGTGATTTTAGTGTAATACTTGAGAAACTTGGTTACTGCTGTGTGAAGTTTTCCATGTAATTTACCTTCTGTAATCATATTTGAAACACTAACTATTTATTAAGAAAAATAGTGTTCCGGGTGAATCCAATCCAACCCATCAGTACAAAAAAGTATACAGTTGACCCGTTACCTACTTGATATGATTCCTCCATTGTCAATACTTGCACAGAGTATCTAACAAGCTCATATTCGTTTGTATAATTTACGGTTCTCATTATCTAACAAGATCCAATAACGTGAAATATTAATTTAAGTGACAAGAATGGAAATATATCCCACGATATGGAGCATATCACAGAACCAGTCGCGAATCTTAAGCATTCAGGTCAAACTGCAGTGTTAAAATGCTTACCTTGGAAATAGTAAGAGCTGGGCTCCACTGTTCCTTCAAAATATCAAGACAAATGCTGCCATTGCTGTTAATGTTCGGGTGGAAAACCTTCGTCCTGAAAGCCACCTAAGGAAAGACAGAAATGTACATTTAAGCAAAAAAGACTCAAACAGAAAGTTAACCCTTCAAACCTCAAAATGATTTGAGCATGTAGAAACAAAGATAATCACATATCATCCAAAACACACTGCAGTTAATAATCACCTTCGGTGGCTTAAACGGATAGTCTGGAGGGAAATGAATAGTAACTAGAAACACTCCACCGGAGTATGGACTATCAGGTGGACCCATAATGGTTGCTTGCCAGTGAAACATGTCTTCTGCCACTGGGCCTAAAAAAACATTACAGATTTAAGATAAACGCAAAGAAGAACCCGTCCTTTTCACTTCTAGTTTACGATAAACATCCACAAATGCAAAAAGATACTCACATGCATGATCTTCAAGATCATGATGCATACTTCAAATTCAGCTATTGTTTATTCAGGTAATTATATGTACCTTTTGTGATATACCAAATTTCTGTTAGGAAGGATAATTTTTTAATAACAACCATGAATCATTCCACAAAATTCTTGAGATTTTAGGCTCCGATATACCAATACCTACACAATTCTTAATTTCTTATAGCTATAAACCCTAATCATGATGGCCTAATCTACAAATTAAACATTGTGTACCCAAAACCTCAAGATTGCACCAAATCCTTTCCTAAATGAGCTACTTATTTAGGTAAATATCAAGCCACCAATCCAGAATTTTAAACAAATAAATAAGAGATGAAAAACAAACCAGGATCTAACAATACCTGCACTGCAAGAGGTAGGAGGATCTTTCTGAAGATCCTTGAGTTCCTTCAAGATCCGCTTCGAAGCCATCGCCGACTACCACCAGGAATTCCTAGGGTTTCCAAAAGTAAAAACCCTAATAAATCAAGCACATCTAGAAACAATGAAATTGCGTACATAATAGCTATACGCAAGAAACAAAGATGATGATCACCTTGAAGATCCTCAACCTCCTGTGGCAATTGTAGTTGCAAATCTGTGAAAATTCGGAGGAATCTATGGCGTTTGGAGATATGAGCTTTATATATGAATAATCAGATATTTTCTCTGAATAGTTCTTTTTTTTTTAATTAATTACACGGATGCCCATGTGGTTTACCCAGATTTCACGTTTGGCCCATAGGAATGAGAAACTACAAGTTTGACCAAATGGCCAACGGTGGCTCGAGCTTAGCTAGTCGGCTGGAATTTTAAAACTCAAGTTTGATTCATTAATAGTTTCTTAGAGTATTAGGTATATACCCTCACATCATTCCCAAGTGAGCCAACTCACTTAAGAGGGGGGCAGTGTGCGTGAAGCCCCTCACGCCGTAAAGCCCCTCACTTATGGTCTCAGTTAATCACAAGCTTCACTTTACCCTCTTCCCCGTGAATCCCCTCACTTGGATTGCTCACTTGGGCCTCACTTGGGCAAGGAGGCGGTGTGCGTGAAGCCCCTCACGCCGTGAAGGCCCTCACTTGGGGGTGGCGTGAGGGTATACGGGATACCCTTAAGCTCAAGTTTGTTCCCGGCGCAGCTCATTTGGAATTTATTAATTATTTTATTATATATATATATATATTTAGTTTTAATTTTTAAATGTTATCTTACATGTTATTTAATTATTTTTATTATAATTTTATAAATAACAACTATTATGTAAATATTTATTTGATATATTAAACAATTTTTATATAAATAACAGGCTCATTTTTGTTCACGAAATTAATCAAGTTCGATATGTAAAGTTCGGGTTCGATTTCATTTAAACTTGGCTCGATTCGAAATTTTAATAAGCCGACCTTAAATAAGTAACGAGCAGCTCGGCTCGTTTATACTCTGGCCAAAAAGAAATGGCCATAATTACATTTTTTAAATAACATTGAAATAAAAGTATCTTTACGTAATAGTTGTTTTTTGTTTTTAAACTCCTTAGCAAAGTTATTATTGCCGTTCATAAGAAGAAAAAAAAGCAAAGTTATTATTAGTTCAAAAGTTGTAATAATTAAGTATTAACTAGAAAAAGGTCCCGCGCGTTGCGGCGGAGATAAACGTTCTCGAAAACTTATAAGAAAACAGAAAAAACCTTTACGTAAACTCATCCTGTACGAAAAGAGCGTATAAGATTTATGGTTATAAATTAAAGCGTAAGAAGAAAAAAAATATTAAAACGCAAGAAAAAAAATGAAAAAAATCACTTTAAAACCGTCCAAGCGGGGGTTTTGAACCCGCATCGCCTGAATAAAGAACACTGCGGTAGGTTGTCTTTTTTGTAAAGAATTGCCAAAGCTATTATTTAAGCATAAACCTCACTTGAGAAAAAAAAGGAAAAAAGTAAGAAAAACATACAGCCTTTGTTTGTACTCTTATGCAAAGCAAGATGTACACTAGTAAAATTTCCTCACAACCCATATTTGCCTTTTAATATTATATATAACTCGTAAAATTCTCCCGCGTGTTGCCGCGAAAGTTTGCTCGGTATTGGTCCGATTCATTAAAGTATGAATACGGTACCGGCAATTGGTATAGCAACAGAGAGAGAAACCAAAAAAAAAGGTGTGATATATCCAAAATGATGGTGAGATGTGTTCTACATCGTCGAAAACAATAAAAACGAATATTAGTAACGATTTCGATAGTAAATATATAATTATTTAAAATATTAAATAATTAAAGAATTATATAAAAGAAGCATAAAATTAAATTTATCTCGTTTAACATTTCAAGAATGCTATAATTAAAAAAAAAATTAAATTTAGTATTTTTTTTTTTTTTTTTTTTATCGCATCTATATATATCATCAATGAGATTAACGGCAAGAAGTACCAAAATTACAAACTAATGGCAGGTAGACGGGCAACAAGCTGCGCCGCTACCCCCTTCTGAATAGCAAATCCTACTCTACTAAACACAAAGTTCCCCCCATAAATATATGCGGTGTTACTGCTGACCACCCGCTGAACCCGCTTAAGGAACCGCACCGCATCAGGGGCGAGAGCGCCAAAGGTGTCAAAGGCAAACGGTACGAACACGTGCTGATTCACAAGGCAAGCTTTTTCGTGCTTAGCTACTTTACCCGCCTCTGCCTTGTTTATCGCCTGACCCACCTTAAACCCATTGTCCCTTAACCCAACCAGGGGGGACACACCTGTCAAATCAACACATGCGTGTTTCCCTCCTTCCCATCCAAAAACAAGAATGTCAGCGGGCCGAAGGGTTGATCTCCCATCTAATGGGTCGGTCAAGAAGTTCACCGGGGCTTCCTTTTTAGCCGAGATCCCTGCCCTCTTAAGGACATCAAAAAGCACATCTCGAACTAGGTCGTGTCGGTATTTGAAGCCCGGTAATTCTCTGCAATGGACAGCATGCTCCCCAAAAGAATCCAAGCAAGCCTTCCGACAAACGGGACACGGGTCATCAACCGGGAAAAGGGGTACCATCAGCCGGTATTTGAGGATAGCCCGATATTCCACTGGCGACATACATTGCCCTAAACCTTCGATGGGAACAACTGACAGGAAATCCTGAGCATGGGGGGCTCGCAAACACTCGAGCACGGCTCGCTGCCGCGGGGACAAAGCGAACTTCTCTTCAAATGTCTTGACAATTTCACTATATAAAGCATTCGCCAAAATTTTCTGGGCTTTAAGAGGGGCGGTGTCTTTAATATAGAAACCGTCAATATCAAGATCGGGAAGAGAACTATGCAGAGTGTCCAACGCACTCCTGTAATCAGAGTCAAACAACCCACCACCACATTCGCGAAGAATGTGGTCTTGAAGAACCCAAGATTGGGCCCTTGAAGCCACAAAAGCGTAGGAAGAGGCGTCCCCAGCCGAGCAAATCCCAAGACCCCCAAAGCGGGTCGGGAGGGAAGCTAACCTCCATTGGAGGTCCCCAAAAAAGGCACCCCCACAAACAACAATGTCCTCAATCGTTTTCCGAAGACCTGTGTCAAAAACAGAAAATTAGTTAAAGGATAAAAGAATTAAATTTAAAAGAAAATTAAGAAAAAAGGTAAACAAAAAAATAAAAACTAAAAAGCCGGTCTAGAGAGGAGTGGGGGAGGCTTCTGTATGTGCAGAAAATAGTAAATAAAGTAAATCTGACACGGCTTAAACTAAATCTATAACGCAATGTAAATAAAAATAAGTAAAAAAAACTACAAAGCCGGTTTGAAGATGGTGGGGGAGGCTTCCGTATGTGCAGAAAATAGTAAATAAAGTAAATCCGACATAGCTTAAAGTAAATCTATAACGCAAAGTAAATAAAAATAAGCACGTCGCAATTTATGAATGAACTTTTTTCGAACAGTTATAAAAGGAAAACCAAACTTATATGTGAACAATTATAAAAGGAAAACTAAATAAAATTTATAGTTTGTCAAAAAAAAAAACACACACAAAATACGACTCTGTTTTAAACAAAATCTATATGAACCATATCACAATTTGTGAATGAACTTTTTTTCGAAACGTGGATTTTGACCTAGCTCGTTTTGAATCAAAGTTATACCGAAACGTAGATAAAAATAAGTACGTCGCAACGGTATATTCGAAATGTATGAAAACTTTTTATTTTAAAAGTTATAAGATAAAACAAAATATGTTTAAATTAATTTTATTAATATTATATAATATAAAAAATTGTATACAAATAAGAATCTGGTGGATATATGGAAAAAATTATAATAAAATAACATAAAAAATTATATAAAAATAAGAATATGATGGATATATGAAAAATATATTAAACAAAATTGAGTTTACAAATAATTACCTGAACTCTCCAATGCATATCGATTAGATCTTTTTAGATTAATTGGCTACGTGTTTCATTCCTGTTGAAGGGAGGAATTTAGATAAGAAAAAACAAAAAAAAACGCATCAAACCGGGTAGTAGTATGGGCCTTTTGTCTAGAACTCGGGTCCCTCTAATAAGGTTCGGACATGTGAACCATCACGACAGAACTCATTTTAGTTTTTCTACTACTGCAAGAAATATATATACATAACTTAAAATCAAATAAAATATTAATAAAAGCACTGTAGATTACTTGAAAATGGAATAATTAATTTCTACACCTACAGTTTTTAACAGTTATAACACTTAAATAAATAGATTGTGTAATGGAATAATTAATTTATATTATTACTTGACTAAATCACAAAAAAACGTCATTTAGTTTTATATGAAATTTCATGTTTCATTATTTATCTTTCAAAAACACACTAGACATCCTTTATGTAAATTATTTGTAACAGATTTCGTCATTTAACCTAACTGGTGTTAATTTTTCTGTTAAATGACCAAACTACCATTTCTTCTTTTATTTAAATTAACTAAAATAAAATGAAAAAAAAAACAAAATAATAAAACCAAACTAAAGAATGGCATGACCCACTTCAAAAACAAATAATAAAAAAATTACAAAATGTTATGAAACTAGAGAATAAAAGATATGATGCATTTGTTTCTTCGAATCGGAGTGTCAATTATTTGATTACCCTTTGTTTGTTTATATACACGAATGAAAAGGATAAAAATAGAAACAACTTTTCTAACAATAGTGTTGAGTGTGGTAATATGTTTGTATGTCTGACAATAGTGTTGAGTGTGGTAATATGTTTGCATGTCTTTCAATTGTCAACTTCAATAATACATAACACAAAATACAAATTATCGTGTCATACTTCATCATCATCATCATCATTATCATTTCTCATTTCATCACTACAAATCTTCCTATGCCATCACCTCCCCCTTCAAAGCAAATTTCTTGTTATAGTGTAATAAAATCCATATGCTCAAAACAAATCTTCCTATGCCATCACCTCCCCCTTCAAAAACAAATAATAAAAAAATTACAAAATACAAATTATCGTGTCATACTTCATCATCATTGTTTTGGGTAAAAATTATGTAAACTAATTTTGTAACCAAACTTAGTAAGTGAGATAGTGTGCTTGTAAGATCAATGAAAATCAAAATAAGAAGGTAAAACTTGACACGGTTGT
Organism: Smallanthus sonchifolius; assembly: GCA_023525975.1. Taxonomy (NCBI): domain Eukaryota; kingdom Viridiplantae; phylum Streptophyta; class Magnoliopsida; order Asterales; family Asteraceae; genus Smallanthus; species Smallanthus sonchifolius. The sequence continues at coordinate 105,971,112 of CM042018.1, forward strand.
TTACGAGGAAAACCCTTGATCTTTTAGGATCTCCGGCATAAAACCTTGAGAGGTGAAAATCTACACCTTCCTCGTTTCTTGAATAAATGGTAAAAAGATTACAAATGTGAGCAGCAAATGATCGCGATCTAAGTGTTACAGAGCTTGTTTGCAAGTATTCGATAATGCTAAGTGTTTGTATGTTTTCTCTATTCGATCAAACTGCTGGATTTATACAAGATATAGGCTAACTAACTATCCAAGATCCTGAAATCGACCAAGTCTTCCAATATGACCGTTAGAAGCCAATCCACGCGTATTCTACACGTTCTTCTTAACTTCTAGACCGATTCTTCAGGGATGGTATTTGTTTTGGGTAAAAATTAAGTAAGCCAGTTTTGTAACCAAACTTAGTAAGTGAGGTAGTGTCCTTATAAAATCAATGAAAATCGATAAAAAGAAGTAGAACTTGACATGGTTGTTTACGAGGAAAGCCCTTGATCTTTAAGGATCTCCGGCATAAAACCTCGGGAGGTGACAATCGACACCTGCCTCGTTTCTTGAATAAATGGTAAAAAGATTACAAGTGTGAGCAGCAAATGATCGAGATCTAAGTGTTACAGAGCTTCTTACGAGTGTTTTTTAATGCTAGGTGAATTGTGTATTGCTAATCGATCAAGCCGCTGATTAAATACAAAAAATGATCCTAACTAACTCTTCGAGGATCCTAGAGCTTTACTCGGTCTTCAAATATGACCGTTATTGAGCTTCTCTCGCAAGTTTTACACGTTCTCTTTGACTTCTCGTCCGATTCTTCAGGGACAAAACGAGTCAACATGTTTTACCTGCGTATATAAAAGAAATAGAGGACAAATAGTCGTTAGTAGCATTAATATTTAGGATACCGAAGTTACCAGGATCTTGGATTTCGGATCATGCATCATTCAGGATCCTGCTTGAAATTTAACCCATAACAATTGTCCTCAAATTTTGACAGCTGTCAACAGAAGTTACAGCTGTGAAAATTTTAAAATTCGAATTTCAAATTTCAAATTGAAACTTGATGAGACGTGGTGCGAGAAACGAGGTAATGACACGTCGTCGTCCAAGGCGGTTTCATAATTACCCCCTATATTTATCTTTTCCCATATATCTCTGAAGTTTATCTTCTTCCTCTCTCTTAAAGATTTCAGGTACAACTTTTCTTTTCTTCCTTAACTCTGTCGATTTTGGTATAAAAATGGCTAAGAAAACCACACGATCTTCCATATCTTCAGATGATTCGTATAGTCAACATTAACCCGGATTCTGAGAAATGCATCTTTGCTGATCGATACATCGAGCTTCTTAAATCTGGGGGATCCTTCCCTAAAAATACCGTCTTTCGACCTTTTGACCCTAAGACGAGGGCAAATTTCACTTCTGATAGTTGGGTCTGCTTTCCATCTTTCCCCTTTACCATAGGCTTCTCATATCCTTTCCCCGCTTTCACCACTGAATTCTTTACCAGTTTGAGTTATGCCCAAACGATGCCCGTGATTTGGCGAACTTTGCACACTTTGGAGATTTTGATCCGTAACCATGCTCTCGACTTCAACATTTCTGAATTGGCTTATGTTTACAATCTGAGGAGTCACGGTTCTTCCCGTTTCTTATTCCAAATCAAAACCGGCCTGAACCATTTAATCCTGAAAACAACTCAAAACGATCTTAATTGGAAAAATATTTTTTCTTTGTGAGAAGAGATTCGATCCCTGGTGGGGATAAGTTGCCGATCAAATGGATTGTAAAGGGTAGGATTCTATCTGTAGGATCCTTGTTATTCTGGCATCTGGGATACTGACTTTTCGATGTTCTTTTTGTGTTACAGCGCCAAAGTTTTCTAAGCTGGCACCACCTTCTTCCGATACTACCAAGAGAGTCCTTTTCGTCTACAGTATCGAACTCACAAAGTGGACTTTCAAGGTTAGGACTCAGTCGGTAGCAGAGAGCTCAGAAACGTATCCCTCAAGTTCGGTTGTCTTGTAAGACAAAAGAAATTCGCAATATTTTGTTAGTTTATAAGATATGTACTGGTCTAACCTGTTATCTTGAAATAGGTGTTCGCAAGCCAAGCTCTAAATTTGCTCTCGAGGATATTGACAGCATGCTTTCCAAGGGAAAAAACATCAAAAAGGAGCCAGGCCAGCCATCATTCCCAGCTGCCAAACCAAAAGCTCCCAAACCTAAATCTTCCACTGCTCGCCCCAAGTCTACATCCCACAAGAAACGAAAACTTGTCGATCCTGTCCAGCTAGCCATCTCCGAATGCTCAGATTATGCGGATCTTCATAAGAAGCTTCACACACTTGGTCATTTGGTAAGTGACATTCAGTATCCCGGATCCTGATCTTGTTTCTATCCTAACACGCTATTTTTTTGACAGGCTTTAGAGAAAATGACTAAGATCCACGAAGTATTGGTGAAAGAGGCCGAAGATAGCAAACAGATGGTTATTGACCTATAAAGGATAGGGGCAGCCAAGAACAAAAAGTTAGCCGAAGTGACTGATGAGCTTGATAAGGTGAAGGCTGAGCTTCAAGATTCTTATGCCCAACACGCCCAGGATCTTGAAGAATCTCACGAACATGCTAAAATGTCAACTGCAATTTTAGTCTTCCAAGCCAGAGTCAAGATGGCTGAAGAGTCTGCCAGCAAAGATTTCGATCAGGCTAACTGGGATGTGCTGGGTTGGAAGAAGATGATTACTGAATTGGGTGGAGAGCCAATGTCGAAGGTGGTCGAGGGAAATTGGTGGCTGAAGGTGAGGTGGAGGACTCAGTAAAGGAAGCTACATAGGTGATCGGTAAGGGCGATGAGGGCACCAAAGAGAAGGCCTGAGCCCTGAGTTTGTGATATTTATGGCTTTAAACTTTAATCATGTTGGTTTGTTGAACAATTTCCTTTTACTTGCTTCTGGGGATCCCTAGATGGGATGAACAATTTAACAATCTGTGTCTCAGGTGGATGGGTCCTTTTTTCGGATGAAGCCTGAGACACACTTTATTTCCTGCACTTTAAATATTATCACGTATCTTTTGACTGCATGCCATGATTGTTATATGTTTGATTGTTATATGTTTGATTGTTTATAGAAAATTAGGATTTGTTAGGTAATTAAACCTTAGAAAGAATAAGTTTAGGTATATTTTCAGGATACCGGATCCTCAATAACAATTTATAAATAATACCTTAGGTTTTTGAAAAATATAGTCTGACCTCGATAAGTGGTATAAAATATCAGTTATAAACATATCATGACTCAGTACTGTGAATCTCAAATCTTGCTATAAATTGAAAATTAACAAGTAACACATACCTTTGTCGAGAACTAAGTCAGGCAAACACACATACCAGAGTATGATGTTTAGTTCAAAATATAACAACCGTTGGATGTCCCCAGTGCATAGTCTTTAAATACGTCATAGACTCAACAATTGTACTTCAGGATCTTCATAAGTATTCAATCCGTTCAAGGATCTTGAGTCAGCATAGTGATGCTAAGTTCTTGAGTTAACACATAAGTGTTGAATAGCTGTGAAAATTTGAAATCGTGGGCCAAGCCAGAAGAACATGGGCTAAGCCAAAATAACGTGGGCCAAGCCAGAATAACGTGGGCCAAGCCAGACTTAAGTTAGCATGAAAATGCTAAAAACCTTAGGAGTAACACGTCTGTTACTATCATAGGATTCAATATATAGCCAACAGTGATGAAATTATCAGCCACTGTCACATGGACTGGTCGCACCACCTTGAACTATACTTGAATATTGTGCGCTACAGGCGAAGTGTTTAAACTCAATACTTAGAAAGGTGAAAACTTTTAAACCTTAGAAGGTATGCAGGATACCTTAACCTGGGAGAGATGGCCAATCTCTTTCTTCTGTCGGGATGCCTGGAGATACTTCCTGCAACACAGGAAATCTTGGTGGCTAACACCCCTCCGACGCTCAAGTCAGTACTTTGATCAAGGGTTATAAATATAAGAATAGTCAAGGATAGAAGACGTACCAGTTTCAGTCAGAACATAAGTTTTAAACTTACATAAAGTAGGTTTTGAGATGGATAGTGTTCCGGGATCTTGGCAGGATATCCCCTTTCATAGTAGCCAACCAATAGGCACCTTTGCCTGCTTCAGTGTCAATCAAGTACGGACCTTCCCATTTTGGTGCAAGCTTTCCATCACCGGGATTGGTAGTATTTTGAAACGCCTTTCTTAATACAAGATCACCCACTTGGAATCTTCTAATCCTTATGTTTTTGTTATAAGATCTTGCTATCCTTTGTTGATAAGCTGCAATGTGAACTTTGGCATGATCCCTGAGTTCATCCACAGTGTCAAGATCATGAGCAAGAGCTTCATTATTAGTCTCTAGAGTCTGGAGATTGGTCTTGGCAGCAGGGATGGCCATTTCTGTAGGGATCATGGCTTCAGTGCCAAATACCAATGAGAATGGGTTTTGCCCTATTGCGTTTCGTGGTTGTCCTGTCTGCCCAAAGTACAAACGGTAGCTCTTCAGCCCATCTTCCTTTCTTTCCCCCAATCTCTTCTTGAGGTTGTTAATGATGATCTTATTGCTAGATTCCGCTTGTTCGTTGGCTTGAGGATGTACTGGGGTAGAAGTTATCATTTAGATTCCCCAACTGGCACAGAAGTCAGTTGTTCTCTTTCCAATGAACTGAGATCCATTATCACATACTATCTCTGCCGGGATCCCAAATCTTGTCAGGATGTTGCGCTTGATGAAGGAGATGACCTCTTTCTCTCTGACTTAGACAAATGCCTCAGCTTCAATCCATTTGGAGAAGTAATCCATCATTGCTAGCATAAAGACCTTTCCTCCTGGTGCTTTGGGAAGTTTTCCGACGATATCCATTCCCCATTTCATGAATGGCCATGGAGAGATGATTGGATATAAAGGTTCGGCCGGTTGATGGAGTATGTTGTTGTGTCTTTGGCAAGCGTCACACTTCTGGGAATAATCCATAACATCTTTTCTCATGGTAGGCTAGTAATATTCTGTCCTCAGGATCCTTGAAAATAGCGCTATGCCCCCAGTGTGGTTACCACAATCGCTTTTGTGTATATCTTTCAGAACTTCATGTGATTCCGGATTCTCCAAGCATCTTAAGTATGGACCTGCAATAGATTTTCTATACAAAACATTCTGTAAAATTATAAAACGAGATACCCTCATGCGAAAAGCCTTGTGGTTCTTTCATCACTCGGGATCTCACCATCCTGCAAGTATTTTTTGATGGGTAAAATCCAGGATCCTTGACTAGATTCAAGATCCCGGATATCTGCTTCTTCTTCAGCGTTGGATACTTCATTTATCTTCTCAATTGCTGGGATCAGAATATGAATGATAGGTATCTTGATGCCTTCCGGTATCCTGAGAGCCGAAGCAAGGTTTGCTAGGGCATCAGCCTCAGTATTGTCTTCTCTGGGCACCTGTGTTATGTTAAAAGTTTGGAATTCCATGGATAATTGCTTAATTACTGCGAGATATTTGGCCAATTTTTCTCCTTTTACTGCATACGATCCATTGAAATGGTTAGCGATTAATAATGAGTCATATACCTAGAGATACCTGATCTTGATATCCCGAGCTAGTTGTAATACTTCTATCAACGCCTCATATTTCGCTTCGTTATTAGTTGCCTGGAACTCACAGCTTATGGATTGGGGTATTATGTCCCCTTGTGGCGATTTTAGTATGACTCCCAGACCTGTTCCTCTTACATTTGATGCACCATCAGTGAATAAGGTCCATTCATCCTTTGACTCTTCTAGTTGTTGGACTTCAAGGTCTGCCTCATGTTGAATGTCACTGCTGAAATCAGCCACAAAGTCCACAGGTTCCTGAGACTTTATTACTGTTCTGGGTTCATATATGAGGTCGTAGACGCTGAGCTTGACTGACCATTTAGCTATCCTTCCTGACATCTCTGGCTTTGTTAAGACACACTTAATAGGGTAGTTAGTCTTAACATGAATAACATGAGTTTCAAAATAATGTCTTAGTTTAGTGGATGCTATTATTAAAGCTAAGATCAGCTTTTCTAAATGAATTCCTAGTTTTAGCTGCAAGTAAACTTTTACTTACATAGTATATAGGATGTTGTTGTCCCTCGTGATCCCTGACTAGTACAACACTTACGGTGCTTTGGGATACTGCCAAGTATAGGGATAATGATTCGCCGTCTTCTAGTTTCATTAATAGAGGAGCCGATGACAAGTATTCTTTCAGTGATTGGAGTGCTCGTTCATGCTTCTCTTCCTATTCGAATCTTTTGTTCTTTCTCAGGATGTCGTAGAACTCTTTGCACCTTTCTAAGGATCTCGATATGAACCTGTTGAGTGTTGCTACCCTTCCGGTTAGTCTCTGGACATCCTTGGTGTTTGCTGGGGATTTCAGATTGATGATCGCTTTGATTTGTTCTGGACTGGCTTCTATCCCTCTCTTGGTTACCATGTAGCCCAGGAACTTCCTGCCCCCACTCCGAAGTGGCATTTGGAAGGATTCAACTTCATGTTGTATTGGTCCAGGATATCAAATGCTTCTCTAAGGTCCCTGAGATGATCCTCAACTCTCTTTGATTTTACCACCATGTCGTCTATGTATACCTCCATGGTGACCCCTAGTTTCTCTTTGAACATCATGTTCACTAGCCTTTGGTATGTAGCACCTGCATTTTTCAAACCAAAAAGCATAGCAATATAACAATAGATACCTGTAGGAGTCATGAACGCGGTGTCTTCCTGATCCGATGGTTCCATTTGGATCTGTTGAAATCCTGAAGAGGCATCCATAAAAGTCAGGATCTCGTGGCTAGTTGTAGCGTCCACCATTGAGTCTATGTGAGGTAATGGGAAGGGATCTTTAGGACACGCCTTGTTGAGGTCCGTGTAGTCTACACAAACTCTCCACTTCCCGTTTTTCTTCTCGACCACCACCACATTGGCTAGCCATTTTGGGAATTTTACTTCCCTTATCATTCTAGACTTGAGAATCCTTTCCACCTCTTCTTGGATGATCATGTTTCTTTCAGGAGCAAACTTCCTTCGCTTTTGATGTATTGGCCTGAAACTTTTGTCAATTCCAAGTCTATGGGTTATGATATTTTTGGATATACCTGTCATGTCTTCGTGCTTCCATGCGAAAGTTGCTTTTCTTCCTTTCAGGAAGTTCAGGATATCGTTTTCAATATCTTCGGGGATATTGCTCCCTACAAGGATCTTTACATATGGATTTTCAGCATACATGGATATCTCTTTAACATCTTGTTCTTTAGCTTCTAGAACATCCCTGGCCTGCTTCGTTAATTGCTATGCTTGCCTGGTTTTGACGGAGGCTTTCATCGAAGCAGTGTAGCAATCCTTAGCCTCTTGCTGATCAATGTTAATCTTCACTACTCCCCAAGGGGTTGGCAATTTGACACACTGATGGTATGTTGAGGGCACTGCCTTCATATCGTGTATCCATGGCCTTCCTAAAATGTTATTATAGCAAGACAAATAATCTATTACACAAAATTTTTGAATAGAATTTACCCCTTCAATGTATATCGGTAGTTTTATCTATCCGACTGTGCTTTTGACTTCTCCACTGAATCCTACCAGCACTGAGGATTTTGAAATAATTTCAGAATCCGGTATCCCCATTCTCTTCAGGACTTCATGCTGAATTATGTTCACTGAGCTCCCTCCGTCAATCAGTATCCTCCGGATGAAGTGGTTTGCAGTATACAGAGTGATTACTAGACCATCGTGGTGAGGATACTGTACGTCGTTCCTGTCGTCCTCATCGAAAGAGATAACCTTTTCTTCAGTTAAGCTGGAGGTTCTGATAGGCCTGTCCCCTTGTTCTGTCTTCGATTCCTTGGCATCCTTTTTTGCTGTAGAGTAAGAAGTGCCACAAATATCAGATCCACCAGATATAAAACCTATTACCTTGGCATTCGGCGCGAGGATTTTGCTCTTTGCGGGATCCTGTCATGATCCTTAGTCTTGTTCTTTCCTTTGCCTAGAAAGTCTTTAAGATGCCCTTTGCTTAGGAGGTAGCTTATCTCTTTCCGCAAAGCAATGCAATCTTCCATCACGTGACCAAAGTCCTCATGGAAAACACACCACTTGGACTTGTCCTTCCACCCTGTACCCTTCTCAAATTTTCAAGGCCACCTGGCTTTTTCTCCAAGATCCTATATAGCAAATAGCAAACCAGTTGTATCAATAGAAAAACAGTATTCAGACAACTTAGGATATTCTTCCCCGTCCTCGTCGTCGTCTACATCGTTGACCCTGTGATTGTCAGGCTTAGAATACGGCTTGGATCTGTATGACTTGAAAGGTGCAGATTCAGCTTTCCGGTTGGGTTGAGTGTAGCTTGCCGGAGCATTCACCTTTTGCTGGATCTTTTTGTCATCTTCCAGCCTAATAAACCTTAATGCCCGGTTCCTGACTTCATCAAGGTTCCTGCAAGGATTCATGACAAGGTCTTCGTAAAATTAAAAATCCTTCTACAGTCCTATCTTGAATGCCTGGACTGCAATGGAAATGTAAAGGTTCGGGATATTCAGGGATTCCTGGCCGAACTTGCTGACATAATCCTGAAGGGACTCTCCGCTGTTCTGAGTTATCCTGTATAAGTCACTTGTTAACCTTTCAAAAGTTCTAATGCAAGAGAACTTATTGTTAAACAAATTGATTAAGTAAGCAAATTGTAACATCCCAGAAATTTAACTATTAATGGGTTGAGCAAGCGAGCGACCCGACTCCTTATTGAATAAGCGAATTAGTATGGTCGTGGTTCAAAGTGCGTGTAGCTACTGAAAAGAGAAGATTAGTCTGTTAAAAAGGAATGAATTAAGATCAAAATGCATGAGATGGAAATGCAGGGACCCGTATGTAAATCCGAGTGGTTTAAATATCACTTATATCACAAACCCTAGGCCATTCGACCTAGGAGTGTGTTCGACGACAGTAGAAAGTGGGAAAGAGAGGGAGGCCAACGACGGGACGACGACGGTGGTTTCAAGTGAGTTCGCGCGACGGAGGCTAGCACACGATCAGGTAAACCCCGTTTCAATTTTTTTATGTGTTTACTCTCGTTTTGCTCGGAAAACGGTTAGGGTTTCTGGTTTGTGGACGTGACCGACGACAGGAGGCGGGGTTGGTGATGATGGCCGGAGGTGAAGTTAGTATAGGAGTGGTAGGTGATCGGGTATGGTGGCAGCGATGCATAGCGGGCTCAACGACGGAGGAATATGCAAACGACAGCCATGTTGGCAGCCGTCTTAGTGTGACGAGGAGCCGGTAGCGGTTAGGGCGGCCATGGCAGCGCGGTTGTGGCGGCTAACCTGCTGAAGACAACGATAACCATGGTGGTGATGTTTAGTGGTGAGCCGCTAGGGTTTCACGATAAGGGAGCCGTAGGTGGACGGACGGTGGCGCATGTTGGTGGTGTCGGGTGGTACTCGGCTAGGGTTGCCCGACGAGGAAGATGATAGCACACGATGATGGTGAAGGTTAGGGTTTACGCATGGCGTACATGCATGCATGCGTAGGAAACCAGCTTGGGTGAGCACATGTTCGTGGAAATATGGTTTGCATGGTAACTACATGTGTGTGCACGTATGCGAGGACTCGAGTGCACATGTCCTATTAAGGACAGGAGGCTATGTTACACGTGAACCAGGAAGCTGGGTGGTCTCGTGGGGAAGATACGTTGGAATGACGAGCCGAGCATCGGGGTTTAGTTATTGTTTTACGTTATTCAATGTAAGTTTTGAACGTGCCTGATCATGGGATCATGCATTGACAGTTTCGAGCTTCGAGCATGAACAGACGGGGTACAGAGCAAGGATTGGGATTCAGCATAACCGGTGAGTTTCTAATCCCCTCTTTTAAAAGTTTTACTGTTTTGGGGCTATCGTACATACTCGCATGCTTTATTAAAAGAACGTATTACGAGTTGTGATTTAAACTTGAAGTGTTTTATGAGATCGTTATGTAATAATGAAGCTAAGGGTCGTTATGGGGTCCTTAGGGTGGGTCTGGGTGTGTCATCTTATGAGTTAGTCGGGGTGAGTCAGGAATTTAGCTAAACATGTGATGGTTATAGAAGGAGAGCTAGCATGGGAACCCGTACGTGGTTCATTAACGAGTCAAGTAGGTGCTAGTATGCTGTCATGCGTCGTGTGCTTGATGCTGTGTGTATTGTGTCGTTGTCCTCGTGACACGACGGGTATCGTGTTTGCATGAGTCTATGTGGTATCCATAGTATGTATGGGCTAGAAGTCAGTATGGTGTTTGTGTGTCGTATAATTTCCTATTCGGAAAGAGTTGGGTAATGTGTCTAGACGATATGAGGATACGTCTAAGTATGCGTTGGATTACACACGTAAGTGATCCGTAAATGGTGGTGAGTCGTAGTACATGTCCATGTAGTGTCATGTGTATATATGTGTTGCTTTGTGTGCTTGCATTGTTGTCCATGTATACGACTAATAGTGATGTGGAGGACGGAGTCCTTAGGGGTCATTATTGTACGTGTGATATGCCAGTCACCGTATGGTAGATGATATAGTCACCGTGTGGTGGCTGGGTAGTCATCATAAATGACGAGTGTGTCGCTATGTTTAGCGGCGGGGCCCTGTAACAAGGGTGGAGCTGAGCTTATGACGAGTATCCCGACGGGGATAACCCTGATGAGGATGCAGTGATGAGGTATGTATTTTTGTGCTTATATATGTGTTAAATTGCATGCAAGTGACGAGTTATATTAATTGTGTATGAGATGGTATTGATGTGATAAATAGATGGAATCAATGTGGTGTGTCAAGTTAGATTGACCGTTGTGTCTGGCTGAGTACATTGTGTACAACTGTTGAGTCAATTGGTTTATGAGAGTCTTGGTTAGGACTAGTAAGTCGGTGTCTAGAGGTTGGATGAGTTAACTAGTGTATGGTTAATATATATGGTAAATTGTGAGTTATCAGAGTAGTAAGCTCGATCTCTGTCGGAGAGACTTACTGAGTTAAAATGGTGGGTTGAGTCTAGGGTGGTGAATCCTCCGGGATATTGTAAGATAACAGGGTTATCTATATGATGACAATTTATAAAACTATTTTATAAGGACCAGAGGGTCTTGAGTGGAAATAAATATTAAATGAGACGAGTTGACTTTTGTTAGTTTAAACTATTAGAACTCACTCAGCGTAGCTGAATTTGTATGTACGTTAGATTATTTTGCAGCAGAGTCGGCTCGACAAGGTATCTTGGCTTGGGAGTGGGCTACTCGGGTTGGTGCGTATGCATTCGTCAGGTAACGTTATGAAAATTTATGAGTTTAAAGATAATACTATTACGAGAAGGACTTCCGCTATTTATTTAAATGAAATTTAAATGTTTTTAACGAGTTTACCTAGTGATGAGATCCAACTATAGGGTGCCCGGTTTGGGGTCTTACAAGTTGGTATCAGAGTCATGGTTTAAGAGAAAACTGGTGTTTTTGAACAAATAAAATAACTTAACTTAAACTGAAAATGGGACGAGGGTGAAACGAATGCCACCACGAGTAACCGCGAGCCAAGAGGTACGTCTTTCGAGTTGAGCAGTAATTATTATTTCCCATTTGTGTAGTGTTACACTAGGTGAAGTAATCGATGTGAGTAAGTGATTTATGGTTCCGTGAGGGATCATGCTGTGTGATATGTGTCGTAGTAATATGTAGAACTACGTGGATTTGTGTGGTTTGATTAAATGAGACTAAAATGTGAGTTGAGTAATGTGGAGTAGCATTAATTGTAACTATGTGAGAAATTTTGGTGTGTCGATATGATTTAGTGATTGTGTGTGTAACTAAGTGTGCTGTGAAGTCGTGATAATATGATGTCTTGCTAGATAATTGTGTGGTGCTATGTGAGTTGTGTGGGATGCATGTGCATCCGGGGTGTGTGAAAGATAGAAAGTTAGTGTGAATATGATGGGGAAGGTTTAGAATCCGAGCAGTAATGTGGACCACCAAATTGTATTTGAGCACCATGGTTTGGCAGTCTATGATTACTCTCATATTCTGAATTTGACGCCCATAGTAATCACTCCAACGTTCTATCTTGTGCATGTATTGATGGCCATGACGATTCGGACTAGATGGATTAGGCGGGGAGCTCTCATCAGGAGGTTGACAGAACGGTGGGCTAGAAGTACGGTTGTTGTTCGTACGGTTATCTTTGGGAGACGACAGATCTTAGCACATGTTCCATTGACGGTGGTTCCACCGGCGGCTGAGGATGAGCAGGAGCTACCAGCACAGGAGGTGATTCTGGCGCTTCCGTTGCCTGATGCCCCCAGTACTACCAGGGTAACGATGATAGGTGGACTCAGTAGCTCCTTTTACAGGAGAGGTGGTTGGAGAGGAAGAAATGCATTTGCAGTCAGAAGTCAGCCTTCAAGACACAACACCGAATCAGGAAACGGAGGGCGGGAGGAATCTGACGACGAGGAACAAGTGGGTGATAACTTTGACTTGTTTAGTGATTAGAGCAGTGGTGGTTACCACGAGAGGACTAGAGCATTTTGAGTAGTGGCCGTCAGGCACTTTTGTGATGAAATATTTGTTCTTGGTTTTTCAATTGCTTGATTTTACCCTTGACAGTGAATCTTACTATGGGATGGTTTAAAATGTAGTTAATGATAGTTGCATGTGTGATAGCTTGCTATTGGTGGTGCAGTGTTAATTATGTGTGATTATGTGATTACCTTTTGAAAGACGTGAGTTCATACTAAATGTAATCTTTGATGTGATGCTAGAGCTTGGTTGATTAGACTGTATGAGTAGACCTGTGTAGACCTGAGTTTTTACTATTTATGTGTGTCTACGGTCTTAAGATAGTGTCACCTATGTGTTATGTTTAGGTGATGTTTGAAGTGTCAGGGGTGTGTTGAACCTGGTGTAGTTGTTCAGGTCGAAGTCCTGTGGGAAATCTTAAATATACATCTTTAGTATGTATAAATGTTCAGGACGAGGTCCTGTGGGAAATTGTAGTTACATACCTTATGTCTAGGTATACATGTTCAGGACCAGATCCTGTGGGGAAGTAAGATATTTTATATCTTGCATGTATGAATGTTTAGAGTGATGTTTTGTGTCTAGACTGAGTAGTGTGTCGTCTTGAAGTATGGGTACAACCCGCATGGGTACGACCGAGTAAACCCTGTATGAGTATATGATGACGTGTGGCATGGGCTACCGTTTTAGTGAGTAAGAGGTAAGGTTCAGGAGTTTGTGTATCGATAAATGACGAGGTCATATTGTATGCACGTAGATTTACTCAGATCTAGCAGTTGTGTATGTGCACGTGATGTGTGTTTAGAGTTTGGGATTACTAGTACATGTGTAGAACATTGTGTGTTCTTTAGATATGTGTGTCCTTGTAGTATACGCTTAGTCGTGCATAGGACGGATAGTCAGTATTCTCAAGTATAGTATTTCTATCTTGACGATTTTCACGACATTGATACATCGAGGTGGTGCGAGGAGTTTTGAAGTCTTCTAGGCGACCAGTGAGGTGCTCTTATGAGATGCCTATACTTATATCTCGGGAATTCGGAGCACGAAGCCAATGGGCGGAGCTGAGGAGTTAGTAATGAAAGTGGTTACGTAGACGATGGATCAGACATACCCGTGACGAGATCGAGATGACGACGCTGAAGACTTCAGCATGGAGTCAACAAGATGACAAAGGGCCTTCATGGAACACGTTCCATATGAAGGATTCAGTCGAGGTGAGATACCCGAGGAATATGGATGTTTTCCCTGGACGAGGCAATGAATAGCTGAGGCTTGTGTGCAGACGAACTTCATGTTCGTACATATTAAATGAGAGGCGGTCGAGGATCGCATGGTAACGGTAGAGCAACATAGAGAAAGGTGAAACTCAGGAAGGGTAAAGTGAGCTCCTGGGGAGCATTCAAGTGAAGCCATTGTTTGGCTGTGAAACAGACATGACGTTGGTAAGTAAGCATTTGAGAAACATCGAGAGTTTATGGAACTGACCCTAGTGCTGGGTGCATGTGCATACCTAAGGGGCGTATTGCACGTGTGATAATGAGGTGAAAAGATACTATGGTAGAGGAATTTTGTGGAAACCTGTGTAGCTTTACACAAGCTCATGGAGATCATCAGAGAAGGACATACATAGTACCATTTATGTGAAAGAAAGTGGTGCCTGAGTTTGAGAAATCATCGCAGGATGGTGATTAGGGTATGAGGTAAGAGATACGACGACCTCATTATGGAAGAACGACGAGTGTTCCTGTTCAGGAAAGGCAAGAAGCCTTAATTGGGGGAGGTGATCGTCGGAATGACGAGATCATCCGGATTATACTAAAGACATGTACCAATGTGTTATGGGTTAAATAGAGAAATAGGATAAGTGAGTAAGCAATTGACGATGTCGTGCCGTCTGAGAGAGATTTGGATAAGCAAGAATAGAGGGGATGTGTAGGTGAAACCTATCAAACCCAAAGTCGAAAGCAAGCAATGTAGAGGACTTCCTTGAACACCAAGAATGGTGACCGAGAAGTAGATTAAAGTGACCATGTTGAGGTGTACAAAGGATGGATAACACCAAAGGATTTTGGATGCATCACTTGGATCAGAAGAATGGGGGGTGAGTTTGTGCTGTGCTGATGTAGGATTCGAGGATGAATCCTCTTCTAAGGGGGGTAGACTTGTAACATCCCATAAATTTAAATGTTAATGGGTTGAGCAAGCGGGCGACCCGACTCCTTATTAAATAAGCGAATTACTATGGTGGTGGTTCAAAGTGCGTGTGACTACTAAAAAGAGAAGATTAGTCTGTTAAAAAGGAACGAATTAAGATCAAAACGCACGAGATGGAAATACAGGGACCCGTATGTAAATCCGAGTGGTTTAAATACTTATATCACAAACCCTAGGCCATTCGGCCTAGGAGTGTGTTCGACGACAACAGAAAGCGGGAAAGAGAGGGAGGCCAATGGCGGGACGATGACGGCGGTTTCAAGCGAGTTCGGGCGACGAAGGCTAGCACACGATCAGGTAAACCACGTTTCAATTCGTTTATGTGTTTACTCTCGTTTTGCTCGGAAAACGGTTAGTTTCTGGGTTGTGGCCGTGACCGACGGCAGGGGGCGGGGTTGGTGATGAGGGTCGGAGGTGAAGTTAGTATAGGAGTGGTAGGTGATTGGGTATGGTAGCAGCGATGCATAGCGGGCTCAGCGACGGAGGTGTAGGTCCCGGGAGCCTCGTCGCGCAGCGGAAATAACACGATCTGTTCTGTGATTTGTGTGGAAACAAAGAGAACGAAGCAGATAAACAAGAACAAAGACAAAAGATAATGAAACGAAATGTAATCCATAACAAAGAAGTCATCCCGTATTACAGACTACATACCGAAGGAACATACATCTCTCATCTAAGCTCACAGTCCACGGGTCGGGAGAGCTCTTCCCGACCCGGACATCTCTTAACTTGTTCCAGAGTTCCACCTACAAATGAAGACAAGTCTTCTATTTATAGGGGCAGGAACACTTCCTGCGTACTTGACAAGTGCGCAAGGCAAAAGCCTTGCGTACTTACAAAGTACGCATGGTTTGGTCATGCGTACTTGACAAGTACGCAAGGCAAAAGCCTTACGTACTTACTAAGTACGCAGGACCAAACTGGTGTGCGGGCTAAGTACTCAGGAACACCCTCCTACGTACTAGCCACGTACACCGATACATAGAATTTAATCTATAGTTACAAAACATGCTTCTACAGGAGGAATATGCAAATAGCAGCCATGGTGGCAGCCGTGGTAGGGTGACGAGGAGCCGGCAGCGGCTAGGGCGGCCATGGCAGCGCGGCTGTGGCGGCTAACCTGCTGAAGACGATGATAACCATGGTGGTGATGTTTAGTGGTGAGCCGCTAGGGTTTCATGATAAGGGAGCCATAGGTAGACGGCCAGTGGCGCATGTTGGTGGTGTCGGGTGGTACTCGGCTAGGGTTTCCCGACGAGGAAGATGATAGCACACGATGATGGTGATGGTTAGGGTTTACGCATGGCGTGCATGCATGCATGCGTAGGAAACCAGCTTGGGTGAGCACATGTTCGTGGAACTAGGGTTTGTATGGCACCTGCATGTGCGTGCACGTAAGCGGGGAATCGGGTGCACAAGTCCTATTAAGGATGGGAGACTATGTTACACGTGAACCAGGAAGCTGGGTGGTCTCGTGGGGAAGAGACGTTGGAATGACGAGCCGAGCGTCAGGGTTTAGTTATTGTTTTACGTTATTCAATGTAAGTTTTGAACGTGCCTGATCGTGGGATCATGCATTGACAGGTTCGAGCTTCGAGTGTGAACGGACGGGGTGCAGAGTAAGGATTGGGATTCAGCGTAACCGGTGAGTTTCTAATCCCCTCTTTTAAACGTTTTACTGTTTTGGGGCTATCGTACATACTCGCATGCTTTATTAAACGAACATATTACGAGTTATGATTTAAACTTGAAGTGTTTTATGAGGTCGTTATGTAATAATGAAGCTAATGGTCGTTATGGGGTCCTTAGGGTGGGTGAACAAGAGTGTGATGATCTGGGTGTGTCATCTTATGAGTTAGTCAGGGTGAGTCAGGAATTTAGCTAAACCTGTGATGGTTATATAACGAGAGCTAGCATGGGAACCCGTACGTGGTTCATTAACGATTCAAGTAGGTGCTAGTATGCTGTCAAGCGTCGTGTGCTTGATGCTGTGTGTATTGTGTCGTTGTCCTCGTGACACGACGGGTATCGTGTTTGCATGAGTCTATGTGGTGTCCATAGTATGTATGGGCTAGAAGTCAGTATGGTGTTTGTGTGTCGTATAATTTCCTATTCGGAAAGAGTTGGGTAATGTGTCTAGACGATATGAGGATACGTCTAAGTATGCGTTGGATTACACACGTAAGTGATCCGTAAATGGTGGTGAGTCGTAGTACATGTCCAGGTAGTGTCATGTGTATATATGTGTTGCTTTGTGTGCTTGCATTGTTGTCTGTGTATACGACTAACAGTGATGTGGAGGACGGAGTCCTTCGGGGTCATTATTGTACGTGTGATATGCCAGTCACCGTATGGTAGATGATATAGTCACCGTGTGGTGGCTGGGTAGTCATCATAAATGACGAGTGTGTCGCTATGTTTAGCGGCGGGGCCCTGTAACAAGGGTGGAGCTGAGCTTATGACGAGTATCCCGACGGGGATAACCCTGATGAGGATGCAGTGATGAGGTATGTATTTTTGTGCTTATATATGTGTTAAATTGCATGCAAGTGACGAGTTATATTAATTGTGTATGAGATGGTATTGATGTGATAAATAGATGGAATCAATGTGGTGTGTCAAGTTAGATTGACCGTTGTGTCTGGCTGAGTACATTGTGTACAACTGTTGAGTCAATTGGTTTATGAGAGTCTTGGTTAGGACTAGTAAGTCGGTGTCTAGAGGTTGGATGAGTTAACCAGTGTATGGTTAATATATATGTAAGATAACAGGGTTATCTATATGAGGACAATTTATAAAACTATTTTATAAGGACCATAGGGTCTTGAGTGGAAATAAATATTAAATGAGACGAGTTGACTTTTGTTAGTTTAAACTATTAGAACTCACTCAGCGTAGCTGAATTTGTATGTGCGTTAGATTGTTTTGCAGGAGAGTCTGCTAGACGAGGTATCTTGGCTTGGGAGCGGGCTACTCGGGTTGGTGCGCATGCATTCGTCAGGTAACGTTATGAAAATTAACGAGTTTACAGATAATACTATTACGAGAAGGACTTCCGCTATTTATTTAAATGAAATTTAAATGTTTTTAACGAGTTTAACTAGCGATGAGATCCAACTGTTGGGTGCTCGGTTTGGGGTCTTACACAAATGAAGTAATAGAATAAGGTTTAACGTTAAGTAGCCATTTCAGGGCTGATCCTGTTAAGGTAGAGCCGAAGCCTTTGCATAAGCAGGCTTCCTTTAGGTCCAAGGGAATGGGGTTTATCTCCATCCGTTCCCTGTACTGCGTGACGTGCTCCTCAGGATCTGTAGTTCCAACGTACAACTTCATGTTAGGAGACTGTAAGCGCTTGGGGATCTCAACATCACATATCGGTGGAGCGAATCTGGAGATCCTGTGACTGGTAGAGAACATCTCCGGTATAGGTTTGACCACACCTGGTACACTAGAGATCATCTCTCTCAACTTCTTTAACTCCTTGGCCATGGACGGAGTGATTCCTGTCTCCTGCATAAATTCGTTAGTATTTGAAAATTGATTGAATGTGTTATCGTTCTAAGGATTTCGGAACGATGATCTCGGAGTAACTCCAAGATCCTGATTTGTCGTATCTCTAACAGCCGGGGTAGGGTCAACTATAGTGACTCCTGTTTGCATGGGAATAAAGTCTCCCTTATGGATTCCTGAGGATCCTGAATAATTAAAATCCAAGATCCTTGGTTGCAGCGGAGTCATCTCTTCCACTGGCTTTTTTGATTCTTTAACCTTCTCAATCTCCCAAAACAGCATTTGGTTAGTCTTCCTCTGTTGTTCCATTTGTTGTTTCATCTCCGAGAATAGATCGAGGATATCATTGTTTGATACGATCACAGGTGCACCAGCAGGTATTCCGGATCCCGAAAAACAGCAGAAGTAGTTTTCTTCGGCTGATTAACACTTTTTTGAAATGGAGGAGGAGGAATAGGGTTGACCAACCCAGAGATCGATGACGGAGTAGAAACAGAAATATTTTTGGATTGGGACGACATTTTTTAAAATAGCTTTGGAAGATAGTGATTGAACACAAGTTTTAGCAAATATTTAAAGATGGAAAGCACCACTTGCCCCACGGTAGGCGCCAAATTGTTTTGGGTAAAAATTAAGTAAACCAATTTTGTAACCAAACTTAGTAAGTGAGGTAGTATGCTTGTAAAATCAATGAAAATCGATAAAAAGAAGTAGAACTTGACACGGTTGTTTACGATGAAAGCCCTTGATCTTTAAAGATCTCCGGCATAAAACCTCGGGAGGTGACAATCGACACCTGCCTCGTTTCTTGAATAAATGGTAAAAAGATTACAAGTGTGAGCAGCAAATGATCGAGATCTAAGTGTTACAGAGCTTCTTGCGAGTGTTTTTTAAGGCTAGGTGAATTGTGTGTTGCTAATCGATCAAGCCGCTGATTAAATACAAAAGAATGATCTTAACTAACTCTCCAAGGATCCCGAAGCTTTACTCGGTCTTCAAATATGACCGTTATTGAGCTTCTCTAACAAGTTTTACACGTTCTCTTTGACTTTTCGTCCGATTCTTCAGGGACAAAACGAGTCAACACGTTTTACCTGCGCATATAAAAGAAATAGAGGACAAATAGCTGTTAGTAGCATTAATATTCAGGATACCGAAGTTACCAGGATCTTGGATTCCGGATCATACATCATTCAGGATCCTGCTTGAAATTTAACCCATAACAGTATTGACTACGGACAAGTGACCGTTAGTAGCATTAATATTCAGGATACCGAAGTTACCAGGATCTTGGATTCCAGATTTCACTACATTTAGGATCCTGCATGAAAATCAATCCCTAACAATCATCATCACCTTTCATTTCATCACTACAAATCTTCCTATGCCATCACCTCCCCCTTCAAAGCAAATTTCTTGTTACAGTGTAATAAAATCCATATGCTCAAAACTTTAAAACACACCAATAACATGACTAATAGCATATATTATGCGCGTGTAAACTCGCAATCAGAGGCTGCCAAGTGGTAGCTTCTCTTTTCTTTTTCACAATATAAAATGTACATATATATAATTCATTACGAAAATAAACCAATATCTAATGTTAGTGTGGTGGTAAGCGCGTTACGCTTCTACTTATACGCCCCCAATTAGAGGCTGCCAAGTGGTAGCTTCTCTTTTTTTCACAATATAAAATATACATATATATATAACTCATTATGCAATTCTAATATGTTATCCTGATATCGATAGTATGGTTTCCAAAGGTAAGAGCATCAAGAAGGAGATGATCCAGCCAGCCCTTGAGGCACGAAAGCCAGATGCTCCTAAGCCGGAATACTTAACTCCTCGTTCCAAGTCCCTTTCTAGCAAGAAGAGGAAGTCTTCTGACGTCACTGATGTAGCTTCACTTAAGAACCTAAACTATGTTGATGTTCACAAAAAGCTTCACGTTTTTTGTCACTTGGTAAGAAATTTTGGTATCCCGGATCCTGAACCTGTATTAGGGAAATCCTAACATATTTTCTTGTGACAGGCCCCGGAAATGTAGGTCCCCTGGTGTTAGATCGATTGACGTATAGGAGATGAAACCAATCAACAGAGTGCGGAATCCTCTATGATTAGCTTGAACAAGATGACTAGATACGATGAGAAAAAACACAAGTATATAAAACTTTGTCTATTAGCATCAAACAACTGATTACAAAGGGTTTTCTCTCAAGAACTTGTTCAGACCCGTTTTCTACAAGAACCCTAACAGCTATTTATACTCACAGACTCAGGTTGCGTACTTGCTAAGTACGTAGGACAAACTCTCCCTGCGTACTTGCTAAGTACGCATCCACTAAAACAACCGAAAACACACATGAACAAAGACTCGAATATACAACTCGATCGGATACAAACGACTCTCATAAACTACAAACAATCTTCAAGCTGCTTGTCACAAAACATGCTCCAACAGACTCCCCCTTGACAACAGCTCTAAAGATGTTTGTCACATGCTTCCAAATAAGCTCTAACAGACTCCCCCTTGACAACAGCTTCAGAAGTTGTCTTCAAGTCTGCTCACATCATGAAGTCCAGCCTGTATCTGCAGTCCTTGCCTAGTATATCTGCACTTAATCTCGAACAAGACATAAGAAAGAGAACTATTTGTCTACATTCAAGGATTCTCAAACACTTAATTTCCCAAGTCATAAAAATGTGAACTTCATGGAAGTTTAGAAACAAAATATATATATAATTTTTTTAATAAATGAGAAAGTGATTAGAATATATAGGAAAATAACAAAGTTATTTACAGAAAGCTATTTACCAAGCAACTTCTTTTTGTTCAAGAGTCGCGAGAAAGGGAATCATACCAGATAGAAATTGACTGACACACACATTGAACTAACTTCTATGGGTTCTAGTATCAATTTCAGCCTTAATCATGAACTGCAAACAGTTAGATAATTCATTATTTCAAGATTAAATAGAAATGATACTATAGACATCATAGAATATGGGATCATGTCATGGATTACTATTTATTCATACATAATAAGCACATAAACAAGTAATTCAAGTTGACAATATTATAATATTTGAAACTATAAACATCTTTGTATCACGTTCTTGTGTGTTAAGGTATGGATTATAAGATATACAACGTGTACCCCACTGATATGCTACAGTAATGTAAGTTGCACTATCTCAAGGCATCTAAGATTTTCCCAATTATTTTCTAAATTTTCAGATTGAAGCTACATCAATTAGCATTGGAAAAGTCAAGCAGAATCCATAAGGATTATCAGGAATCATAAGATTTAGAATCGAGTGATTCATTTATCTTGGTTTCATTTGATTTCTTCATTGAATATCGTTATGATGATTTAGGATAATGAATATGGTGTTTGAGTATTAAGGTAAGGGAGTCCAACTTTTATCTGGATTTGATTTCAATGAATCAGGAGTGATTCAAGGGTGAATACATGCTCAACGGTTAATGTAGAGACATGTCTTGATTCAATCTCTCATTGCATACTTGTGAGTATGGGCAGTGAGATGAACCGCATTAATTGTGCTAACGACATAACCCGAAACTAATCTCAGAAGAAAATTATTGCCAAAATCTAACATCCTTTATCTGATAATGATCTTTTGCATTCTTTTACGCACACACACTAGCATACATGGGTTCAAATCACAGTTGTAATTTAGATTTAGTTTCCACACTACTAGTGATTCAAAGACGTATACAGCCTACTGACAATTCAAATTACTAGTAAACAAGCAGATTAAAAACATAACAATTTAAACAATTAAGTAAGCATGACGCAATCATTTCCAATTTGTGCAGTCTTAGATGTCTAGATCAAAGTAAACTTCAATTAAACACTTAAACTACCATTTCAGTCAAATCCTATGGTCTAGTGTGTCAAACAATCACCTGATGTACTATCATTTCCCCTAAAACT
Organism: Smallanthus sonchifolius; assembly: GCA_023525975.1. Classification (NCBI taxonomy): domain Eukaryota; kingdom Viridiplantae; phylum Streptophyta; class Magnoliopsida; order Asterales; family Asteraceae; genus Smallanthus; species Smallanthus sonchifolius. The sequence continues at coordinate 105,993,394 of CM042018.1, forward strand.
TCAAACGACCTTGATTTTTCAAAATTTTCTATATATATGTGTGTGTATATATATATATATATATTTATAGATTTTTGTTTTAAGATATGTACAAAATTAAAAGAAATGTACAAAATAAAAGAAACTGTACATGTGAAAGTAAATTAAATTAAAAATACCTTAAATGAAAGAAAAATTAAAAATAAACACTTCTATGAAAAACCGTTTTTTTTTTTTTTTTTTTTTTTTTTTTAACTTAGGCAAAATGTTCAAGATGAGATAGAAGATATCATCAGAAGTTACCAATAACAGTGATATGTCAACACAACAAAAACTAAAACTTTATCACCTGAGTGGTAGACTCCCCCTGAACACTAGAACTAGGTACAACATCAAAAGCTTGATGCCCACTCACCTACTTCTTGTGTCAAGACTCATTGTCATCTTATACTCATCTACTATGTGACCTCAAAATCCAGATACCTTCTTCAACTTCTCCCTCTAAGCATCAAGTCATTGAAATATCTTAACAACTCATTTAGTGCAATGGTTATGCCATGTCCCCACATCCAACTGATTTTTGACATTTTGTAGAAGTGTGACATGCCTATTATGTGCCATGAAACAACCACTATTGACCTACATCAAATCAATGTTAAATTTTTTTTTTCAGGTAATAGTTCTCTTTGGTTGACCCTGCACATACAACAACAAACACATTAGTTTGAAATAGAAACCCAAGCCATCGTTGTCTTGGGTCGTCCATCTTTACCAATATAACTCACTTCTCTAAGTTCACAATCAAGCCCATCATCAAGTTGTGGTGATTGTAACTTAGAGTTAGAACCAGAATCAGAGACTGGATCTTTTCTTTTCCAAACGTTCTTGTTTTGAACCTCTTTCTTTTGAAAACTTTGGTGTTTTGAAAACTCAGGTACAATCGTTTTGTGGCTATACTCTGTAAAATCAGGTTTTGAAAACTTTGGTATTTCACCAGTTAGCTTTCCAAAAACAGGTTTTGGATCAAACTTACCCTCAAGAAATTCTCTTTCTAATTTTCTCAAACATTTGTTCAGTCTCCGTTTCTGTGGTTTAGAAAGCTTCACCACAGGTGTCTCAAAATATTGTTCACCAACTGATTTGGGCACATTTAGACTAGCCTTTGGTATTCTAACAGGCTGTCCTTTTGAGATACCTTTCTTCTGAACTGGTGGTCTTTTATCTTTCTGAACCCGTGGAGCAACAAATCTGTCCACTAGTTTGATCGGTGGCTTCACAGATGATTTAACTTGTTGTGGATCAACTGGTTGCTTACTCTGGTTCTTGTGAGGACACTTCACCACAATGTGTCCTACAATACCACAATGAAAACAAGCTCTCTTCTCTTTGTAAGTCCTCCTGTAAGGCTCATTTGATTTGCTATTTGAGGACTCGACATGATGAACAGGAGAATTTGTTTGGTGAACATTTGGCTTTTAGGAGTATAGTATTTTTGCAAATTTTCTTTATAGCCAAGCCCGTAGTGAGCTAAAAAAGCTTCCTTTTTAACTTGATTAATGTTTTTATACCCCCCATAAAGCATTACCTTTAATTTATCATTTGATTCAATGATATCAGGTTCAGTTAAGATACAATTGTCACTATTAGTGATAATGTTTTTCTTAACTTTCTGTTCAGATAACAACTCCTCTGAAACTACTCCTTTAGGGCAGGTGTTCTCAGACCCATCATCAGAGGCAATAAAGAACTCTTCATCAGATGTAGAGTTAGCCTTACTTGAGGACTCATCGAGGCAAGACAAATCAATGTCAATTAAGCCGTTGACAAATTTCCCTTTCACTGGTGGAGGAATGGCATTAGTACCCAACCCTAAGCCATTCACTTGCCTCACTACAGACTCGTAGTGTTCCACCACAAAATGAGAATTTTTCAACTTCTCATTAGTACATTTCAACTGCAAGATCTCATTTTGCAGCTTGTTGATCTCATTGTTCCTTTTCTCTAACCCCTTATATGCAATATCCAAGTGAAGCTGTTGATCGCTCATTTTTAGTGAATAATCACGTTTTTTCCTTTTTCAACGTTTCAATTGAATCTTTAAATCGTTTTTCGTTTTCTTTGTAGCTTAACGCTGCAATACGAAGGGGTTCGACCTTGTCTTGAAGCTTAGAATTTTCATCCTGCAAGCTAAGACATTTAGAACAAGAAATAACAGCAAAAGAGTTAGAATCTACCTCATTTGACGAACAAGATGCCTCTCCAATCGCCATGAGAGCAACAGCAGTGGTAGATTCTTCTAGGTCAGCTATAGAAGCTTCCCTTTCTTCTGCATGAGCATTTTCTGTATCATACTTAACTTCTTCTGACCAAAAACTTTCTTCAGAAACAATACTATCATCAACAACTTGGTTCTGGCTTACTTCTACACCTTCAAGAGGAATTTCACATTCATTTTTTTTATCCTTTTGAGCAACCGAAGATTTTGGTGAATCCACATAATTCATCGTCTTTTCTTTCTCGTTCAAGCATCCTTCACACTTCATTTGAACTGCTTCCCATAAGCTTTTTGAAGTGTAGTAACTGCTAAATTTATAGTTGAATTCTTGTGAAAAAACCATTTCAAGAACCTCTCTAGTCTTCTTTTCTCTATCAAATTCTTTCTTTTCTTTCACCGTGAACTTTGATGGAGGTTTTGGAGTGTTCGGATCACCCAAGAGAGTGTAAGTAGGATGGGTATATTCTTCCTCTATTGGTTTCCAAAAACCTTCATCGGTCAAAGAAACGTACTTAGAAAGCCGAGCTTTCCAAGTAGTATAATCATTTAGAGATACGAGTTTAGGAGGCGGGGGCCATGTTCCAAACTCAGTCTTGTAACACAACATCATTGTAACACTTAAACCAAGTACAAAAAAAAATTTAATTTTTTTTTACTAAGTACGCAGGAACAAAACTAAGTACGCAGGAACAAAACTAAGTAAGCAGGAACAAAATTAAGTACGCAGAAAAGTCAGAAAATAAAGCCTGTTCACCTACTTTTTCAATCAATCACTCAAATCTTGTCTAAAATATGAAATTAATCCAACCAAAAGCTTAGAAATCCAATTCTAACAAACCCTTGATGAATAATTTATAAAATCAAATACTATTGAGATATTTTGAAGCAATCTCAATACGTGAAAGTGAGGAACAAGAACGCTCAGTTTTTGCTCAACAACCCACAAATTCAAATCAAAAACCTTGTAATTCAGTCCAAATCTAGTCGAAAATGTTCAATATCACTCCTATAACACTCAATTTCAAGAGCAAAGGCTCTGATACCACTTGTAGGTCCCCTGGTGTTAGATCGATTGACGTATAGGAGATGAAACCAATCAACAGAGTGCGGAATCCTCTGTGATTAGCTTGAATAAGATGACTAGATACGATGAGAAAAAACACAAGTATATAAAAATTTGTCTATTAGCATCAAACAACTGATTACAAAGGGTTTTCTCTCAAGAACTTGTTCAGACCCGTTTTCTACAAGAACCCTAACAGCTATTTATACTCACAGACTCAGGTTGCGTACTTGCTAAGTACGTAGGACAAACTCTCCCTGCGTACTTGCTAAGTACGCATCCACTAAAACAACCGAAAACACACATGAACAAAGACTCGAATATACAACTCGATCGGATACAAACGACTCTCATAAACTACAAACAATCTTCAAGCTGCTTGTCACAAAACATGCTCCAACAGACTCCCCCTTGACAACAGCTCTAAAGATGTTTGTCACATGCTTCCAAATAAGCTCTAACAGACTCCCCCTTGACAACAGCTTCAGAAGTTGTCTTCAAGTCTGCTCACATCATGAAGTCCAGCCTGTATCTGCAGTCCTTGCCTAGTATATCTGCACTTAATCTCGAACAAGACATAAGAAAGAGAACTATTTGTCTACATTCAAGGATTCTCAAACACTTAATTTCCCAAGTCATAAAAATGCGAACTTCATGGAAGTTTAGAAACAAAATATATATATAATTTTTTTAATAAATGAGAAAGTGATTAGAATATATAGGAAAATAACAAAGTTATTTACAGAAAGCTATTTACCAAGCAACTTCTTTTTGTTCAAGAGTCGCGAGAAAGGGAATCATACCAGATAGAAATTGACTGACACACACATTGAACTAACTTCTATGGGTTCTAGTATCAATTTCAGCCTTAATCATGAACTGCAAACAGTTAGATAATTCATTATTTCAAGATTAAATAGCAATGATACTATAGACATCATAGAATATGGGATCATGTCATGGATTACTATTTATTCATACATAATAAGCACATAAACAAATAATTCAAGTTGACAATATTATAAGATTTGAAACTATAAACATCTTTGTATCACGTTCTTGTGTGTTAAGGTATGGATTATAAGATATATAACGTGTACCCCACTGATATGCTACAGTAATGTAAGTTGCACTATCTCAAGGCATCTAAGATTTTCCCAATTATTTTCGGATCTTGGATTCCGGATCATGCATCATTCAGGATCCTGCTTGAAATTTAACCCATAACAGTATTGACTACGCACGTTTTACCTGCAATCAATAAAAGAAATAGAGGACAAGTGACCGTTAGTAGCATTAATATTCAGGATACCGAAGTTACCAGGATCTTGGATTCCAGATTTCACTACATTTAGGATCCTGCATGAAAATCAATCCCTAACAATCATCATCACCTCTCATTTCATCACTACAAATCTTCCTATGCCATCACCTCCCCCTTCAAAGCAAATTTCTTGTTACAGTGTAATAAAATCCATATGCTCAAAACTTTAAAACACACCAATAACATGACTAATAGCATATATTATGCGTGTGTAAACTCGCAATCAGAGGCTGCCAAGTGGTAGCTTCTCTTTTCTTTTTCATAATATAAAATGTACATATATATAATTCATTACGCAAATAAACCAATATCTAATGTTAGTGTGGTGGTAAGCGCGTTACGCTTCTACTTATACGCCCCCAATTAGAGGCTACCAAGTGGTAGCTTCTCTTTTTTTCACAATATAAAATATACATATATATATAATTCATTATGCAATTCTAACCTGTTATCCTGATATCGATAGTATGGTTTCCAAAGGTAAGAGCATCAAGAAGGAGATGATCCAGCCATCCCTTGAAGCTCGAAAGCCAGATGCTCCTAAGCCGGAATACTTAACTCCTCGTTCCAAGTCCCTTGCTAGCAAGAAGAGGAAGTCTTCTGACGTCACTGATGTAGCTTCACTTAAGAACCTAAACTATGTCGATGTTCATAAAAAGCTTCACGTTTTTTGTCACTTGGTAAGAAATTTTGGTATCCCGGATCCTGAACCTGTATTAGGGAAATCCTAACATATTTTCTTGTGACAGGCCCCGGAACAAATGACCAGATGCTACGAGTTGGTGGTGAAAGAAGCTAAGCAGATGGTGAGTGACCTGCAAAAAATAGCCGCAGTTAAAAATAAAAAATTAGCGGATGAGGCCAAAGAGCTCAGCAAGGTGAAGGCGGAGCTTAAGGATGCCTATGCCAAACATGCCCAAGACCTCGAGGAATCCTATGAACAAGCCAAAACATCAGCTGCAATTTCAGTATTCCAATCCAGGATAAAGATGGCTAAGGAGGCTGATGACAAGGATTTCGACCGGGCTAAATGGGATGTCCAGGAGTGGAAAAGGCTTGTGGCTGAGCTAGGATGAGAGCCGGTGCAAGAAGCGAGTGTGGGTATCTTAATGGCCGAGGATGAGGCTGAAGGCTCTGTGAAGGTGACATCGGAGGTGGTTGAACAGGACAATGAGGGCGATAAAGAGAAGGCCTGAGTCCTGTGTTTGTGATTCCTGTGGCTCTATGTATCCAACTTTGATCCTGTTGGTTTGTTGAACAATTTTACTTTCTTGCTTTTAGGGATCCCTGGATGGGATGAACAATTTGACAACTCGTTAACCGGGTGGATGGGTCCAAGTTTTGGATGAAGCCCGGGTCACTTTCCTTTCTTGCACTTTAGTTATAATCAAGTATATTTTGACTATCTACCATGATTGATATGCGGGTGGATTGTTTTGACATGTTCTAGAAGGTAAGGATCCTTAGGCAGTTAAGCTTAGGGTTATTTAGAAAAGCAGGTTTAGGTATAATTTCATGATACTGGATCCTTAAAGATTATATAGCTTTTTACCAAACTTTGACTTAAAATAACATGTTTTGGTTTTGACAAATAGCGTGTAATAATACTGGTTGCAAACATATCATGATTTAGTCATGTAAATCTCAAATTTCCTATACATTGAAAATTATTAAGTAATACTTACCTTCGTTGAGAGCTAAATCAAGTAGGTGCACATACCAAGTTATAACATGGAGTCCAAAATACAACAACTGTTAGTTGTCCCCTGTGTATAGTCATCAAACACGTCATAGACTTGGTAACTTTCAGGATATTCATAAGTCCTTAATCCGTATAAGGATCTTGAGTCAGCATATTGATGCTAAGTTCTTGGGTTAACACATAAGTGTTAAATACATGTGACAAGTTAAAATCGTGGGCCAAGCCAGAAAAACGTGGGCCAAGCCAGATTCGAGTTAGCATGAAAATGCTAAAAACCTTAGGTGTAACACGTCTGTTATAATCGTAGGATTCAAGTTATAGCCAACAATGATGAAATTATCAGCCACTGTTACATGGACTGGTCGCACCACCTTGAACTATACTTGAATTTCATGCGTAACTGGCGGAGTGTTTAAACTCAATTCTTAGAAAGGTGAACACCTTTAAACCTTTGAGGTATTCAGGATACCCTAACTTAGGAGAGATGGCCAGTCTCTAACTTCTGTCAGGATCTTTGAGGATCCTTCTTGCAAAACATGAAACCTTGGTGAAGGTGGGTGTTAGACTGGCTAACACCTCTCTGACGCTCAAGTCAGTACTTTGATAAAGAGTAATAACTATAAAAATAGTCAGGGAAAGAAGACATACCAGTAGGGATGAGATTTTGGTACCCAGTACCTGTACCGGTACCGGTACCGTACCGGGACTTGATTTTCTCTGATTTCGTTATCGGTACTTGTCGGTACCTGTACTTTACCGAAAAATATCATTTTAGTCCCGAAAATACGAGGGGTCCTTTTTATGGGAATTTGTTATTTTGTAATATCATAATTACACAATATCTATCACCTTTCCATTTTCCAAAACCCCACTCGCTAATCTGAACGAACATTCATCCCTAACCCCACTCAAAATTCTAGATCGATTAATTTTTGTTTGATAGAATTGTAGAAAATATGGTTTGTGTATGGAACCAACAATAGATTTGATCAAAAAGTACGAGCAATCGTAAATTAGATGACTACAGAACAAGGTTGTCATCTAATGTTGTTGAAGCTTTGATTTGCACTCAAGATTGGGTGAGAAAGTTAAGAAAACCAATTGTGGATGACATAGACGATATTTTAAAAGATGATGATATTGTCATAGGTAGCATTAGTTCTTAACTTCTTATTATGAAAACCAATACTTTATGAAAATCTGTATTCGGGTACCAAACTGGTACCGGGTACCGAAATACAGGTACCGTACCGGTACAGGTACCGATTCTATATTTTCGGTACCGGTATCAGTACACGTTTTTCAACAAAATTCAGGACCGGTACTTTCAGTACCAGTACGGTACCGATCTCATCCCTACATACCAGTCTTAGTTAGAATCTATGTTCTAACTTACATAAAATATGCTTTGAGATGGATAGCACTTCAGGATCTTGGCAGGATATCTCCCTCCATAGCAGCCAACCAACAGGCACCCTTGCCTGCTTCTGAGTCAATCAAGTATGGGCCTTCCCATTTTGGTGCAAGTTTTCTATCGTTGGGATTGGTAGTATTTTGGAATGCCTTTCTCAATACAAGATCACCCACTCGGAATCTTCTAATTCTTATGTTTTTTGTTGTATGACTTCGCTATCCTCTGCTGATAAGCTGCAATACGAACTTTGGCAAGATCCCTGAGCTCATCCACAGTGTCAAGATCATGAGCAAGAGCTTCGTTGTTAGTCTCTAGAGTCTGGATATTGGTCCTGGCGGTAGAGATAACTATCTCCGTAAGGATCATCGCTTCAGTACCAAACACCAATGAGAATGGGGTTTGTCCTGTTGCATTATTCGTGGTTGTCCTATCTGCCCAAAGTACAAATGGTAATTCTTCAGTCCATCTTCCTTTCTTCGCCCCCAATCTCTTCTTGAGGTTATTAATGATGATCTTGTTGCTAGATTCCGCTTGTCCGTTGGCTTGAGGATGTACTGGGGTGGAAGTTATCATTTTGATTCCCCAATTGGCAAAGAATTCAGTTGTTCTCTTGCCAATGGACTGAGATCCGTTATCACATACTATCTCTACCGGGATCCCGAATCTTGTTAGGATGTTGCGCTTGATGAAGGAGATGACTTCTTTTTCTCTGACTTGGACGAATGCTTCAGCTTCAATCCATTTGGAGAAATAATTTGTCATTGCCAGCATAAAAACTTTTCCTCCTGGTGCTTTGGGAAGTTTGCCGACTATATCCATTCCCCATTTCATGAATGGCCATGGAGAGATGATTGGATACAAGGGTTGTGCTGGTTGGTGAAGTATGTTGTTGTGTCTTTGGCAAGCGTCACATTTCTGGGCGTAAGTCATAGCATTTTTCCTCATGGTAGGCCATTAATATCCTGTCCTCAGGATCCTTGAAAATAACGCTCTGCCCCCAGTGTGATTACCACAGTCGCCTTCGTGTCTATCTTTCAGAACTTCATGTGCTTCCGGATCCTCCAAGCATCTTTATGAAGATCTTGATATGAACCGGTTAAGTGCTGCTACCCTGCCGGTTAGTCACTGGACATCCTTGGTGTTTGCTGGGGATTTCAGATTGATGATCTATTTGATTTGTTCTGGACTGGCCTCTATCCCTCTCTTGGTTACCATGTAGCCCAGGAACTTTCCTGCCCCCACTCCGAAGTGGCATTTTGAAGGATTCAACTTCATGTTGTATTGGTCCAGGATATCGAATGCGTATCTGAGGTCCCTGAGGTGATCCTTAGCTTTTTTTATTTCACCACCATGTGTAGACCTCCATGGTGTCCCTTAGTTTTTCTTTGAACATCATGTTCACCAACCTTTGGTATGTAGCACCTGCATTTTTCAAACCAAAGGGCATATCAATATAACAATAGATAACTGTTGGAGTCATGAATGTGGTATCCTCCTGATCCGAGGGTTCTATCTGAATTTGTTGGAATCCTGATGAAGCATCCATGAAAGTCAGCATTTCGTGGCCTGCTGTGGCGTCGACCATAGAGTCAATGTGTGGTAGTGGAAAAGGATCTTTGGGGCATGCTTTGTTCAAGTCAGTGAAGTCTACACAAACTCTCCATTTCCAATTCTTCTTCTGGACCACCACCACATTAGCTAGCCACCTTGGGAATTTCACTTCCCTTATCATTCCTGCCTTTAGTAGTCTTTTGACCTCTTCTTGGATAACTATGTTCCTCTCCGGTGCAAATTTTATTCTTTTTTGATGTATTGGCCTGAAACTGTTATCAACACCGAATTTATGTGTAATAATATCTTTAGAGATACCTGCCATGTCTTCATGTTTCCAAGCGAAGGTTGAGGTTCTGCTTCTTAGTAATTCTATAAGATCTAGCTCAATATCCTTGGGGATATTGGTTCCAACAAGCACCTTGACATTAGGATCCTCTATGCTTAAGGATACTTCTTTAACATCCTGCTCTTTGGTTTCTAAGACGTCTCGGGCTTGTTTCTTTAATTGCTATGCTTGCCTAGTTTTGGCGGAGGCTTTCATTGAAGAAGTATAACAGTTTTTTACCTCCTGCTGGTCGCTGTTGATCTTCACTACCCCCAGGGGGTCGGCATCTTGACACACTGATGGTATGTTGAGGGTACCGCCTTCATGTCGTGTATCCACGGCCTTCCTAAAATGATATTCTTTCAAGACAAAGAATCTATTACACAAAATTTTTGTATATCATTTACCCCTTCGATATATATCGGTAGCTTTATCTCTCCGACTGTGTTTTTGACTTCTCTGCTAAATCCTACCAGCACTGAGGATTTTGAAATAATTTCAGGATCCGGGATCCCCATTCTCTTCAGGACTTCATGCTGAATTATGTTCACCGAGCTCCCTCCGTCAATCAGTATCCTTCGGATGAAGTGGTTCGCAATATAGAGAGTGATTATTAGACCATCATAATGAGGATCCTGTACGTCATCCCTGTCATCTTCGTCGAAAGAGATCACCCTTTCCTCAGTTAAGCTGGAGGTTCTGAAAGGTCTGTCCCCTTTTTCTGTCTTTGTTTTTTTGGCATTCCTTTTTGCTGCAGAGTAAGAAGTGCCATAAATATCAGATCCACCAGATATAAAACCTATTACCTTGGCATCCGGCGGCGGGGATTTTGCTCTTTGCGGGATCCTGTCATGATCTTTAGACTTGTTCTTTCCTTTGCCTAGAAATTTTTTGAGATGCCCTTTGCTTAAGAGGTAGCTTATCTCTTTTCGCAAAGCAATGCAATCTTCCGTCACGTGACCAAAGTCCTCGTGGAAAGCACACCACTTGGACTTGTCCTTCCAACCTGTACCCTTCTCAAATTTGCGAGGCCATGTGGCTTTTTCTCCAAGATCCTGCATAGCAAAAAATAAACCAATTGTGTCAAGGGAAAAATAATACTCGAACAATTTAAGGTATTCTTCCTCTTCCTCGTCATCTTCTACGGCGTTAATCCTGTGATTGTCAGGCTTAGAATACGGCTTGGATCTGTATGACTTGAAAGGTGCAGGTTCAGCTTTCCGGTTAGGCTGAGTGTAGCTTGTCAGAGCATTCACCCTTTACTGGATCTTTTTATCATCTTCCAACCTAATAAACCTCAATGCCCGGTTCATGACTTCATCAAGGTTTCTGTAAGGATTCATGACAAGGTCTTCATAAAATTGAGAATCCTTCTGTAGTCCCATCTTAAATACCTGGACTGCAGTGGCAACGTCAAGGTTCGGGATATCCAGGGATTCCCGGCCGAACTTGCTGACATAATCCCGAAGGGACTCTCCATTGTTCTGAGTTATCCTATATAAGTCACTTGTTAACCTTTCAAAAGTTCTACTACAAGAGAATTGATTGTTAAACAAATTGATTAAGAGAGCAAACGAAGTAATAAAATAAGGTTTAACGTTACGTAGCCATTTCAAGGCTGATCATGTTAAGGTAGATCCGAAGCCTTTGCATAAGCAGTCTTCCTTTAGGTCCAAGGGAATGGGGTTTATTTCCATCCTTTCCTTGTACTGCGCGATGTGCTCCTCAGGATCTGTAGTTCCATTGTACAACTTCATGTTAGGAGTCTGGAAGCGCTTGGGGATCTCAGCATCACATATCGGTGGAACAAATCTGGAGATCCTGTGACTGGTAAAGGACATCTCCTGTATAGGTTTGACCACACCTGGTACACTGGAGATCATCTCTCTCAACTTCTTTAACTCCTTGGCCATGGACGGAGTGATTCCAGTCTCCTGCACAAATTTGTTAGTGTTTGAAAATTGATTGTAAGTGTTATTGTTCTCAGGATTTCGGAATGATGATCCCGGAGTAACTCCAAGATCCTGATTTGTCGTAACTCTAACAGCCGGAGTAGGGCCAACTGCAGTGATTCCCGTTTGCATGGGAAGAAAAGTCTCCCTTATGGATTCCTAAGGATCCTAAATAATTAAAATCCAAGATCCTTGGTTGCAGCGGGGTCGTCACTTCCACTGGCTTCTTTGATTCTTTGACCTTCTCAATCTCCCGAAACAGCATTTGGTTAGTGTAAGGCCCCAAACCCGGGAGGCCTCACTTGTTGGATTTACTCATTCACAAACAGTTCTTAAACATGAATATCAAATAACGCAGCGGAAAATTTCATTCATTCATCATAATTAAAACTTGTTCATACATGCGGAAGCGTAAACATTGTTAAAAACATAATTACTTCATAACTAAACATAACGGGATGCCAGTCTTCAAAAGCAGTCGGGTAACTCTTCATCTCTAGCCAAGCATCACCGCCATCCTCATAACATGCCTTAACCTAAATGTGCACACTAAAAAGTCAGCTACGCTGGTGAGTTCTAGTTTTCGTTCGATTTAATTAATGGTTCATCATTCAAAACATTCATTATGGTTTAACATCACGTATAAAAAATAGGGCCTTTCATTCATAAACCTTCCAACATTTAAACACATTGAACAGATCATTTTTTTAAAACATTTAACAATCATTTAAGTCATACATTATTATCTAAAATCTGTATCTTTCTTTACGCGTCTCTGTGTCCCCGAAGGAACCCTGCATGTCGTGGACAACCGTTACATATCACCGTCGTTGCCACAACATTCCGTCAATTCCCTTTTTGGTATTGCCCCCAAGGCTAACTGCACGAGGACCGACAATACCATTCAGTTGCCCCCCTATGGCTCTCAGCCATAGATCGACAACCTCCATTGAAGGCTATGGCTCTCAGCCATAGACCGACAACTTCCATCGACGGCTATGGCTCTCAGCCATAACACCGTCGGATCATAATTTAACCTGACGTAGGGTCACGTTAACCCCTGAGTAACCATCGTTACTCCATACCAGTTGTACAACATCAAACCATTGGCAGGCAACTAAGACACTGCCCCTGTTGTTCTTATGGTAACTATGGCTCGCTGTCCATAATCTACCACAAGGCTGGGAATCTCATTCCCATACTTCATTCGTCAATTCCATTCATTCGACATATTAGATTAGTAATGACTTCTTTAAAACCTTTGCCCCTTTTCTTTTCTTTTCACAAAATCTTTCCTTCACTTTCGAAACCCTTTACCTTTACTTTAAACCATTTCTTATTAAACATTCGTTCGTAAACATTCCGTTCATAAAACTTTCTTTCCATAAACCGTTCATTCCAAATCCTTTCATTTCGTAAACATAGTTTCATAAACATCATTTTATAAAACAACATTTCATATGTATACACACCAGCCCGAAAACATTATATAAAACATTTAAAAGAGGGCTTCTAGAACTCACCTTATAAGCTAGTCTCGGTTGTCCTAAACAAAGGCCCAACAACGTCACGTACGATCTGAATTAGGTAATTAAATACACACCAGACTCAATCCTGACTCTAATGGTTTAACCATTCTAAACGTACTATCTTTACTTAGACAATCTGATGCCTGCGCACTTAGCAAGTGCGCAGACCCTGCTTCCTGCATACTTGACAAGTACGCAGGTTCCTCTTCCTACGCACTTGGTAAGTACGCAGGTTCCTCTTCCTGCGCACTTGATAAGTACGCAGGTTCCTCTTCCTGCGCACTTGGTAAGTACGCAGGACCTGCTCCGTGCGTACTTGATAAGTGCGCACGACCTGTTTTTCGCAGAAACCCTAACTTTCTCATTCGGGTCTGATCACGTCAAGATCCCGAACTTGTTTGCATTCAAAACGTTCGTTTTCCATTAAGAAACTCAAATCTATGTTTATCCTTTAGTTTCATCCGTTAAAATGTTACATTTTCACCCAAAACCCGAAAAACCCAAAAGCGAACTAAAACTCAGATTTAGGTCGGATCGTTACCTGAATCGAGCTTCTGATCCGGAGGTTCTTCTAATGAGTTATGGAGTAACACCTTGCTGAAATCTCGTGTCGATCCGCCAACTTTCTCTCTCTATGGTTTCTCTCTCTAAAACTTGCAAATGAGAGAAATGGTGATGACCTTGGCTATTTATAGGGGAGGCTCCCCTTCTAGCCCGCCAGCCCATCCGACCCTACCCGACATGACATGCCTAGTTCGTTTACTTTGTTATTTTTAACTGTCGTTTTATTTTTGGGATGTTACAAGTCTACCCCCCTTACAATAGGTTTCGTCCTCGAAACCTATCATAAGTCAAATAGATGAGGGTACGACTCCCTCATTTCCTTCTCCGTTTCCCAAGTGGCTTCCGATCCCTTTCGATGTTTCCATTGGACTTTAACCAATTGGATAACCTTATTACGCAAACGCCTCTCCTTTCTGTCTAAGATGGCCACGGGTTCTTCGATGTAGTTAAGGCTGTTGTCGTCCTCGATGTCAGTAAGTGGTACGTGAGCCGATTCATCCGCCAAACACTTTCGCAAGTGTGATACATGGAAGGTAGGATGAATCCCACTTAACTCATCAGGCAACTCTAACCGATAAGCGACTTCACCAACCCGTGCCATTATCCTGAATGGTCCGACAAACCTCGGACTTAACTTTCCTCTCTTCCTGAATCGTATGATCCCTTTCCAGGGTGACACTTTCAACATTACTCTGTCCCCAACATCAAACTCAATAGGCCTTCGTCGTTTATCCGCATAGGATTTCTGACGATCTTGTGCGGCCTTCATTCGTGCTTTGATTTGATCAAATCTTTCCGACGTTTCTTTTACAACTTCAAGACTTCCTAATTCTTTCTGTCCAATCTCACCCCAACAAACCGGGGTCCGACATCTTCTCCCATACAACATTTCGTAAGGCGGCATGCCTATAGTCGTGTGATAACTATTGTTGTAGGAGAATTCGGCTAACGGCAGATGACTGTCCCAACTGCCACCAAAATCGATAATACATGCGCGAAGCATATCCTCCAATGTCTGAATGGTCCTCTCGGACTGACCATCCGTTTGTGGGTGGTATGCCGTGCTGATATTAAGCCTCGTGCCCATCGCCTCGTGAAATATTTTCCAGAACCTCGATGTGAATCGTGTGTCCCGGTCAGATACGATCGTCAAAGGCATTCCATGCCGTGCTACTACTTCGTTAATAAACACTTCTGCTAACCTTTCCGACGAGAACATCTCGCGAATAGGTAGGAAATGAGCACTCTTCGTTAAACGGTCCACAATTACCCAAATGGTGTCATGACCTTTAGCTGTGCGAGGTAGCTTGGTTATGAAGTCCATGGTAATGTGTTCCCACTTCCATTCCGGTATATCAAGTGGTTGAATCTTTCCATACGGTTTCTGGTGTTCAGCCTTTACTTGTGAGCAAGTCAAGCACTTGCTTACATATTTCGTCACATCATATTTCATTCCAGGCCACCAGTATTCCTTCCTTAGATCTTGGTACATTTTATTGGTACCAGGATGGATAGAGTAACGAGACTTATGAGCCTCATCCAAGATTTTGGTTCTAAGCTCGCCACCCATAGGTATCCATACCCGTCCATAACGTGTTCTAACACCAAGGGTGTTATATTCCAACTTGTCCTGTTGGCCAACCATCCTTTCCTTCTTTATGTTTTCTTCTTTAAGTGCCTCGTCTTGAGCCTCTTCGATTTCTCTCATCACATCCGATGTTACCACCAACTGGCAAGCTTTCACTCTAATAGGAGTAGGCACATCCTTTCGGCTTAGAGCGTCAGCCACCACGTTTGCCTTTCCAGGATGGTACATGATCTCACAGTCATAATCCTTCAGGAGTTCCAACCATCGTCTCTGTCTCATATTAAGCTCCTTTTGTTCGAAGAAATACTTCAAACTTTTGTGGTCGGAGTAAATAGTAAACTTCACCCCGTAAAGGTAGTGCCTCCATATTTTCAACGCGAATACGACAGCAGCAAGTTCCAAATCGTGGGTTGGATAATTAGCTTCGTGAACCTTCAACTTTTGTGACGCATACGCGATCACTCTTCCGCGTTGCATCAACACGCATCCCAATCCCTGACCCGAAGCGTCAGAGTATACCACTAAGTCTTCATTGCCCTCGGGAAGGGCCAAGACTGGAGCTTAGGTTAGCCTCTTCTTCAATTCCTTAAACGCCTCATCTTGGGTCGAACCCCATTCATACTTAACCTCTTTCCGAGTCAACTTTGTCAACGGCGAAGCTATTTTCGAGAAATCCTGGATGAATCTCTGATAGTAGCCTGCCAATCCCAAGAAACTACGGATTTCAGTTGGTGTCTTAGGAATATTCCATTCTCTTACCGTCACTATCTTTGCTGGGTCAACCATAATGCCGTTCGAGTTAATGACGTGACCTAGGAATTGGACTTCCCTAAGCCAGAACGCGCATTTGGAGAACTTAGCATACAACTTTTCCTTCTTCAGAGCTTCCAATACTTCCTTCAAGTGACACGCGTGATCACCCTCATTCTTGGAGTAGATGAGGATATCATCGATGAACATGATTACCGATCGATCCAACATTGGTCGACAAACTCTATTCATCAAATCCATGAACGCTGCGGGGGCGTTCGTCAATCCAAAAGACATTACGCGGAACTCGAAATGTCCATAACGCGTGCGAAATGCAGTTTTCGGTTTGTCTTCTTCCCTTACCTTCAGCTGATGGTACCCGGACCGAAGGTCGATTTTCGAGAACCAACTTGCGCCTTGCAATTGGTCAAACAGGTCATCGATCCTTGGTAAAGGGTACTTGTTCTTCACCGTTCGTTTGTTCAACTCGCGATAATCAATACACATTCTCATCGAACCGTCTTTCTTCTTCACAAACAACACCGGAGCACCCCACGGCGAGATGCTCGGTTGGATAAATCCTTTCTCAAGTAACTCGTCTAGTTGTGCCATTAATTCTTTCATCTCCACTGGTGCTAGTCGATATGGAGCCTTAGCCACGGGCTGGGCATCTGGTACTAAGTCAATTCGGAACTCAATTTCTCTATCGGGTGGTATCCCAGGCAAATCCTCCGGAAACACCTCCGGGTACTCGCGTACCACGAGTACATCGTCTAGTTCCTTCATTTCCTTACACTTGTCAATTACGTACACCAGATAAGCCTCGCATCCGCGCCTCAAATAATTTTTTGCCTTAATCATTGAGATGACGTTTGGCATCGGGGCGTCACGATCTCCAAAAACCTCGACTTTGCTACCATCCGGAGCCTTGAGTTGGATTATCTTTCGTTTACATATGATTTGTGCTTCGTTGGCAGTTAACCAATCCATACCCAACACGACATCGAACCCTCCCAAAACCATAACAAACAACCTGACAGGGAATCTATGACCTTCTATCTTTATCGTGGAGTTTTCAACTACATCGGTCACTCTCGCAGTCCTACCCTCAGCGGTTTCTACGCTAAAAGCCCTTTCTAGCTTACTGACAGTGTACTTCACTCGTTTACAGAAAGTCGCAGATATAAAACTCTTACTAGCACCCGAATCAAATAACACAGAAACAAAAGTGTTGTCAAGGATGAACGTACCTGACGCCACATCGGGATCCTTCCTAGCCTGATCCTGAGTCAGTGCGTACGCTCGCGTCTTCGCACGAGATCCTTCTCCCTTCTTTTCCGAGCCCTTTCCCTTCCCGGTTTCCCCCATCCTAGGCTTCGGGCAATCCCTACTCAGATGACCGACATCGCCACAGTTATAGCACTTGTAGTGTTGTGTGCACTCACGGGCGTTGTGCCCGGTCTTGCCACATTTGAAACATAAGTTAGATCCCAGTCTACATTCGCCTGCATGTCTTACCCCACATTTCTTACAAACGGTCGGCTCATCCACCCGAGCCCTCTTATCACGAGTCCCAAACATCTTTTCCCCAGTTCGCTTGTTTGAGAAGCTCGGTCTCTTCTTTTGCTCTTCAATGGCAACAAAATTCAGTGCCAGATCGTCAAATACCACGCCACTTAGCTCTACTTCCGAATCATAAGTAGTAGGGGCGTTTGCCTTAACATAGGTGCGGACCTGGTCCGGCAACTCCTGAATGTAGCAGACAATCTTTCTCTCCTCAGTGGTGATCAGATGTGGCACTAGACGTGCCAGTTCATTGAATCGGGTTGTGTATTACCGGTGCGTCATGTTCCCGGCCTTCAAACCCAGAAATTCTCTCTCTACCTTCTCAATCTCGTTCCTTGGGCAGAAATTCTTGATCACCAAAGTTTTCAAGTCAGCCCACATCATCGCATCCACAATCTCGCTCCATTTTGCCTGACGTATACCTTCCCACCAATGGGATGCTTCCTTCCTCAAGGAGTTAGTAGCAAATTTTACAACCTGATCCATTCGGCACTCGCTCAGACGAATGGCAGCTTCCATACGGATCACCCAATCAAACGTAGCCACCGCGTCTTTCTTTCCAGTGAGGACCGGTGGGTCACATGCTTTAAATGACTTGTAGTCGCATCCGCGAGCAGGCGGTGCGTTGTCGGTCTCATTGTTCTGAGCATCAGTTGCCGCACTAGACCCACCCACCCCATTGACCTGCTTCAATGCTTCTGCCAACAGACCTGGCAGAGAAGTCTTCATCAATTCTGTGAACTCTCGAGCTATAGCTGCTCTCACTTCTAGTTCAAAAGTGAAAGGTTGTTCTTCAACCAGCGTCTGCTCAGTTCCATGCACACTAACCGCCGGTTCAGTGTGAACACTTACTATTCTCTTGGCGCGCAGGGATCATGCCACGCCCACCATTTCGACCGCCGGTACGGCCACCACGCCTTCCGTTTCCTCTCATTGCCATTTCGTTCTATAAGACAAGAAATCCAATGTCATCACGCTAGCTAACAAATAAAATTCAATAAGTACTGTAAGATGTTAATATACACTGGCCATCTGCAATTAACCATTACACTACCTTTCGATTTCTATTTGACCACCTTTGTGATTCCATCAGAACACAAGTCCTTACCTAACCCTTTCTAAGGCATACTATACATGTAAATATATACTACCTTCATACCTGATGCTGTGGCTCGAGTTACCCGTGCTGGCATCCGCTTTCGGTCCCATTCAAAGTTTAAGTTCAGACACTGGGAGTGTCCGAATCTCTCAAACTATTGCTCTGATACCAACTTGTAAGGCCCCAAACCCGGGAGGCCTCACTTGTTAGATTAGTAATGACTTCTTTAAAACCTTTGCCCTTTTTATTTTCTTTTCACAAAACCTTTCCTTCACTTTCGAAACCTTTTACCTTTACTTTAAACCATTTCTTATTAAACATTCGTTCGTAAACATTCCGTTCATAAAACTTTCTTTCCATAAACTGTTCATTCCAAATCCTTTCATTTCGTAAACATAGTTTCATAAACATCATTTTATAAAACAACATTTCATATGTATACACACCAGCCCGAAAACATTATATAAAACATTTAAAAGAGGGCTTCTAGAACTCACCTTATAAGCTAGTCTCGGTTGTCCTAAACAAAGGCCCAACAACGTCACGTACGATCTGAATTAGGTAATTAAATACACATCAGACTCAATCCTGACTCTAATGGTTTAACCATTCTAAACGTACTATCTTTACTTAGACAATCTGATGCCTGCGCACTTAGCAAGTGCGCAGACCCTGCTTCCTGCGTACTTGACAAGTACGCAGGTTCCTCTTCCTGCGCACTTGGTAAGTACGCAGGTTCCTCTTCCTGCGCACTTGGTAAGTACGCAGGTTCCTCTTCCTGCGCACTTGGTAAGTACGCAGGTTCCTCTTCCTGCGCACTTGGTAAGTACGCAGGACCTGCTCCGTGCGTACTTGATAAGTGCGCACGACCTGTTCTTCGCAAGAACCCTAACTTTCTCATTCGGGTCTGATCACGTCAAGATCCCGAACCTGTTTGCATTCAAAACGTTCGTTTTCCATTAAGAAACTCAAATCTATGTTTATCCTTTAGTTTCATCCGTTAAAATGTTACATTTTCACCCAAAACCCGAAAAACCCAAAAACGAACTAAAACTCAGATTTAGGTTGGATCGTTACCTGAATCGAGCTTCTGATCCGGAGGTTCTTCTAACGAGTTATGGAGTAACACCTTGCTGAAATCTCGGGTCGATCCACCAACTTTCTCTCTCTACGGTTTCTCTCTCTAAAACTTGCAAATGAGAGAAATGGTGATGACCTTGGCTATTTATAGGGGAGGCTCCCCTTCTAGCCCGCCAGCCCATCCGACCCGACCCGACATGCCTCGTTCGTTTATTTTGTCATTTTTAACCGTCGTTTTATTTTTGGGATGTTACAGTTAGTCTTCCTCTGTTGTTTCATTTGTTGTTTCATCTCCGAGAACAGATCGAGGATATCATTGTTTGATACGATCACAGGTCCACCAGCAGGTATTCCGGACCCCGAAAAACTCGCAGAAGTAGTTTTCTTCGGCTGATTAACACTTTTTTGAAATGAGGAGGAGGAATAGGGTTGACCAACCCAGAGCTCGAAGATGGAGCAGAAACAGAAATATTTTTGGATTTGGACGACATTTTTGAAATTAGCTTTGAAAGATAGTGATTGAACCCAAATTTTAGCAAAGATTTAAAGATGAAAAGGACCACTTGCCACACGGTGGGCGCCAAATTGTTTTGGGTAAAAATTATATAAACTAATTTTGTAACCAAACTTAGTAAGTGAGGTAGTGTGCTTGTAAGATCAATGAAAATCAAAATAAGAAGGTAAAATTTGACACGGTTGTTTACGAGGAAAACCCTTGATCTTTTAGGATCTCCGACATAAAACATTGGGAGGTGACAATCGCACCTGCCTCGTTTCTTGAATAAATGGTAAAAAGATTACAAATGTGAGCAGCAAATGATCGAGATCTAAGTGTTACAGAGCTTGTTTGCAAGTATTCGATAATGCTAAGTGTTTGTGTGTTTTCTCTATTCGATCAAGCTGCTGGATTTATACAAGATATAGGCTAACTAACTATCCGAGAATCACGAAATCGACCAAGTCTTCCAATATGACCGTTAGAAGCTAATCCACGCGTCTTTTACACGTTCTTTTTAACTTCTAGACCGATACTTCAGGGATGATATTGACTACGCACGTTTTACCTGCAATCAATAAAAGAAATAGAGGACAAGTGACCGCTAGTATCATTAATATTCAGGATACCGAAGTTACCAGGTTCTTGGATTCCGAATTTCACTACATTCAGGATCTTGCATGAAAATCAATCCCTAACAATCATCATCACTTCTCATTTCATCACTACAAATCTTCCTATGCCATCACCTCCCCCTTCAAAGCAAATTTCTTGTTGTAGTGTAATAAAATCCATATGCTCAAAACTTTAAAACACAACAATAACATGGCTAATAGCATATATTATGTGTGTCTAAACTCGCGACCCAATCAGAGGCTGCCAAGTGATAGCTTCTCTTTTTTTTCCCAATATAAAATGTACATATATATAATTCATTACACAAATAAACCAATATCTAATGTTAGTGTGGTGTTAAGCGCGTTACGCTTCTACTTATACGCCCCCAATCAGAGGCTGCCAAGTGGTAGCTTCTCTTTTTTTTTCACAATATAAAATGTACATATATATAATTTATTACGCAAATAAACCAATATCTAATGTTAGTGTGGTGGTAAGCGCGTTACGCTTCTACTTATACGCCCCCCCGCCCCCCCCCCCCAAACGTCTTGGCCCCTATTTTTTTTCCTTCTCTTTTTCCATTTATTGCATATTTACTTTCTTTTTATTTAATTATAAATAAACATATAGACGACTTTTAAATTTTTTTTAACTTTTACCCTTCTTTTTACGGTTTTATCTTTCGTTAAATGGTTTTCTTTAAGTTCATTAAATAGTTTTTTAAAGGTCGCAAACATTTTTAGAACAACGTGACTTTATCGTTCTAATGTTTATCTACGTTTTGATGTGCGTTACTTGTAAAATGGTATTTTTTTCAACGGTTTAGCGCGTCCCGCAAAAACAGGGATCTTAATACTAGTTTTAAACAATCAAACCTCAGATATAGGGAAATACAACCTAGTTTTGTTAGGCGTTAGTTGTTGTTAAACTAGAATTCAATAATTAGTTATTTAGTTATGCGTGAACTTGACGAGAAAAATCAATTAAAAAAAAGGTTTCAAACGAAACCCAATTACCTATAAAAGTTTTAAATCGAAGATCTTCTCACAATTGAACAAATAAAAACTAGAAATTTAAATAACATCAAAATATATCTTGCACACAAAATGAATATCATAAAAACATTGCAAGGATACAACACAAAACGATATCACGAAAGCATCATAAACTAATTCATCGAGTTAATGAAAGGAACACCGGCGACCGGAGACTCATTATACACCAGATGACTCGGTGTCAAACACCTCCTGCCGTGGCGGCATTGAACTTTCCGGCAAGCATAGTCCGTTCTCTGATTCTGTATTCCGTCTAACACCTTCCACCATTTTAACTACCTCCATCATTTTCGGTCTTTGATCCGGTACCCTTGCCACACACGACATTGCAATCTGCAACATTTCCACCATCTTCTCCTCAATGTTGGGGTATTTTAGTAATTCCACATCAAACACTTCACCGGTCCACTCTTCCCTGACCACCGAGTGAACCCACCGGACTAAATGAATGATCTCATCACCACTTGTGTGGACGGGTGCCTTACCGGTTAGAAGCTCGAGTAAGAGAACACCGAAGCTGTAGACGTCCGAGGGTTGAGTGACTTTTCGGGTGTCGGTGATTTCCGGGGCTCGGTAGCCCGCGGCCCGGGCAATCGGGGTGGCGATTTGAGACATGATTGTTGATAAACCGACATCGGAGATACACCCATAGTTTTGGAAGTTTAGGAAAATGTTGGATGATTTGATGTTGCCATGAACGAGTTTCATGCCTGTCTCGGCGTGGACCCGAGCAATGCCTCGGGCTACGCCGACAGCTATTCGAAGACGGGTTTCCCAAGTCAAGGGAACCTGGTCTTCCCCTCTTTTACCTAAAATAACATAATAATGTGAAGAAAAGCAAATAAGTATTTTGATTTGTAAAGTTGACAATAATGGAAACCAGATAAAAGCGCTTAAGTAGAGAACTGCGAGAACATAATACATTTGTATGTACTTTTTTGCTGATTTGATGGAAGGGAGAGAAAAAGACTGGGCTAGATGGTTATCTACCCGTCTTATGTATTACTGTTAAAATAAAAGATATAAATGTATTACGCGATTCTTATGGTTATATATGGAAACAACAAATGAACAAAAATATTTATAGTAAAGATTCCCTTACCCCCACATGGATTGATTCTTATCAATCTAAGTACTTATTTCTCTTTCATGTATTATGAAACATTCCACCTAATAAAATATAAAAAGTAAAACAAAAACAAAAAGGGATGTTTTGTCACAATATATTTTTTAACATTACCTATGAGGCTTGATCTTGAACCTTTCTATTTCAAGACATTCTTTTCATGGTCCAAGGTGTACCCACCACATGTACATGGATGGACCCAACCAGTTTTACAGGTTCATTGATATCATATGGTTGGACCATGTCCATTCACTTTCGGACCGTCTACATCTATGACAAGATGAAGATCGGACCCACTAGGTCGAATGAATGGATATTGAACTTTCAAGAAAATCTAATCTGGGTTCCTTTTACTGGTATTTCTTCTAAACTCTAATCCCTAAACCCTGATCTAGTAAAAACAAAACGGTTTAGGTCCATCTTGGGTTCACCCGTGTTGTGTGGTTGGATCAAGCCAACATGCCCTTAAAAGTTAAAAGCACACATATTGACAAATGGTCGGGCTCCAATTCTAGTCTATTTCGGTTTGTGGGTCTGGTCTCCATTTATGATCACATAAGGACCGGGCACATTAAAAGAAGGGAGTTAGGTTGAACACATGAACCCTAAACATCCACGAATACCTAACATGGATTCTTGTTGATAATTTCTTTTTGTTCTTGAACCCTAATATAGTAAGAAAAGGAATCTTACTTTAATTACCATTTAAGAGGTGATTGAATGTACGTTTTCAAAGTGATTATCATGACTAGAATAATTAGAACTAGATAGATAATTTAATAGCATCATAACAAAGTAGTCAAAGGCTCAAGGCGCAAAGGGTGGGCCTTGGGCATAGGCACAGGGCACTTAAAAAGCGAGGAATTTTTAAGCAAGGCGCGCACAGTATAAAGAGAATATTTTTAGGGGTTTTAGACATGTTTTAGGTTGGTTTAGGCTGGTTTACACATGTTACATGCCATTTTAGATGATTCAGACCAACTTTGGCAGAAAATTGCCCGGAATCCTCGCTTGAGCGCCTTGACGGAAACAGGCCAGCATGGCTGCGTCGCGCGTTGCTTGAGCGCCTAGGCTAGCACCTTTTGCACTTTTAACTACTATGATCATAACTACAACAAGAACATAATGAAATGAGGTAAAGAGATTAAGAACATACCATGTAACATAGCAGCAACACTCCCTTGACTATAATACTCACAAACCGTAAGCTTCTCATCTTTCGAGTAGTAATAAGCCCTCAACTCGATCACATTCTCATGTCTAATACTCCCAACAATCCCCATTTGTTGCTCGAAATCTCGCTTCCCGACACTTAAATCTTTCAACCTCTTCACCACAACAGAAGACCCATCTTCAAGAATCGCCTTATACGACATCCCAAAAGTACCCTTACCCAAAACCTCAGCAGAAGCCCTCAACAAATCTTCCAAATCAAATGCATAATCACAACCCTCAAAGAAAACCAATCTATTATTCACATCTTGGGTTCGCGAAATCGCCTTTTCAGGCGACATCCCACCTTTTTCAAGTTTTGAAGAAATCCCATCTCCATTGTCCCTTTTGAAACAACACATCATCCAAAAGATTGCAAAACCAATAAACCCGATGACAGAAACACCTACAACTATGCCTAAAAATGCCATTTCACTCAACTTTCCACCATATTTAGGGTTTGAGTTTTGTTTATGAGTGGGCATAACAATTGGGACTTCATCAAATGAATGCATCATAGACACATTGTTACCTACAAACACTGATTTTGGGAACTTGTGTAGTGATTTTGGGACTACCCCTGTGAGATGATTGTTAGAAAGATCAAGAACTTGAAGATCATGCATACCCAAATCAGGAATTTGACCCATGAGTGAGTTGTTAGCAAGATTCAAAGCAAAAAGATGTGTTAATTTTGTAATGGAAATTGGAATAGACCCATTAAACTTATTATTTGAAAGATTAACAGTTGTTAGATTCTTCCAAACAGAGAAATCAAAAGGTAATGGACCAGAAATACCATTGGATCTAAGGCTCAAGATCTGCAAAGCTGAGAGTCTGCTAATGGTGTTTGCCGGAATAGGGCCGTGAAACCCAACTCCGGGAAGCCGGAGAGCGATGACACGTGACCCATCTTCACTGCACGTGACTCCAGTCCACTGATTACACACAGTACTTGAATTTGAATCCCAATTTAAAGAGCGTGAGTGTGCAAGATTGTTCACAAAATCCAACAATGCTCTTTTATCATCTTCAAGAAAAATGGCATTTGCTCCAAACAAGATTAAACCCATCAAGAAAATCTTGAAAAGAAACATTTTTTTAATAAAAAATCGATTTTTTTTCACAGAACTCACAGATTAGAACTACAGAGTGATGAATACAGGGAAAAAGAAGGAACCCATGATAAAATCAAATCAAGGTCTTAACTTTTTTTCAAAATGGGTGAAGAAAGTGAAGATGTTGTGAGCAAAAGGGGTTTAAATGGAGGTTTGAAGTGGGAGTGGTGAGAGAATAGGGATGCAGTGGTTTTTAATTTAAGACTAAATTTCGCTTTTGGACTATCATTTTGTCTTTTTAATCCTTTTAGTTTAAAAATGAATCTTTTAATATATTAACCTCCGAGGTTTATTTTTTATAATCATTTCAGTCTATGACATTAAGACTGTTAATTTTTTCGGTTAAGTATGAGGATATTTTAGTTATTTTATTTCTAAGTGAACTATTTTAACCTTTTCAATCCAATAAAAACTTTTTTAGTTTTTTTCATTAAAAAAAAGTTTTCTACTTTTTTAAAAACGTTTTTTTTACCTTTTTTAAAATCATTTTTTAGTTTTTTTTCAGTAAAAACGTTTTTTTGAACCTTTTTAAAAACATTTTCAGATTTTCTAAAAATATTTTTTCATAAAAAACGCTTTTAAAAACATTTTTTTTAGTTTTTTTATAAAAATGTTTTTAAAAACGTTTTTTTATGAAAAACAAATATAAAAAAAACGTTTTTATAAAAATAGCGTTTTTAAAATAGTTAAGAAAACATTTTATAAAAAAGCTAAAAAACGTTTTTATAAAAAAAACTAAAAAAATATTTTTATAAAAAAGCTAAAAAACGTTTTTATAAAAAAAAGCTAAAAAACGTTTTTATAAAAAAAACTAAAAAAATCATTTTATAAAAAAGCTAAAAAACGTTTTTATAAAAAAAACTAAAAAAATATTTTTAAAAACGTTTTTTATGAAAAAAATATTTTTAGAAAATTTGAAAACGTTTTTAAAAAGGTTCAAAAAAGACGTTTTTATGGAAAAAAAACTAAAAAAATGATTTTAAAAAAGTAGAAAAATTTTTTTACGAAAAAACCTAAAAAAAGTTTTTATTGAACTGAAAAGGTTAAACTAGTTCATTTAGAAATAAAATGACTAAAATGTCCCTATACTTAACAGAAAAAGTTAATAGGGTTAGTGTCATGGACTGAAATAATTATGAAAAATAAACATCAGGGGTTGATATGTTAAAAGATTCATTTTTAAACTAAAAGGATTAAATATTTTAAACAACAAGGGTTAAAAACGAAATTTACTATTAATTTAAATTTAAAGTGAAAGGGTTTAGAAGCAGCAGCACAAAAAACAGAGCTTTTTACCTTTTGCTGGTTTTTTGTCTGTTTGTTCTTTAATTTGTGGGTAGAGAGGTACCGTTGTACCAAATGACTAACATAAACAGTACTAGGTGAAAACAAATTAAATCTTGAACAATCTTTTTTGTTGTAATAAAATATATATGGTCATGACTCATGATTACTTCTCACATGTATTTACTATTTATTAATTGTGTTATTATTTTATTTATAATTATAATTATAATTGTTGTATATAATATACTTTTGAGATATTTTATAATAACTTTATATTAAATATAATTTATATAAATAAAAAACTGGTTAAGTGCGTAAGTTTATTCCAACTAAATATGTGAAGTTTGGGTTTATGCTTGTTTGTTGAACGAGCTTCAATATATGATCAACTCGTTTAAGCCCGCTTTTTTCAAAGGCAAATTTCATTAACAGCGAACAACCCCTAACAAAAACAGGGGAGGCCACAAGAGCAACAAACAACCGACACCACCGGCTAACGTATCATAATAATGTCCTCGGTCTTGACCGACTTATTAGAGAAGTGTTTCTCGATTCTCGCATTCAACAAACACCAACAAGTCACAATAATTATCCCGTGAAACGTTTCTTTAGCATGATCCCTAATACCACAATAAGAATAAAGCTCGAGCAAATCACTCACCGAGAAAGCGAAAATGGGAGCGATCTGACACCACCGGCTAACGTGATACCAAACCACCGAGGACACCAAACCAAACACGACGTAAAGAGATGATCACTCGACTGGGCTCGGAATTGCATAAAACACACTAGAGCTTATCATTAAGGATGTTCCTCCTTGCCAAAGCATCGAAGGTCGGATTCCTATCAAACTTCGCCCTCTAGGCAAAAATACTACACTTGAGGGGAACCCATTTGCTCCACCTCATTCCAAACCAGGAATTATAATCTCTTCCACCGGCCAAACATCTCTTAACAGAGCCAACAGAAAAAGGAGCCGACGTATCTCCCATCCAAACCCAACCATCTTTTCGACATAAATACTAACCTCATCTAGACGATAAATGCAGTCACTCCACTCAACAAGCCAAAAAGTTGAAGCAATTGAAAAGAGAACAGATCACAAAAAGCTAAATCTACTAGATTCAGAAAGAAAAAAACTAACTTTTTTGAGTGTTTGAGCAAGCATCGTTATTTGAAGTCGATAGTCGTTTTAATTCAACGACTGTTCATTGTTAGCAACTTCGATGGAAGTGTTGGACAGTCCCAACCCGTAGGTTTGGCACCAATTCGTAGTCTCGTTCTTTGAAATCGGTTTACAACCTGAACCGGTTTGAAAACAATTAAAAAAACTGGTTAAAACCGGGTTTTTTTGTCCCAAACCGGTTTGTAACCTGACCCCAATCGATTTGATAGGTTCGAACATTTTCCCTCCTAAACCGGTTTATTACCTGAACCGTTTTGGGCCAAACCGGTTTAACTCCATGATGAAAAAAACCGGTTCAGTTTAGGAACCAGGCCAATTTATAAAAAAAACCCGTTTTGTACATCTCTAGTTGGACTGTTGGGTTGGTAGTTGGTTGTTGGACGTGCCATAGCCCATAGGTGGTTTCCAAACGTGGTGGCAACAATGGACAACCCATGTGAAAATAAAACATTTATCCTCCTTGATTTTCATTATATAAATTTTTATTCAATGAAATAAAATTATAAATAAATCATCTCTAAAATCTCATTATCATTTTCAACGTAGGAAGGATGGAAGTTGTAAATCACTATAAGGTCATTCGTAGTGGTTTCACGTCCAAGTGATTCACGTTCCATCACGTCAGTGTCACATCACCACATGAGCAATCACTGGATAGAATCACTAAGGTGCGTAGTGGTTTCACGCCCCCGCATCTACTTTTAATCATAAACTAATTATTTAAATTAAAAAGAAAATAAGTTGATTGGTTGTTAGTTGGTTGGTGTGCCCCTTGTCCCCGTGAATGCCCCCACGCCCCCTAATCACACCCAATCATGCCCTAGGGGGCGGTGTTCCACGCCCGTGAAAGGGCCATGTGGATCACGCCCCCAATCACGGTATCACTACACATACTCTAATAAAATTACATCCGTGATTAATAATGATTAATAATGGTTTAGATATTTAATCATTACTTATATAAAAAAAAGAGTTTTAAATTTCTTTCAAAGGTGAGAGCATCTCCTTACTCCGTAACCCGTCTTTCGATGTAGATTGTCTAGATAGTCAAGCATTTCCAAGCCTGCTTATTATTACGTTACTAATAACATAATGATAAAGAAGCTCATACCTAAGTTTTATAGTCGTCTCTACGATGATAAAGAAGCCTTTTGTAATGGTCCACCAATTTTACGGCCATCATGCTCAGGATTATGGAAGATTCTATGTCGTTATTGAAGATCTAATACCCTTAAGGAAGATCTAGAAATCTCCTCCTTAATCTAATCTTGTGAAAGGTGTAAAATGTGAGAAAACCTTTTAGGCAAACTATGCTGGTTCATCCAAACACAATATTTTAAAAACATAGAATAAATGGCTATACAAATTACAAAGATCTAAGAGGGAAAACTCAAGGCCCTTTTTTCTTTAACTTAGTTGCGTAAATTGATTGAATTCTTCCATGTGGATTAAAGATACGGAGAACAATTGAAAACGAAAAAAATAATATTGTTTTAACCGATGCTCTACAGGGGCGAGTTACGGTTAGGATCGACAAAAACGGTTCTGCTATCGACAAATCATGCGGGAGTTTGTAGTTGCAGGATGACGGTTAGGTTGCTTTGCATTTGTGGTTTAGTGCAACAGGTTTTCAGATCAGTTCATGGAGCTTGTTATCGTCTCGCTCCATTTCCTCCTTTTTTGTTTTGTTTCCCATGGTTAGTTTTTGTGTGTTTTTCTTTTCTAGTCATGTATTTGCATTTGAGGGTCGCTTCGGTTTGTAATTCTGTCTGCTTACTAGCCAGTTTCTTATTAATAATATTTTTAGCGTCCAAAAAATATATATATTAAGCTATCTATGTCGCTCACATTTTTACAATCAATGTTCCCAAAGCAAAAAAGTTAGGGGCTGTTTGTGTAACTTCTAAATAAATAAGTTCTGGTTGTAAAAATGTCACACGTTTCATGTGACGATTAAAACTAAATTATATGAATTCACATCACCACTCGTTCGATCCGCCATCTGCCCCAATCTCATTATCTCAACAATCAATCAATCTCTCTGTTTCCCCCGAAATCCAACGATGAACGATGCAGATGTTTCCAAGCAGATTCACCAGATGGTCCGATTCATCCGCCAAGAAGCCGATGAAAAGGCCAACGAGATCTCCGTTTCCGCCGAGGAAGTAAGTCTCTGATGCAATCAACTCAATTTTCGTCAATTCAGTTGTATTTTCATCATCTGTATTCTGTAGTAGATATCATCATGATCGATATACGGAGTTTATTCGGATTTCAACTAGTGAATCGTAATGAACTTAAAGTCAAAATTGTTTGACTTTTCGTTTATTTGATTGATTGTTGCAGGAAGTTAACATTCAGAATTTGTATCGATTCGATTTTATGATCTATAGATATATTGAGATGTTTCAACTTTCAATTAGTAAATGCAATCAAGTCGATATTATGTGATTTGATTTTGAATCTTGCTTGTAGTATATTAATTAGGGTTATGAAGGCTATGATCAGGATTCATATCATTTTTCTGTTAGTTAGGAAATTATAAAAATTGTATCAAATTATTCTTATTCGCTTTAGTTATAATTTAATTTGGTGTTAGAAGCTATGTATGCTGATTATGTGATCACAGTACAGATTTAACTGTTTTTTAGGTGATTTTATTTGTAGGGATCAAGCATTTACAGTTAGTAAATTGTATCAAACATTTATAATTTAATTTAGTGTTTGAAGTTATGTATGCTGATTATGTGATCACAATATAGATTTAACTGTTTTTAGGTGAGCTTTTGTAAGGATCAAACATTTACAATTGGTAAATTGTATCAAACATTTATAATTTAATTTGCTGTTAGAAGTTATGTATGCTGATTATGTGATCACAATACAAGCTCAACTGTTTTTTAGGTGATTTGTTGTAGGGGTCAAACATTTACAGTTAATAAGCTGTATCAAATTAAACGGAATGAAGTTAACTTTATGCATTGTAACTGCAGTGTCTTTTGTTGGGATCAAATGTTTACGGATATATCTGTTTTATTTGGGTTTTTGTTATGAAATTGCAATTAGCAATTGAAATCAAATCATGGAAATTTTACAGAACGTGTCTATATCTATTTGAAGCAACCATATTAGTAGTGAGTACACGAGTGAATACACAAAATTAATTTGTTTACTTGACCAACTATTGCAGGAATTTAACATTGAGAAATTGCAATTAGTGGAGGCAGAGAAGAAGAAAATCCGGCAAGAATATGAGCGCAAACAGAAGCAAGTCGAAGTTAGAAAGAAAATGTAAGATTCTCCAAACATCTTCACTCAACATTGTATGTTTGTTTCTGTTGCAAATTATCATTAGGTTAATAGGTTGAGGATGACCATTATGTGGTTTAGATTTTGTCTGTTAGAGCTAATTCAATTTTGTAAATAATCTTTGCAACCTGCTATTTTAGAATTTTGTATCTAATTACTTTTCACAATGTTAATTGCAGTGAATATTCCATGCAACTCAATGCTTCTAGGATCAAGGTTCTTCAAGCACAAGATGACTTGGTTAGTGCCATGAGAGAATCAGCATCAAGGGATCTTTTGAATGTAAGCCATCACAAGTTTCAACACCATCATAACTATGAAGGACTGTTGAAATCTCTTATCGTCCAGGTACTAAATAAACATATGTAGCCCATATCTTTAAATTTCTTAATACCATAATATGTGATCTTTGTTTTTGTTTTCAATGTCATTTGATTCTCTCTCTCCTATACACTCACACGCGGCATGCACATACACATGTAGATACATATTTATGTATGCATATGTATATCACTACATAACCAATTCTAAGTATAGTTATGTGAGAATCACATAAATACCTGTACATCGTGTTGTGGAGATAATAATGGGCGAGAGAAATAGAAGTGGTTATGCTGTGATATGATCACTTTATGTACCATATTTTAAGCAATAGATACATGTGTTTATGCTGTTTTCGCAGTTCTTTACTTAGAATTGGTTTTGTATTGAGCGATCCACTCTGTGTGTGTGTATGAATCGTTTTAATCTGCAAAAAATATTAATCCTCGAATGAACAAGATTTTTTCCCACAATTTATATCTTTTCAGGGTTTACTGAGACTGAAAGAACCGTCTGTGTTATTGCGTTGCCGGGAAGAAGACGTGCATATGGTTCACTCTGTTCTTCATGCAGCAAAGGCAGAATATGCTGAGAGAACACATGTTCACGAACCTGAGATCATAGTTGACCATATCCACCTTCCACCTGCCCCTTCTCATCACGATCCTCATGCTCTTTCCTGGTACATTTCTGTTCTTAATTTTTATTTTTCTTGACTTGTATCTTTCTATTATGCCTTCATGTTGACTTTTTGTTTGTCTTATGATATTGTTTCGTGTTTTCAGCTCTGGAGGTGTTGTTTTGGCTTCTCGGGATGGTAAAATTGTGTTTGAGAACACACTTGATGCTCGTTTGGATGTTGTGTTCCGTGGGAAACTTCCTGAGGCGTGTTTTCTTTCTTAAAACAAATATAGGGATATCATTTTACTAAAAAAAAATTTATGATAATTAAATAAAAAATTTATTGTTTCTGTTCACCTTCTGATTTAAGACTTGTATTTTGCAGATCCGCAAGCTGTTGTTTAGCCAGGTAGTTGCTGCTTAAGTGAAGATGATGCTATCTATTTGTTCCAAGTTTGTTGGCATTGATGAGAAGAACCAGAATAGGATGGTTTTCAATGTAATTTATGTTTTCTCGGGTCATCATTGTTATGTTATCGCGAGTCTGCGCTGAGTGGACGCTCGTCTGAGTTGACGCTATGGCAAAAGACGCGTCCCATTTGTTTGAATAAATAAACGTTGCGTGATACATTGTTTCATATTCTTTCAAGAATTTTGACACTTCTAAGACTTTTGGTGGTTAAATGTAATGTTTAAGACATCATGTGAACCTTATGACTTGTGTGCTCTTGGGTTGCTCAGAAGATTGTTAATTACTTGATTTCTGTTAGCTGTAATCTTAACTGTATTATAGGAACCATTATTGGATTTATGGCCCAAATTATTATTTTGGCCTAAAAGTTTCAAGCCCAAATCTATGCCTTATAAATAACTAACCGGTAAGTTTGTGAGTCCAAGATTCTTTTTTCCGTTTATTTTTTCTTTATTACTAACTATTTAATATTTCCTTTATTAATTCCTAAATCTTTATTACTATTTAATATTTAATTTATAGCTCGTAAATCTTCATTACTAACTATTTAATATTTCTTTTATTCAAACCGTGTAAAACACACGTTTCTAACCTACTTCACTAATATATGGTTAACTAAAAATTTAAGCCAAAAGTTTCTCAAAATCATTTTTGGGACAATTTCTTTAGGCCCAAACATTTCAAACCCGAATATAAAACCGATAACCGAATCCATTCATAAAGTTGAAATCGATCGGTTTCCTAACCGGAAAACCAAAATTTCAATTTTGGTTCGGTTTAAACCCAAAACCAACCGAAACCAACCCATACACAACACACCCTAGTGGGATGAGCCCTCTAAAAGAGACGAAAGATAGTGTACGGGCTTTCAGTTTGACTGCTAGTTAATTTTCATTTTTTGCTATTGGGCTGGGCTCAAGGCCCTT
This sequence comes from Smallanthus sonchifolius, assembly GCA_023525975.1. Taxonomy (NCBI): domain Eukaryota; kingdom Viridiplantae; phylum Streptophyta; class Magnoliopsida; order Asterales; family Asteraceae; genus Smallanthus; species Smallanthus sonchifolius. The sequence goes on from CM042018.1 coordinate 106,026,905, forward strand.
TTAGGCTTTATATGGGCTTTAACTCTCGGGCTTTGGTTTTTATTTTTGGAGAGTTGCCAGTTGCCACGTAAAACTAAAATGGTTTTAAGAACTCATGATTTTATATTTATACAGGTTTATTAGCATGTTTTTTTTTTCAGATTTTCATTTGTAATTGTTGTTAAGGTATTAATAAAGTAAGATAAGTTTTGCTTTCAGTTAAGCTTGAAGTATTTTATTAACACACGGACATGATCATGAATGCTCGCTTGCCTACACATACATACATACATAAATACGTAGTCATTCTGAGTTGTCAAAATTCAAGCTGCAAGCAACTTTCGAGTAACAATAGCAAGCCGAGTAGTCAATCGCAATCCAAATTCCATACCCCTACGGTCGTTGTGAGTATGTAAGCAGTCGAGCATGTCAGCCAGTTGAGCGAGCAAAAAACAGTCCAACGGTGTGTAAGTTTTTTGATAATTATGTAGAGTATTTTTGTTGTTTGGAATTCAGGTGACTTTAGCGTATGAGTTACAAGTATCTTTCATTCTTTGTCGTGTTTATTGTTGATAACGTTTTGCTAATTTGCTATGATTTACAATCAATTTGTGATACTTTTGTGCTAATTTGCTGTGATTTACAACCATTTGTCTATATGTGAATTTAATTTATAAATATTTTGTTTGGAAGAAGCTTATTGTTACGTGAATTAAGTAATATATTAGAGGTAAATTCAAAGCTTTAGATAAATAACAAATAGTGTATGTATGTATGTTATTTAAATACTTTGTTATTAGACAATGTATATAAGTAGTTTAGATTGTGTATATCTCCTTACTTTTTTAAACCATTATAACTATTATAAATACAAATCTCAAACACCATCAATTGGTGTGGTGAATTTATTAAATCTCACATGATATCAACATAACAATTCTTCGATCCTCTCCTTTTTTATTTTTTTTTATCTTTTCTCCTCATCGCCCCTCACACCTAATCGGCCCTCCCATTAGCTGATTTTATTTTCATCTCCTCCCCAATATCTCGATGGCTGCTCTTGTTACCAATACCACCTCATCTACGGTCTGGCTGGCAATTCCTGACCTATTCAAGACACGATTAAACATGTTTAATAAAAAGTACACTATGTAAATTTATATTTTTTAAAAATAAGTAAAATTAGGAGGCTAGGTTGCATCATTTATCCATCTTGGTAGATAAAAGATATAACTGTCTTATAGACATGAGATATAAAGTAGTTAAACGAGTCGTATTCATGTTTAATACTTGTGTTATTCGCGTCGTCTCTGACCTGTTTAACACGATTAGACCTGTTTTGCCAGCCCAATCTGCGGATGGCCCTCAACCTATGGCCATGCTTCTACACATCATTACTATCAAGCTTTCTTCATCCAACTATCTCTTATGGTGTAATCAAGTCCTTCCTCTCATTGCCATCGGGGTTTGTGGTCCAGTGGTAGAGAAAAATCCTCTAGGAACATCAAGGTTTGAGGATGTCATGGGTTCAAGTCCCACTCCCAACAGGAATTAAGTAATTTGCCTTTGAAAAAAAAAGTCCTTCCTCTCATTTCTTACCAAAAGCTTCTCGGGTACGTTGATGACATAATCCGAAGCTATGATGATAAAGAATCACCAAATCCGGCCTATGCTCCCTGACATGAATCCAATCAACGGGTTCTTATTCTACTTCAATCTTCTCTCACTAAAGAAGCTATTGTTGAGGTTCTTGGTCTTACCTCTTCTAGTCAAGTTTGGTGTGTCCAAGAGGCCACTTATAGCAATTTTTCCGTCAAACGTGTGCAAAATCTTCATTATGCTTTACATCAGACTTATAAAGTAACTCTTCTATCTCAGAATATGACATGAAATTCAAGTCTTAGTAATCTCTCGTCTTACAAAATCTTATTAACACAATGAATCAAGTTCAAATCCCAGTAATTTCGTAATCTCAATAGCTCCAACGACTGCTTTCACAAAACAACACTCTTGGCTACACAATTTGTCTTCCTCTTGAGGTCGTGGCTGCTCCTTTAATTCCTCTAGAGGAGGCTACTCGGGTGGAATGGGTCGTGGTCGTCACCCATGACATTACCAGAGTTGCCGAAAAGATGGGCATTTCGTGAAAACACCTGTCCCAACTTAGCCAATTTTACTAATCAAGGCACCTCTTCTGATGCTAATCTGGCACAAGCTTTTTCATGCCAAATGTCATGTCACCGGAGAATCTAAATACCGCCTCTACCTACTCGGGTAATGCCAATGTTACTTTTGAAAATGGTAATGTTTTGCCTCTCTCTCATATCGGTATCTCTAAGGTTAGGCACTTAGGACATGTTGCTTTTGATATTATCTCCTTTTACACAGATTAGGCTATTTATCAGTTTACTTCGGTTTTACCTAAACCTCTTGTTTGTTCTCCCTGTCAACTTTCAAAAGAACATTGTTTATTGTTTGATTTAAATACAAAAATCTCTTTATGTGTCTAGAATTTAATTCACTGTGATTTAGAGGGTCCAACACCAATTGTATATGTGGATGGTTATCGTTCATACATAATATTTGTGGATGACTACACTCATTTTACTTGGTTTTATCCATTAAAGACTAGATTAGAACGTTATTTGGTTTTAACTATTTTTTTGAAGTTTATGCAAACATAGTTCTCCAAAAAGATCGAAATCTTCCAAAGTGATGGTGATACTGAATTTATAAACCATTAGGTTGGAAAACTATTTGAAGACAATGACTCTTTTCATCGTCTCTCGTGTTCTTACACTTCTCAACAAAACGAATGAACATCACACACGCATCATCGTATAATGGAAACGAAATTCACAATGCTCATGCTCTTGTTTCATTTTTTATTGATGCTTTTAGCTCTGCAACTTATACTATCAATCGATTGCCTACTAAACTATTCGATCACAAATCAACGTTTGAGATGTTATTCTCTACCACACCAAACTATGTGAATTTTTGAACTTGCTCCTCGTAGGCTTCCTTGCATCTTTATTGGTTATAGTGCACAGTACAAAGGATATCGATGCCTGGATCCCACTACTTTGCGTATCAATATTACTCACCATGCACGATTTGATGAGCTATCCTTTTCAATTTTGGGCACATCATCTTCATGTGATCTACCATCTTTGCTCATGTCCACATTTGATGAGGATTTTGTCTCACATAGCTCTACTCCAAATATGTCATATGAAATCAACACCGTCAAACCTATAGCTCCTTACTCTCTATGCAAATCAGGTGAAAGTGCCCCTTAACAACCGACTTTTCTTTTCTACGGTCGGCCTCGTACCAACCACCGCCCTAGTCCTCAATGTTGTGGTTGTCACACCTTCCACAACTGCGGCTACCCAATCGCAACCCATCCCACTCGCGACTGTCTTATCACATGGCAACATCGACTCCTTCACCAATATTCCGCATAGCACTACCTCGTCTTCTGCCTCAGTGCACCCCATGGTTACTCATGCCCATGCATGTATTTTTAAGCCCATCACATAGCCAATCTAGTTCACCTGGAAACTCAGGCCCTTCACTCAACTTTATTTGCCCAACACAACCCAAAAGGGTTTAAATCAATTGCCAAAAATCCTTAATGGACGTTGGCTATGCATGAAGAAATGGCAGTCTTGCAAGCAAATGATACTTGGATGTTGGTGCCTCGTCCTAAATCATCAAATGTAGTTGGTTCAAAATGGGTGTTTCGCACAAATACAACTCCGAAGGCATGATTGAACGACTCAAAGCTCATCAAGTCATTCAAGGTTTCACACAAATTCCGGGCTTGGATTATTCTCACACGTTCATTTTAGTTGTAATCAACAAATGGAAACTTCACCAACTTAATGTGAAAAATGCCTTTTTACACGGTTATCTCAATGAGACTGTCTTCAGGGATCAACCACCATGTTTTGTTGACCCGAACTTTCCTAATCATGTGTGCCAACTCAAAAAAGACGTATAGTATAAAACATGCCCCTCGTGCTTATTGAAGACAATACCTAACAATTGACGAATGAGATGAAATTTCAAGAGATGTTAATTAATATATATTTTTTTATGTTTTTCATATTATTATTTTTATAAACGTAATGTTTTAATTTTTATTTTTATAAATCTTTTATTTTTAATGAATAGGTAATAATTAAAATTTTAATGATGTGTGTGAATCCACTACAAGCCTTATTGATTATGTTTAGTGATTTGCCCCTGCTGACATGACAGTGACGTGACGTGATGTGACGGGGCGTGAATAACTTTTTAGTAATTCCGCTACACAAGCTCTAATGAGGTGTTTGGGAATCTAAATTTTAAAGTGTTCATGACTAATTATCTAGAATTTCAAAAACCAAAAGTAGGTTGAGATGTTTAGGTTAAAAGGAATACATGTGGTTTTTCAACATATTTTAAGAAAAAAACATCTTTGCAAAATTACTTCGATATTTGTTTATTAAAAAAATTCATAGAGCACTCCCGGCCCAATCTCATCACTAACCTCGTACTTAGATTTTAACAAAATCACTTAAAAAGTCACTCCAACCCATTCCATATCCCCATATTTTCAAGGGAAATCAAACTAGTCCCCCATATTTTAGGACTCACCACTCATCCTCATACCCATTATTTTATACTTTTTGTTGGTGGATGTAAGCGGTCAAAAGAGAAAAAATAATACAAAAAGGAAAAAAAGTATTATTTAATTAATAAAGATATATATAAGGAATGAGATGTGGAAATTTAAAAAAAATGACATGTGTATTTAGAAAATAGTGTTATTTAGTTAAATTATACGAATGAGGAAAAGTAATAGATTGTGAATACTATAAGATCAAGTGGTATACTCCTTGTGAGGGGTCTCATGAGCCTTACTCACGGCGTGAAGGTGGAGGCAACACCACCCCCTTGATGGCATGAGGGGGTGGGTGAGATGGTGGCGTGAGAATCTTCACGGGAGGCAACACCATTTTGAACGTTGTGAATGGCTAAATTATTAACAAATGTTACCGTTGAACGGTAACAAAATGAAAAAAAAAATTCAATTAAACCATTATAAATAACCATTTTCTCTATAATTCTCACTTTACTCTCTATAAAAAATCTCACTTTCCTCTCTACGCCAAAAAAATGTCTTCATCTTCAAGCGACGAAGCCCGGAATATGATGTTTCGTGTTTTCTCAACGGCGGCGCTTCAGTGGTGGGAAGAAGCTGGATCCTCACAACCTTTAAAACGAAGGGCTCATCTTTATCGTGATCGGACGGCTACTAACAAACTTTTACACAAAGACTATTTTGATGAAGGGTGTACTTACAACGAGGTGCAATTTAGTACCCGGTTTAAAATGAGTCGAAATTTATTTTTAAGAATTAACAATGATATGGAAATGATATGTGTAATTTTGCATAATATGATTTTGGAGGACCAAAAAATGACAATTTGTCAATATAACCCAAATGAAAAGGAGCCAACGTACGAAGAAATTGATGAAGATCAAAAGCGAAAAAACCGTCAAGAAATACAACATCGGGATATTCATGACGCACTAAAATCGGACTTGACTGAGCATATTTATGAACGTTCTGAAGATCATGTATTTTAATTAAATATTAGTTTTTCTATGTTTTCTTTAATTTATGTAATTTTATTTATATAAAATTAATATATAATTTTATTAATAAATTAGAAAATGTATTTAATGCTCACACCACCCTCACTCATTTGGGTATTTCCCTTGCCAAGCGAGGTTGGTGTGAGAGTTGAAGAATATAACGTGACAACCACTTTTCTCGTCACTAAACCTCACTCACTAGAGTATACCACATGCTTTAAATAGAAAAAATTCACTTCTAAACACACATTAAATGTCTATGCCACTCATTTAAACTACACTTTAATAAGATAAAACGTGTATATTAAGTCACCTCACTAAACATGCTTATCAAGAATAAACTTTCTAATTTTTATTAATTTAAACTCAGCTTATCTTAAAAAGAGAGAGAAAGCAAAACCACAAGACATTAAAAACGATTCACATTTTTTTAAGAATTTGTGCTTTCACCATATAAAAAGAAAAACAGAATATGAACCTCACTTAAAAGTATCTTAATTTTGTAAATTAATCAAATAATTAAGAAGGAATTTTTACAGAAAGATACAATACGTTTTTAAATTTTGTAAGGTGGGGAATCATATCAAAAAAGACTATTAGAGGGAAAATATATAAAAGTTTAAATTTTACATATTAAATGTAACATTAGTTTTTTTTTGTTTTAAAGGTAATATAACTTCAATTTTACATCTATAGGAGACAAGAGCAAATTCTTAGGTTAGGCTGACAAAAGAAGTCTAAACGTGTTAAATAGGTAAGACACGACATGATTAACACGGGTGCTAAACATGAATACGACACAATTAACTAATTGTGCCATTTTCTTGAAACACAAACTTATTTATAAATGTGTTACACGACACGACTTGTTTAACACGTTTAACATCACCTATTTAGTGACACAACCGACACGACATGACACGGCCGGAACATTTAATACGATTAACAATTAATAAGATCAAATAAAGATCACGAAAAATGAAAATCTATAACAATAATATCCTTCAAGTTAAGCGACTAGGGTTTTAGTAATGTAAATATGTATAACTTTTGTAAAAATTTAACAATACAAATAGATATAATCGGGTCTAAACATGTTAAGACTTGTTTAGACACGATTTTAATCGTATCTTAATGTATCGACTTGTTTATGACACGAAACATGTTAAACTCAAACCCAAACCTATTTAACTCCGTATCATGTCGTATTAACAAGTTCGTGTCAGAAATTGTGAACCCTAGTAACTCCTTTTAAAATGAAAAATTAACTTGTATTACCTTTGTTTGGATTTTTCTCTTTTGTTTCACATAATAAAAAAATGAGAATTTATAATACCTTTTTTTCTCAAACCTGTCTCATAATTAATATCCAAATTAACAAAAAAAAAAGAGTGGACATATAAAATATAATAATATAAATTTGTATATCTTAACACATATAAAATATAATCGTTATTTGAAAATAATAAAAGTATAAACTTATAATACAAGTGCTAACTATAATTATTCATACATTTGTATCCTATATTCTTGTTCATACGTTTTCATCCTATATTCTTCGATCATCGTTGGATGCCCAAAAAGTTATTCAATTTTAGCAAATCAATTGTGGACTAATAAACAATGTTTTAAAAATTGGTTCAAACCGGCCGGTAATACCGGTTGAACCGGATCTTGGTCATTAGTCCGGTAAGTTTGAGCCCGGTAAATTGGAAGAACGGTTTATAACTTGAACCGCCGATATTACCGGTAATACTGGGTTAGACCGTTGTACAGGATTTAGGCTAAAGTAAAATTTTAGGTTTAAACAAAAAAAATAAGTTTTAGCGGCCGATTAAAAACTTTTAACTTAGTGAATTTCATCTTTTAAGCGATGATGATGAATTTTATCTTTTAAGCGATCGTGAAATTGATGCATTCAACACTCAAATGACATAAAACAATTGTACACTTTTATTTAAAAAAAATTATACATATTTACTAGATTTGACAAAGGTACAAACCAGAAGGACTATAAATACAAACAAGCCAAAGTTCAGGAACCAAAAAGTGAAAAACATGAAATTTCAACGGTAACGGACCGTCACGGACGGTAACGGTCTGTTACGGGCTGAACACGTATGCAATGATGGCTTGCCACGTGTCCATTGACTCATGGTTACAATCTGACGCGTGGAAACCCTATAACGGACCGTCACGCCTGGTAACGGTCCGTCACAGCCGCAAAAGGCCCTGGGTGCACCACGTATCACTCCGTAACGGACTGTCACGCATGGTAACGGTCCGTCACGCCGCAAATTGACCAGGGGGTGACGTGTGTCTGAAGACTCGCAAACCCTAATCTGGTGACGGACCGTCACCACCTGTAACGGTCCGTCACAACTCCAGACTTGGCCCTATAAATAGTTGGACAATCTCATTTGAATTCTTCACACCAAAACCGATCTTCACTCTCAAAATCTATTCCAGAGACTTCTTATACGATTCCCGACGATCCCGGTCCAACTCCCGCTCGTTGTAGTGCACAGTTTAAGAAGAAACACTTGTAGAAGTGTCGGAACGCTAGAGAAATCAAAGTTAGAAGGTTGATTATATAAATTCTTACTTAAAGGCTCATTCATATAAACAGGGTGAATACTTTATCTCTTTCAAAACTTGTGTCAAACATTTATGTTTACGAAAATGGCCAAATAAAGGTTAATGGAATAATGCTCAACGTTCTTCTACGAACAAAGCATTCGGGCCATAGGTATACGTAAAACTTGCAAGGGATACACGGGTCTCGGGTGAGAGTCCCAGATTGCGGCTGGTGCTTATCTTATAACAAATTTGGAGGCGTGGACTTGTCCGTTGTTATAAGGCATGACGCCAGTGTATATAGTGGTGCATACAGTCAGGACATGGGCCTGCTGAATGTGTGGATTGAACATAAAGTTGTGATTATCAATATAATACTTGTTTGTGCCAAATGATTTTATGCCAAGATAGTTATTCACCGGCGTTCACGCTGACGTTTCATTTTCAAAATGTTTTCAGGCAATGAATAAAAAGAAAAAGGGGATACGGACAGACATAAGATCTGACCCAGGAATGAATATCCTAAAATGATAACTTGCACGTTGGATTCTCAGGCCTCGTGTATAGGAAATCCTAAAAGATGAAAGAGGAGATATGACCAAGGAATTGATCAACCTTGGATAGTACTATTTCCCATGGCTTGAAACTTGTCCAAAAGAGACAAGAAATGTACTTGATTTCAAACTTGTTTTGTAATAAAAAAGGGTATTTAATTCCTTGTGTTTATGAAATAAATACGAGACTTTTGTTTTCCAATTGGGTCTTGATGTTTACAAATACAACCCTTGAGGTTGAAATAAATGATGTTACGATCCTTGTGAAAAAGTCTTCCATTGTGTTTTACAAAAACTCTGAAATCAAAGCAGGTACCAATCGAGGTCGCACCCGTCTAGGGGGTCCCTGGGACGGGGTGTGACAGGTTGGTATCACAGCCACAGGTTTTAGCGAATTAGATACTTTGATCTAGTGTCTAAGCTTTAACCATGAATTTGCTTACTTTAAGATAAGGAAACAAGGTAACCTTCTGACCGGTATGTAGTTATCTGACAAACGAAATGTTCTGTCTAAGGAAAGAGTGGTGTATAAATCTCTCCTAGACCCATCATTCTTTTCTTTGAACATCTCTGTTGGAGGTACTGCTCTGGGAAGACAACTATACTTGTAGAGCTTTAGTTAAGATAAGAATACTGGCCTTAGTATCTAAGTCTTGACTAAAAGAATAAGATAAGCATTAATACTTCAAGATTGCAGATGTCTAGAGATAACTTTGTACCTGTTTATTATGATCCTAATCGTCCAATAAAGTAAGAATCACCTGAATATCATCCTTTGGGTTCACAAATGACTCCCATTTCTTCGCTTTACTACAACAACGATCCATTTGCTATCCTTCCGGATAACATCACTCCTGAATACCATCCCCAGTCCCATGATACCTCAAGCCAATAGATGGAAGCTAGATCTGATTTCAGCAATTAGAACAATGAAATCCCATTACAGCAAGGAAATGATGAGGCTGAGTCTAGTCAAGCACATCATAACATGTCGACCGAAGAAGAATCTTATCATAATAATTCTGTATCTGAACAATCTGAAACTCCAGTTTTGTATGATCCTTATATGTTTCCTGAACCAGTCTATCATAGTCCTTTTGAAACCTATTTTCAAGCTCCTCCAAAATACCAAAATGCTTATAACGATATTATCGGTGGACTTCGTGAACCTCCACCTAAATATGGTTATGAAGAAAGTATGCCTTCTTCTCCTATTGAGTGCCTAGATCGTTCGTTGCGCCAAACGGACGAAGTGACAAGGGAGAAAATCATGGATAAGGCAAGAACCAAATTTTATGGACATCAGGTCTATGAATATGGAGAAATACTGATGACCCTTAGAGAAGAGCTGATGAAGGATTAAAACCTATGTTGTATTTTATTTCCCTATAATATATTTTCTAATGATATAATAAAGTTCATTTTGTTTTACTCTATACAGCTATGGTTGGAAAAGGCAAAGGTCCTAGCTTTTTTCGTAAATTCGCTCCAGCTAATTATTTCGAACGTAAAACAAATGAAACTACTACAAAAAATAGCGAGGAAACTAAAAGTTCAACTTTTAGAAGCCTTGGAGAAATAGGAAACTCAAATGTTCTCTATAATCCTTCTATAAGTTTTCATTCTACTCCTACCGCTAGAAGCTATAATATCACTCAAATATATTCACATAATTTTTATGAATGATACGCTGAAATGCCTTATGACAATAAATGTGACACTGAAGAAGAAGAACGAGCCGATTCTAATAAACTCTACGTTCCTTACTATGAGACTGTCCCTTTCCCTGCTTCTCATGTAAATGAGAATGCATCAGGAAGCGAAAGAGAACAAATGTTGTTAAACAGAATAGCTGAGCTGGAACGAGAAAATGCTGAAATTGAAGCTCGGAATGCTTTGTTAGTCCTAGCTCTTGAAGAGAAGAATTTTAGGAATCTTTAGAAAACAAGGATTTCTACATGTATTATCTTTTTTATATATTTTATTAATAAAAAGTTTTGCTTTTAATTCCAATCTTTTTTCTTATATAGCATGTCTAAAAAAACTGGACCTTCTTATAATATAACAGGAAATAGGAAACAAGTAGTGATTGAAAATACTGCTAAAATCCTTGATTCTCGTAAAGAACTGGAGAAATTGATTGTAGAAGGAATCAATGATTCTCTTCCAATGATCTTTACCGAAATGGAAAAGAGAGAGGCAGATAGGCTATCTGTTCAACCTTCAATTCCAAAATCTGTCCATTCTCAACCTACCATTCAACATACTCGAACTATATCTCAGTCCAAACTTGTTGCTCTCAAACCAGAGGGTTCTGCTACTCATCTAACTAAGAAAACTGAGAGAAAAGAGTTTACCATAATTCTTTTGAAGATGAAGGGATGTGTAATAATTATGGTCATGTAGAGAAGAAGAGAAAGATAGTCGGCTGTACTTATAAGATGTTCCAGGATTGCAAACCTTATAACTTTTCTAGAAAATAAGGAGGAATAGCCACATTAAGGTGGATTGAAAAGACTGAATCTGTGCTTGCCATAAGCAAATGTGCTGAGGAAGATAAAGTTCTTTATGCTTCCGATCTATTTAAAGATCAAGCTTTAGAATGGTGGAGCAACATTATCGCTGCCAAGGGCAGAGAAGCAGCCTTTGCTATGGGCTGGAGTGCCTTCAAGGCAAGAGTTGAAAAGAAGTATGTTCCCCAGAATGAAAGGGAACAAATTGAAGGAAAATTCCTTAGTATAAATATGATTGGAACAAATTATCAGGAGTATTCAACTAAACTCCTTCAGTATGCTCGAATAGTTCCTCATCTTGCTACCCCTGAATCTAATCTGATAAAGAGATACATTTGGGGTTTAATCGGAGAAATCCATGAGATGGTTAATGTTGCCAATTGTGAAAACCTTGACGATGCTATGGACCTGGGAGCCTCCTTAACCAGTAGTCTGATCAGAAATAAAGAGGAGGGAAGAAAGAAGAAGGAAGCAACTGGGCAAGGCCCAAGTGGTTCTAAGAAACCAGGATCATGCTTCCATTCTCAAAATAACAATTCTTCTATTCCTGAATGTCTAAAGTGCAAGAAAAGGCACTTGGGACAATGTCTATCTGGACCTTATTGCAGCTTCTGCAAGATGTCTTGTAAGGACCAAAAATATAATAGGCTGTAGATGCATAATATGTCCCTAATCTCTTGTAATATGTATTTCATCTATGTTTAATGTAATTATTTGATGTATTAATGAAATTACATGTTTATCCTTAATGTTTACTCATATATAACGACTGTGTATTAAACGATCTGATAAATAGCGATAACGTTGATCAATCGTGCTAATGAAAGGCCCATTCGCACGAATGGATCATGAGAATGATCCATTCGCGCGAATAGCTCATGAGAATGATTCATTCGCTAGAATAAGTCATGAGAATGATTCATTCGTACGAATGAACCATTCTGATGATTCATTCTTAAGAATGAACCATTCTGCTGATTCATTCGCACGAATGAGTCCATTCACATGGCTCATTCGTACGAATGGCCTCAACACTATATATAGAACTTTCACTTCATGAGCACATAAATACAACAAAAAATACAACACATATACACATAGAACCAGACTAAGCAACAGAACACAAAAAACTCTTTGCACCTGTATTGTCGAATCTCTGTCCGTTGAGAGTTTCCAGGTCTTGTATCCAACTTCTCTACACCAAAGGGTCGATAGAAACCTTCGTTTCGACATCTAATCCGCTCGTTTCTTACGACCCGATCCGTGTCATAGATTGAATTGCCAATCAAATCGGATTCCGCACGATTTGGTTCGGTTAATGTGTTGAATCATTGGATCAAGGTAGATCCCGATCCAACAAAGTGGTATCAGAGCCATTGTGCTCTAGATTCAACATAGAAAATCTAATCTTGCTTTTTCTAGCTACTTGAATGTTATGAAGATCACTTGATCGTTGTTTAGCCACGTTCAAAACTTGTGATTATTGCTTCTGAGTGATCTGATCGTTTCAGTTTCCAGATCTGATAATAGGCTCAATCATTGGTGCTTTTTGGTGCAAAAAAGTCAAACAGCCCTCTGTCGTACGAATGGCTACTATGATGAACTTCATTCGCACGAATGGCTCCTACCATTCGCACGAATAGATCAAGTCTCTCGCTCATTTGTTCAAACTTCCAATCGCACGAATAGAAAATTCCATTCGCACGAATAGAAAATTCCATTCGCACGAATAGAAAATTCCATTTGTACGAATAGAAAATTCCATTCGCACGAATAGAAAATTCCATTTGCACGAATAGAAAATTTCATTCGCACGAATATACCCATTCGCATAAATCTCTTCTGAATTTTTTTTTTGTGTCGAAAAACTTCGTTTTTTACCATGTCGGACTTAGCCTTTGTTGCCAGTCAGAACAGTAAAATCCAAAACTTGTTATTAATCGATAATGAAGCTGGAAATGCTAACAAGGCTCCAAAACTCATGACAATGGACGAATATCATCACTGGAAAAACAGGTTTGAGATACACATTAATGGAGTTGATACAAACTTATGGATGATGATAGAGAATGGATATCAAAAAGTGTTGAGTGAGGATGGAACTCCTGTTTTGGTTTCCATTTTAAGCGAACAACAAAGAAAAGATTATGAATTAGAAAAGAAAGCATATGCTATCTTATCTCAGGCCATATCAAGAGAAATATTTCATCAATTCAGGCAGTTTACATCTTCAAAATCTCTATGGGTTGCCTTAGAACAACGTCACGAAGGAAATGCTTCGTTGAAAGCTATCAATGCTAAGGCCATTAAGAAGGAATTTGATAATTTCATGTATATTGGAAATGAGTCCTTAGATGATCTATTTGAGAGATTCTATCACTTGATGAGTGAATTGCATGCCCATGAGATCAAAACAACGAAAGAAGAAAAGGTTCAATGCATGGCAGATGCGCTACCACCAAAATGGGATTCATTCTTGATGGTTCTCAAACAGAACAATACTCTTGAAACCATTGATATCAATGAATTTCTTTAGAAATTGAGAGAACAAGAGGTGATGAATAAGTGGAAGTTAAAGAGAGGCGTACAAACTCAGGATCCTTCATTGTACTATTCCACATCAACTCAACAAAATGCTCCTTTGCAGACTGCGTTTGTATCAAACATGTCAAATGTTTCAGCCAGCCAGTCTTCAACAGCTCATGCTTCAGTTTCATCAAGCTCGGTTCCACAGCAGGGAAATACTGCTAGTACTCCTTCACCAAGCCCCATTAAATTGCAAACAGACAACTTCGACAAGGTTACTATCGAAGTGGACAAGGAACACATGGCACTGTTGTCAATTCATATGACAGTCTTGTTGCTGGACAGGTTGGAAACAGTCATCTGACAGCAGAAGACTATGCTCAGATTGATAAGGATGAAATGGATCGAATTGATATAATGTGGGCTCTTGCAAGTGCAGTCAGAAGAGCGAGAGATTATGTAAAAAGGACAGGAAAAACTCTCGAAGGGAACAAAGACACTACTTATGGTTTTGATCTGTCTGCTGTTGTTTGTTTTAACTGTGGTGAGAAAGGGCATTTTGCTAGGCAATGTGAAAAGCCTAAACAGACTGGAAACCGAAACCCTTTCAACAACCGTCAAAGCCAACCGAAGCCACAAAATCAAAATACAGAAACAAACCTTGTTCCAGTTACTCTTGCACAAGATAAGGACACTTCAAGTGGAACAAAAGCTATGGTTGTTCAAACAGATGAGACTGTTGATTGGTCTTTTAAATTTGGAGCTGATGGCAGTTCAGGGGATAGAGCTTACATGGCAAAGGCTGTAGAAATCAATGAAGAATCAGATTCTGATGCTGAGAGAGAGATTGCTTCAGAAAGTTCATCAGCTGAAGACGACACATCTTCAAACAGTTCTGGCTTCACAACTGAGAATGAAGAAAAATCATCTGTCGTCTCTTCAAGTCAATCGACAGCTGATGTGGATGATAACAATTCCTCTTCTGAATCTACCTGTAGCTGTGCTTTTATGGTAAAAACATCCACAGGCATTCAGGTAAATTCTGACAGTTTTGAAAGTGAGTCTGAATCTCAACCGTGTTTAATTTGTGATGAACTTGAGAAGAAAGTTGAGACACTTAAAAGTCACAACACAGACTTAATTGCTGATTTAACTAATTGTCTTGAAGCAAACCGTGTTTTAAAGGGAAACGAACTTGCCTTCAAAAACAAAATTGATCTTTTAAACAGGCAAGTTCATGAATTAGAAATCTGTGTTATCAACAAACAAAATGCCATCACTTTTTATTTAAACACGATTGATGAAACAAAGAAAAAGCTGGCGCTTGTCGAATGTGATTATGAAACTTTAAATCAAAAGCTGAAAAGTTATTCAAATTCTTCTTACCTTCTTGATTACATGATTTCACGTCGTCCAGGAAAGAAAAATGCTGGTTTTGGGTATAAAAATTGTCCTCCACCGGTGTTGAATACTATGGTAAACACACCGGATGATAACCCAATCATTGACTTTAAGGTCAAAACGCCACTTGTCGTTGATCCAACCGAAAACAAAATTTCTCAACCAAAGGTTAACGATAATGGTGCTTCAACCTCGAAGTCCCAGTGTGTTGATGGAATGGTAGAAGAGTGGGATGAAGACGACGATGAGTGTTCTACTCGTGGTTTGGGACACAAAAACTCGTCTGCTCCACAGAATGACAGCATTGGTATTTCAAAATCTACTTCTGAAAATGTTTTTAAAATTAAACAAACCAATTGCCGTCCATCTCATCCCACTACTTCTGATCAGAAGAGTCAAGTAACCAAAGCCTCAATCAAAAAGGTTAATTTTGTTAAAGCTGGAGAGTCTGTTCAATCAAACAAGTCACTCTCTTCAGCTGAACAAAAAGAAGCCAAGGCTGGTGGTTCAAAAACTCACCAAAGTGAAAATCAATACAGATCTCCGAGGTTGGTTGAGCGGAGATACTGTTTTGAGTGCGGTATACAAGGACACGTTGTTGTCAACTGTCCTTATCTTCAGAAGCCAAGTAAAAGAGTTAACCATTTTCCAGAAAATAAACAAAAGTTTTTAAAGTCAAAATCTAACTCTTTTACCCAACAACAAGTGCATCAAAAGAAAGTTAAACAAAAGATGCATGACTTGTTGGTCTCTGATTCGAGTTCCACACCTGTACAAATCGTTAAGCAATCCACTGTTTACCACAAACAGTCGTTGCACAAACAACATGTGTGGAAAGCAAAATCAGATGATGCTTCTGACGACTGTACTTCAAAGTCAAATGGTTGTTCCAAAAGTCCACAAGGACAGTGGATGGATTGTACTGTTGTAGATGAGACTGGGAAACCCAAGACCGTAAAGGCTTGGGTTCCTAACCTAAACTAATTACTTTCCTTCTTGTGCAGGTTGTCCTTTATAATCCTATTAGCAATAATTGGATTATTGATAGTGGGGCATCCAGGCACATGACTGGGAACTTAGCTCTCCTTTTCGACGTCAGAAATATCAAAGGGGGCTATGTTTCATTTGCAGGCGATAAAGGTGGTTTTATCTCAGCTCAGGGAACACTGTCTAATGGAGCTGTCAGCTTTGAGAAGGTCAACTTTGTCAAACAGTTGGATAACAACTTACTTTCTGTTTCTCAAATCTGTGATAAGGAGTTCAAGGTTCTTTTTGATGACAAGCATTGTTATATCTTGAAAAAGGAGTTTATGATTCCAGAAGACATGGTGGTTATGTCTGCTCCAAGAGTGAATGATCTTTATATTCTTGACATGTCACAAGCATCATCCTCAGTGTCCACAGCATCATGTTTTGTTTCAAAAGCCACTGAGAAGGATTCTATTTTATGGCACAAAAGAATGGGACATCTCAGTCTCAGAAAAATGAATCATTTGGTGCACAAAAATCTTGTTGAAGGAGTCATTGTGAAAAGTTTTCATCTTCCTGACGTGTGTGTTTCTTGCAGAAAGGCAAACAAACCAAGAAATCTCATAAACCCAAATCTCAACCTTCCATCACTATACCACTAGAGCTCTTACACATGGACTTGTTTGGTCCTATCAACCGGAAGAACATTGCTGGAGACTTATATTGTTTGGTTGTGACGGATGAGTATTCAAGATATTCTTGGGTGATGTTCTTAAAAGAAAAATCTGAAACTTTTGAATATGTGGAGATTCTGATTACCAAATTGGAGTCTTTGTATAAGTTAAAGGTTAGGAGGATCCGTTCGGACAATGGTACTGAATTTAAAAATCAGCTTATGGAAACTTTCTGTCAAAAACTTGGTATTCACCATGAATTCAGTGCGCCATATGTTCCACAAATGAACGGTGTTGCTGAGAGGAAGAATCGGACCTTGATAGAAGCTGCAAGGACTATGCTCGCTGACTTAAACTTACCCGTGCAGTTCTGGAATGAAGGTATTGCTAATGCGTGTTACACGCTCAACCGGGTTCTAGTTGTCAAGCGTCACGATAAAACTTGCTTTGAATTGTTGCATCGACGGAAACCGAACTTACAGTATCTTGAACCGTTCGGCGCTCCATGTACCATGTTGAAAAAGGATGCTCATGGCAAGTTTAACGAGAAAGTAGAGGTAGGTTACTTCTTAGGGTACAGCACTCCCAATAAAAGAGTTTACAACAAAGCTTCTGGGAATGTAGAAGAATGGTACCATGTTGATGTTCAAAAGTATACCTCTCCTGCTGCTGGAAAAGGTCTTCCTTGGATGTTTGATTATGAAGAACTTTTTGCCTCGTTTAATCTTCCTCCAGAATGTTCAGATGAGGAGGTTGCTGTTCAAATGATGTATGATGCTCAAAACGCACCTGATGAACATGTGCAACCTACTCCCTCATCATCTGACATTCCTGAGTCCTCCAATAACACACAAGTCACACAGGATGATGACTCTTCTTCTTCTTCAGAGTATGAGGGTTCTCGACAAGAAATAGACCAGGTGATTGAAGATCCTTCCCATGATGTTGTACAATTGAGTGATGATGTTTCACATTCTGTGGCAATTGAACAGAGTATCACAAACCTTGATCAAACTGTTGAGGTTCCTGCTCATCCTGTGGGTAGGATTGATAGAATTCATCCTCAACAGAACATTATTGGTGATCCCACATCTGGTGTTAAAACTAGGGGTCAGATAAACTCTGGAGTCTACTCAGAAATCATGGATTCTGGTATAGTCAACGATTGTGCGCATTCATGTTTCGTCTCGCAAATCAAACCACGGTCTATAACAGATGCTTTAAAAGAAGAATCTTGGGTAAATGCAATGCAGGAAGAACTACTCCAATTTCAGAAGCTCGGAGTTTGGAAGTTAGTTGATTTACCAAAAGGAGCTAAGAAGATTGGTACTCGATGGGTTCTTCGTTGCAAAAGGGATGATCAAGGAATAGTCATAAGAAATAAGGCTCGTTTGGTCGTTCAGGGATTTAGGCAAATTGAAGGTATAGATTACAATGAAGTGTTTGCACCGGTTGCTCGTCTGGAAGCAATTCAAATTTTTCTTGCTTATGCATCCTACAAAAGGTTCAAAGTCTATCAAATGGATGTAAAGAGTGCTTTCCTTCATGGAGAAATCAGTGAAGTCGTATACGTCAGTCAACCTCCCGGGTTTGAAGATCCTATGCATCGTGACCGTGTCTACAAATTGGACAAGGCACTGTACGGATTGCACCAAGCTCCGCGAGCGTGGTACGAGACACTTTCCACTCATCTTCTGAACAATGGATTTAGAAGAGGTGTCATCGACTGCACGTTGTTTATTCGGGAAAAGAGTGGAGAACTTTTAATGGTACAGGTATACGTGGATGACATTATTTTTGGATCGACGAATGATGTTCTGTGCAAAGAATTTGAAAGAGTTATGCAGGACAAGTTCGAGATGAGTTCCATGGGAGAGATGAAGTTCTTTCTAGGGCTACAAGTAGATCAATCTGAGACAGGGATTTTCCTTCATCAAACAAATTATGTTGGAGACATACTGAGCCGATTCAGTATGACTGATGCCAAACCTGCTGGTACTCCATTGGCGATCAATCACGGGATTTCGCCTGATGACAAGGGGGAGTATATTGATGCTACTCTCTATCGAGCCATGATCGGATCTCTCCTGTATCTCACGGCATCTCAACCAGACATCATGTTCGCCACGTGTCTCTGTGCCCGATATCAGTCAAAACCAAAAGTCTCCCACTTAATTGCTGTCAAAAGGATTTTTCGTTATCTGAAGGGTACCCCTGATCTTGGATTATAGTACTCTAATGATGATAACTTTGAGCTTACTGCATATAGTGATTCTGATTATGGTGGTTGCAAAACAGACTTCAAGTCTACATCTGCAGGGTGTCAGTTCTTTGGAAACCGTCTTGTGACATGGCAATGCAAAAAGCAGACTTCAGTGGCTACATCTACATGTGAAGCTGAATACATAGCTGCCAGTTGCTGTTCTCAGATTATCTGGATTCAACAGCAACTTCGGGACTATGGTTTGCAATTCTCTAACACTCCTATTTATGTAGATAATTCTGCTGCCATAGCTATCACTAAGAATCCGGTTCAGCATTCAAAACCAAACACATCGGCATAAAATATCACTTCATTCGTGATTGTTTTGAAAAGAAACTGATTGATGTGGTTCAAATTAACACTGATTTCCAAAAGGCCGACCTCTATACAAAAGCCTTTGACAAACCAAGATTTTTATTCTTGTTAGAGGTAAACGACATGAAAAAGAAGGATGACGTTGTTCCGGACCAAGAGTCGAGTCAATAATCATTTTTATCAATTACGTTCCTGTATATATTTTCTTTCTTGCGTTTATTAAAAATCTCAAAAACTCAAAAAGATTTTTCTTTTTAAAATTTTAGGGGGAGAAAATGTCAGTAAGAAAATGATCTCTCGCTGAGAAAAATGATAGTACACAGACGCTAGTTATCTGAGACTCCAAAAAGATTTTCTTAATTGTGTACAGTAAGATTTTCCATTTTTGTATAGTCTAAAACCCAAAAACATCTGAAAAACTCAAAAATGAGAAATCGTATCCAACCTTTGGGAAGTGATGGCACACTAACCATATGTATGAAGCACATTGCATTTAATGTCATAGTGAATAGTCACACTAAGTCGACATGTGATGCATTGATAGGCTTATCTTACTGAATCTCGACCATTGATGATCAATCTATACCATATTAGATATTGTCTTGTGAGTCACATAATGGTGAAAGGATTGACGAAAATCAACAATAGAAACTGAAGGTGTTTCTCATTCTGTGCACACCAGTTATCATCGGTTTAATGAGATATCAGAAAGTAGTTATAAAATTAAAAATTAGATTCCGAAGTCGTATACGTGCCATATTGCCTTGTAAATACCTGGCTGAAGCCGTCCATGCGATTAAGAATAAAATAAAAGTATGAATCCGAATCCGTATATATGCCATATTACCGGGTTGCAGCCTGGTTGAAGCCATCCATGGGATAAGATGAACACAAACACCGTTAGCTGAATACGTGCCATATTGCCTTGTAAATACCTGGCTGAAGCCGTCCATGAGCTGATGGCTGTCACTGTGAATACTAAAAAAAAAAAAAAAAAAATTTGGTGTAGTAAAGAAGTAACAGGGAATAACTGAGATCTCATGAACTTATGATGACTGGTTAAGTAAGTTGTGCTGATTTGAAACATTAACATGTTTTGAAAAGTAATTCAAGTCAATTCTTAACTAGTGTGGGACACACAGATAATAGACTTAATCCTTCAAGATCATCTTGTAAGTGTTGAGAAAAGGTCTGCATAAGTTTAAGATGGACAAACATATCAATGATCGCATTTTGACTAAGTGTACTTAAAGCTCAGATAATTTACAATGTTGCTGATTGCTATGAGTTTAATACTGATCCTATGTTCGGATCTTTCTCACAAAAAGATGTGTAAATACTATTGTATAGTTGTATCTACAAAATTCAAAATGTCTCAGATCATTAGTCACTAAGTCTGTATGATTTCTCATAAGGATCATTCTTACTAAGACATGCGTGTATATATCTTGTTGATATTATTTTCAGCATTACATATTCAAAAATCCAAAAATATTTTACTTTTCCTGAATTTTAGATTATCTGATAAGACTCGAACGACTGTCTGAAAATCAAAATTTGAAAACCGCTTGACTTCCTGATTGATCAAATCGTTCCTTTACTTCATAAACTATTCCAAAACTTCATAATTGATCCCTCACTTCATAATTAAATGTAAATTACTTCATAATCAAATTGTTGTCAAGACCGATGTGGTCGGATACCCCATTTAACTTGAAAAGTTTAATTTGCATAAGGGGATTATCCCATTCGTACGAATGGATGAGAAAAATGGCTCACTCGTACGAATGGATGAGGAGAATAGCTCATTCACACGAATGGACTGACCAGAATGGTCCACTCGTACGAATGAGTGGCAGAATGAATCAAGTCTGGGTCACTCGCACGAATGGACTGACCAGAATGGTTCATTCGTACGAATGAACCAGGCCATCCTATAAAAAGGCCATTCATTCGCATTCTCAGCATCATTCGCACAAATCAGAAATCCT
This sequence comes from Smallanthus sonchifolius, assembly GCA_023525975.1. NCBI lineage: Eukaryota > Viridiplantae > Streptophyta > Magnoliopsida > Asterales > Asteraceae > Smallanthus > Smallanthus sonchifolius. Next base: position 106,048,319 of record CM042018.1, read on the forward strand.
TATTCGCACGTCTGTTTGATTAAAATCTGCATTTGAACAAGTCTCCGTCCAATCACCGATCTAACGCTTGATTTTTGTTTACAGATATACCCTCAAGAGATTAATCGTCTGTATACTCGATTCTTGGATGACTCGACTAGATTTAGGGTTCAAAACCGAAAACCAAACCTAAAAAACGTAAAAAGTGACTTAATAAACCAATTAAAATGCTAAATATTGATTGAAAATCATAGTCGAGTGTGTTGGTGTCTTTTTCGGAAAATCTTTTCAAGTCTTGATCGAATTTTTGGACAAGTTGGATCGCGACCCGTCTGTCATATGAATGGACACACTCTTCATGTTCATTCGTACGAATGAGCACTCATTCACATGAATGAACACTCATTCATACGAATGAAACTCATTCGCACGAATGAATACTCATTCATATGAATGAAACTCATTCGCACAAATGTATAGGCAGAATGATCCATTCGCACAAATGAACCAACTTTTTGGGTTCATTCGTACAAAGGGAGAATGGTCCAAAAGTTCATATTTTCAAAATCTTGCATGTACTGATCTGATGTGCTTCATGTTTTTGTGTTTGCAGACTGATCGTTATGGCGCACAGAGCTCCAGTTGTTCTTAAGGCTTCAATAAAAAGCAACATATGTGCGTACATGATTCCTACATCAAAGAATGCACGTCCGTTTGTCGGCATGATCGAGTTTTTATCAAGATCAAGGATTGCTCATGCTATATCCCATCACCGGACTCCATATACGTCGCATCAAAGGGAGTTCTGGGCCTCTGCCTAGACTGACTGCGAGGTATCTCAACCGGTCATACGAGGGAAGATCGCAGGTCAAGATGTGGTTGTATCGGCAGCTCACATTCGCCGATTGTGTCAATTCGGTGATCATACTGAAGATCCAGTGACACTGGATAAATATCTGGTCCGCGGATGCTTCATGAGAATAAAGTACGACGGGAATGTAGCAGAGGGAGTTTTAAACAAAGCGAACCTCTGTCCCCAGTACAAGTATCTTGGACATGTTCTTCTGCATTGCCTCGGTTCCCGTCGTGGCGGATTTGATGATATGCGCGAAACAATTCAAAGCGCATTCGTTGCACTGGTGTTGAACATTCCGTTCAACTTTTCCGAGATGGGGTTCACGCATCTTAAGGAAAACATCTATCTTAAGGGGGACAATGCATATCTTATGTACCCCAGATTCTTACAAATGATAATAGATGACCAGCTTCCTCTTCTGCCAAGGTCAGCCATCGACATGATCAAGCTAGAACACATGACGTATGTCACTCTAAACAGGGTACAGACCTACAGGGGCAGACCAACAAAGCCACCTCACAAACGACTTATTGGACATCTGGCAAATCCAGATTATGTGGCACCAGCAAACAGAAAATGGCGTCACGATAACAGTGATTCTGACAGGGAGGATATTGTTGTACCTCCAGCTGATGACCAAGATGATGACGACCAAGATGGTCAGGGAGATGGTGGCAATGCTCCTAATGTTCCATCTATCGCTGCCACCACCCCCACTGTTGCCGCTATCGATTCTTCCCTTCCAACTAACCCAGAAGACGTTAACCTGGACACCGTCCTGTTTACTGATTCTGAGGACACTGAAGACGAATTTGTAATCAGTCAACAAGGGGCAAGATTGGTCGCAACAAAACGAAAAAGGGGAGCAGATCAAGGAAGCTCAAGGGTTGATGATGACGTCAGGGATGCTGACTTTGTCCCTGACTGTCCACAAGTATCTGCTGCTCCTTCTTCCCAATCTTCCCTAGTCAAGAAAGGAAGAGGAAAGAGAATGGCCAAACGCCAAAAGTTTAAACTTGTTAGAAGGACGAAGAGCACCTCTGCCACTACAGCAATTGCCACCAGGTCTGAGGCTCCAATGTCAACATCTATGCCTCAGACACAAACTGTGCCTCCTCCCATCTACACGACTGCTCCTACATCACAGCCATCAACTATTCGAGCTGAATCTTCAATGTCACTGCCGACTGTCTCTCTACACGACAAGATCAGTACTTTAAACAGTTTGGTACTTCGTTTACTGGCTCAGAATGAAGAGCAATCAAAGCGTATTGACCAACAGGGCTCGCAGATCAGTCAGTTGACTCTGCAAAATATTGAACAAGCCCAAGCCATCACAAGTCTTTCCACTAGGTGTAATGATCAACAAGCCCTCCTTCTCACTGCTACAAACCAGAATCAACAGTTGTCTAAAACTGTTGATGCACATGCTCAGAGGATACAAAGGCTTGAGGAGGATAATAAGAGACTGTTGGAAGACTTAGAAAGCAGAAGAGACCCGACACCCAGAATTGAGGGTGCTCGCAATGATGATGATGACGATGAGGATGATGATGATGACGATGATGATAGTGATGATGATGACAATAATGACAAAGATAAGGATGATGGTGCCAATGCTGGTGCTGCATCAAGTGCTTCAAAGACAGCAGAAGCAGAGGCACGCACAAAGCAAAAATCAGACAAATCAGAAGGCCCATCATCAGATACACAAAAGGGCACTGAAGGTTGATAGTTTTTTGTTTTAAGTGTTTTAAGTTGTCTTATTGTAAATATTAGATTATTATGTAAATAATTTCAGTTTTATTTTGATTAAATCAATGAAATTTCAAATTCTCACATGTTTATTCTTTGTTTGTTTATGAAAATAGTTTTGGATGTGATGCCTCTCAAGCAACAACCTTCAAAGTTAACTTATGTGCTTGACATGCAAGGGATCATCCAACATTCAGTTATTTATGACAAAGAGGAAGGGGAAATCGTACACTGCTTGTCAAAAGAACAGATTGCCGAGCTATTTCAAATGAATCCCGACGAAGTCATCACTGAAGAGGCATCTGTTCCTACAACTGATTATCCCTCCTCTGACGAACTAGAAGACGTTGATGAGGTTGAAGTCGAAGACATCACTGATCAAGAATATCCAAAGTACACATCAGTAGATGGTGATGATCTTCCCTCCTTCGCAGACTTATTCACTCAGCAGTCCGACGAGGAGGTCAACCGCATTATCGACAACAAAGGAGATAAAGCCGGTCCCTCCACTATTGACATTGACGAGCTGAATGAACGTAAAATTCAGTGGATGGAATACATGGCCGAATTAAAGAAGAACTCAAAACCCTCCCCTCCAACCAGGTACACTAAAGTTTATCGACTCAAAGGACACAAGTCTGATGGTCGTATAATCAGTTGGGCATACTTCAACGACTTAAGCTGCTATGCTATAAAAAGAGAGAAGGGCATACAATATTTCAGGTACCCTCATGACTTCAAGACGCTGCCCGCATTTGAAGTAAATCAATTGGCGCGTCTAAAGCTTCTATACAGCGAATCTTCCGGTCTATCCGAATGGTTTGAACGTCAATTACAATACGAATACCGGAAGAAGTGGGTGAACTTCAAGCCACAAATGCCTACACGTTACATTCATAAAGAAAAGGTTCATCCAATCACCAAGAAGCCTCTAATTGTCTTAAAGTGGAAACCTCCAACGATTATGAAGAAGATTCCTTTAAGGAAAATGATACAGGACTTCTCAGATCAGTTCAAATGGTGGTACTATGATGGGCGTACTGGTGAAGCTGTTATAGTGCTTTGTAAAGAAGGGTCATGGGAGACCATCAGGGTCTTTGATCCCTTGTGGCTGACCAACTTGTCTGAACAAGATGTTACAACTTTATACAAGTGTCAACCGTTTTTTGAAGTTGCAGATATAGACCAGGCGTTGCAGTATGTGAAAGTGATACGTATATGCTTTGCTTTTGACATACACGCCGGAGTTAACTGGAAAACTCGTACAAAAGAGATGTTGAATACCAACTAATGTTAGTTAGGTCATTTTGAAGGGATCTAGGTCCAAGGGGGAGTATGTAGATGCATAATATGTCCCTAATCCCTTGTAATATGTATTTCATCTATGTTTAATGTAATTATTTGATGTATTAATGAAATTACATGTTTATCCTTAATGTTTACTCATATATAACGACTGTGTATTAAACGATCTGATAAATAGCGATCTGATAAATAGCGATAACGTTGATCAATCGTGCTAATGAAAGGCCCATTCGCACGAATGGATCATGAGAATGATCCATTCGCGCGAATAGCTCATGAGAATGATTCATTCGCTAGAATAAGTCATGAGAATGATTCATTCGTACGAATGAACCATTCTGATGATTCATTCTTAAGAATGAACCATTCTGCTGATTCATTCGCACGAATGAGTCCATTCACATGGCTCATTCGTACGAATGGCCTCAGCACTATATATAGAACTTTCACTTCATGAGCACATAAATACAACAAAAAATACAACACATATACACATAGAACCAGACTAAGCAACAGAACACAAAAAACTCTTTGCACCTGTATTGTTGAATCTCTGTCCGTTGAGAGTTTCCAGGTCTTGTATCCAACTTCTCTACACCAAAGGGTCGATAGAAACCTTCGTTTCGACATCTAATCCGCTCGTTTCTTATGACCCGATCCGTGTCATAGATTGGATTGCCAATCAAATCGGATTCCGCACGATTTGGTTCGGTTAATGTGTTGAATCATTGGATCAAGGTAGATCCTGATCCAACATAGGATGACGCATCAAAGAATCACCGAGTTGTTCAAAAGTTCGGATGACGAAGATTGAAAGAAGCAAGAAAGTATCCGGCAGCATGCTTCGTCCAGCAGCATACTTCATGCAGCAGCATACTTCATCCAGCAGCATACTTCAGAGCCAGCAGCATACTTGAAGTATGCGGTTCCCGACAACATACTTGAAGTATGCGGCCGCATACTTGAAGTATGCGGTCCAGGCCCCGGCCCACCAAATACTTTTGTCTTGGTTATAAATAGCTTATCTTGTAATAGTATTCAGGTTAGACAAGTTGGACGTCTGAGACAGTCAGAGGGTTAGACGAGTTGTTGAGCGACATTTGTATTATTTTTCTGTGATTAATCAATATACGAATCGTTTGACAATCATTGGTGTCTCGTCATTACTGTTTGTACCTACAAGTCACGTGTCGAGTCTGTTTCTGCTAGGTTCAACACGCCGTTGAATCCGTTGATTGAAGATCCTCAGGAATCCGGACCTTACAATTTGTATCAGAGCCTTAGCGCTCATTCGGTGAAGCTTGCAACAGATTTATTTGACTCATGAGGTATCAAAGTTACTGATTTTGCTTTTATTTGAACTGACTTGTGTTTGGAAGAGTTTATGGACAGATTGAGAGGTATTGGACCTTGTTTCTGTCACGTTTGTTGAAGTTTACGGTTGATTAGTTGATTTGTCGGCTTGAAAATCAAAGTTTTCGGTTAATTTCTTCATCTGGAAGTTTGCGGTTACTCAAGTTTGCTGTCACTTAGGTTTGCGGTATTTGAAGTATACGGTATTCGAAGTTTACGGTATTGAAGTATACGGTCTTGAATTATACGGTCTTGAAAATTTGCGGTATTGAAGTATACTGTCTTGAAAGTTTGCGGTTTTTCAAAGTTTGCGGTTTTGGAAGTTTGCGGTTTTGAAAGTTCGTGGTTTTTCGAAGTTTGCGATTTTTCAAAGTACTTGTCATCAGGTGCGAATACTTTTTGTTACGTGAACTTACGACATGGGAGAAAGTAGAAAGGATATACTGAAGCAAAAGTTTAATATGTTCAATCATGTTCGGGGTGGAAATTTGGAAGCTCAAATCAATAGATTCACGCAATTGATGACAGAGATGAAGAGTGCTAAAACAGAGTTGACAAAGGGAGAAATCAATAAAAGGCTACTCAACTCTTTACCAATAACCTGGAACTTCAATTGCACCACCATCAAAAGAACCAAGGATATGTATCAGACATCCTTGAGTGAGCTGATCTCTATTCTGTACTCTTATGATATGGATGATAAATAGTGTCACCTTAATCATATCAGTTCAATGGGTGTTTCTGAAATTGTTGAAGCTAGTACATCTACTTCAAGTGAATCAAAGGCACTTGTGAGCCAGCAGGACATGAGTGATAAAGTTCAAGATTTGGAAGTGAAACAACATCATGCCTTCGTAGTTGAGGTCACCGACACTGAGGTAACCAAAGATCTTTGCTCTGCTATTTGTATTGAGAAAGTCAATCGTTACAAACATGATAACGATATCTTAAATCAAGAAATAACAAAGCTTAGATATTCTAACTCAGAACACGAACGATCAGAAAAGATTTTCAAAGATAAAATTGAAGCAAGCAAAAATGATTTTTCAAAACTGGAATTGGACTTTAGAAATAAGGAATGTCTTTATCATGATGCATTAAAACGGATAGACGACCTTAGCTTAAAATTAAATGATGTTGATTGGCAAATACTAAACTAACAATCGAGAAAATTGACCATTCTCGATCGGTTGTTTATGACATGTTAGATTCCCAAGTTAGAAAGAAAGGGAATCCAGGGGTGGGTTATCATGCAGTGGAACATCCATTTAATGAAAAATTTCATATTTACCAAATGATTACCCTGAAAATGTTGAGAGGGCTTACGGTCTGGGATGTGAGCCTTCAACATCAAAGCAGTTCACTCCTGTGACTGCTAGTCCCGTGACCCCATGTGTGAATATTGCTAATGTTTCTAAGCCTTGTGCAGAAGAATGTTTAGTAGAAGATTGGGATACCGATGATGAGGAAGAGAGTAAGGAAAGAGAGCCTAAGAGTGTTAGAAAGTTTGTCCCTAGAAAAACTGATGATACTTTTGGAAAAGGGAATCAAATTAAGTTTGTGAAGGGTGGTGAATTTGAAAAAGAAGAAAATATCTTTAAAGAAAGTAATCATGATTTTGTCAAAAACAATGTTACAAATTCTAGAAAGGTTAATAAAAGAAACTCAAAACCATCTGTCAATCAATTGAACCATAAACAATCTCCTCAAAAGTTTACAAAGAATGGATTTTATTCAAAATTTGGTAATCATCATAGAGTTTTTGAACAAAAATTTAAAAGAGAAGAGAGAGATTGTATCAGGAGAAATAATAGAGAATATGATAGAGAGTTTGTTAGGAGAGATGAAAGAAGAGATCACAGGCACACTGAGAATACAGGTTACTTGAAAAGGTCACCTCCTTAGTCATCATCATGGTTCGATCGATCAGGATATGCTCCTTATGCTAGGAAACGGACATGCTACACATGTGGCAAAGCAGGTCACATTACAAGAAATTGCAGACGTCATCCTCATGAGCCCTATTATTTGAAAAATCAGAGGGTTACACCAAGGGAAAAGTGTTATTCTAAGCCAATGAAGGTTGAAAAACCTAACGCAATGAAGAATAAGCATCCCAAAGTTAAGCCTTATGATGGTGATTGTAATGCTGCTAAGAACAAACAAAAGGTTTTTCGTGAAAACAAGCAATGTAAAAAACCTAAACAGGAATAAAAACCTAAAGTTGGTACTCCTAAAGAAACTACAAAGTTTGTTAAACCTACACCAATTTGGAAAACTAAATCAAAAGCAGTTGAATCACCAGTGTTAGAGAACAGTAAGGATATGTGTTTACAGGAAGTATCTTACATTGATGCTTTGGGCGTAACCAAGACCACTATGGCTTAGGTACCTCTGTCCAACTAACTTGCTTGAATCACGCAGGAACGGCCAAGGAGGACTGTCAACAACCTATGGTACGTTGATAGTGGTTGTTCCAGGTACATAATGCGGGACATCTCTCTACTACATGACATCAAACACTTTGATGGAGGGTATGTTTCCTTTGCATGAGATAAATGAGGTAAGATCAGCATGAAAGGTACGGTCACTAATGGTACTCTTTGCTTTGAGGATGACATTTGTGTTTAAGATGTTTTTATAAAATCCTTTGATCTGACCAGATTCATTTTTCTGGTTTAGTGTTTCAAAATGTTCTGCTTCGATTAACGAGTCACAAGTTCGGTCACGAAAAAATAATTTTTGTTTATTTTGTCTTTCTTAGGATATAATTTTATTTTGTTTATTAGTTGTACAAAAGCAAAAGTTTTGGGGGAGAAAATTCAAAAAAATTATCAAAAAGATTTTATCTTTGAGTATTTCTATTTTTATGTCCAGAAAAATACAAAAAAGATTTCATGTTTATGTCTTATTTTATTACTATAAAAATTGAGAACTCTGTCAAATGGGAAATGATAGTACATCATTTTAGAGGTTGGATCATCATATGTAAGGCCTCCAGTTGAAAAGATTAGGATCTTAGGGTGATATGCTGATAGGCTCTGCTAAAACTGGAAAGACAGCATGATAGTGTTTTACTTAAACATAAAGGTCATTGTCGAAGTGGGGAACATCTCATAGATTGGTAGAATAATTATTCCCTGTTAATAATCGAGCACTTAAACATAAAGATTGGTGAACTGTGGATTAACATAATATATCTGGATTGCACAAACCGAGACCCTTCACAAAGGGGTTGCAAGTTGACTTGATACAAGTCTGTACATATATATATATATATATATATATATATATATATATATATATATATATATATATATATATATATATATATATATATATATATAGATAAAAGAGATGCATTGCCATGCAATAGGTGAAAAGACACTTAATGATAGTGCAAAGCTACTCTGCAAAGCAGAATTCTGAGCAAAAAGACACGCAATGTTAATGTCGTGCTATAGGAAAATTTCAAAAAGATATGTCTAAAGACGTACATATAAGTATACTTGTAAATATTTTTCTCTTTAGGAATATGTGACTGGGAAGGAATCTCTTATCAAGGCATGTAAGTACGTCGTGCTATATTTTTTATCACATTTGTCAGAGATCTCCTAAACAGTTTATTGACCCGTGCTAGTTATGCTCTTTTAGTTATTATTTAGGTGCTCAAAAGATCACGAGGAAGGGAAGGTTTATCCGATAAGTTATGGGGTCCATTCAGTTCATCAAAAATTCATCTAATTCACATTATAATAAATGCAGGTTTCTGAGATGTGAGTGTGGGACCCACTAAGGCATGAATAACTATTACCTGAAAAACATGATAACATCATTCACTGCTTGCTTGTCAACTAAGGTATAAAAGTTTGAGTTTAGAAGGATACAATATATTGGCAATCACCGAGACCTATCTAAGAAAATGAATGGCTAACAAATATGCCTTGGTCTGCTTTAGAATGATATGATTCCATAACAGAGTTTCTCTCAAAAATGTTGTGTGTTTGTCTGCTGTTATGAAAAGAACAAAAAAATTTTGTGTTTTTAACTTAGTTTGAGTCATTTTATATTTATCTTACTTTTGTGTTTATTATGTTTTTCATCAAAAATTGACTGTTCTTGTTTGATTCAATAATCATGAAAAAGAGGTTTTTATTGAAAAAAATTGGAAAGTTTCAAGGTTTTATGATTTTGAGCATACTTGCATTTTGCGCATACTTGTATTTGAGTGAACTTTCAGTAGCAACAAGATAACATTCCTTATCCAAGGGATGATGAAGAACAGATCAACACTGTTGCACCAAGTGTCATCATTGCCGAAAAGCACGATATCTTCCAAGAAGAAAATAAAGAAGAATATGTTGACTCTTCAGAAACCGAAAGTGACAGAGAGAAAGTACCGATCAACAAACATCATAAAGGGATATTTCAAAAGAGAAAGGCTATTGGGAATCCTCCTCCTAAACAACTCTTCTCAACATGTTGATGATTTTAATGAGGCAGATTATGATCTTTTTGTGGATCGAACTCCGAAGAAAAGAACGAGTGCAAGTGAACAAAACATCAATCTCAACAACTACAGAGTCGTTCGTGAAGGTTTTGGGAATGGCTCTAGAAAAGAAGTTATTGCAAGAGGTGGTAATCATTAAGTCGATTTCAAAATTTGAAGACTGCTTTGAATGCATCCGCCTAGGGGGAGTTTGTAAGGACCAAAAATATAATAGGCTGACGCATCAAAGAATCACCGAGTTGTTCAAAAGTTCGGATGACGAAGATTGGAAGAAGCAAGAAAGTATCCGACAGCATACTTCATGCAGCAGCATACTTCATCCAGCATCATACTTCACAGCCAGCAGCATACTTGAAGTATGCGGTTCCCGACAGCATACTTGAAGTATTCGGCCGTATACTTGAAGTATGCGGTTCCCGACAGCATACTTGAAGTATTCGGCCGTATACTTGAAGTATGCGGTCCCGGCAGCATACTTGAAGTATGCGGCAGCATACTTGAAGTATGCGGTCCAGGCCCAGGCCCACCGAATACTTTTGTCTTGGTTATAAATAGCTTATCTTGTAATAGTATTCAGGTTAGAGAAGTTGGACGTCTGAGACAGTTAGAGGGTTAGACGAGTTGTTAAGCGATATTTTGTATTGTTTTCAGTGGTTTATCAATAAACAAATCGTTTGACAATCAATTGAGTTTCGTCCTTATTTTTTTTACCTACAAGTCACGTGTCAAGTCTGTTTCCGCCAGGTTCAACACGTCATTGAATCTGTTGATTGAAGATCATCAGGAATCCGGACCTTACATGTCTGGACACAAAACAGAAGATTGTTACAAAAAGAAACCCATCACCTGCTATGAATGTAGTGAGGCTGCCCACATCAAAAGCTATTGTCCCAAGCTAAAGAAGCCTGAAGGGACAAGTCCTAAACCCACTGAATGAGTAAAGAAGAATGCACGAGCATTCGTTCTCAATACTCATGAAGCAGCAGGTATGCCCGACGTCACTACGGGTATATTTCTTGTCAATGATATTTATGCTCGAGTTTTGTTTGACTCTGGTGCAAACCAAAGTTTTATATATCATAAATTATATAGACTGTTGAATAAAACTCTTGCTAAATTAGACAAGAAATACGTGGTAGAAACTGCCAATGGGGACCTAGTCCAAATCTCATAAATCTTAAATGATTGTATCATCACACTATCAAGACATGCTATTCCTGTACAACTATTGCCAATGACTTTGGCAGGTTTTGACATTGTCCAAGGAATGGATTGGTTAGCCTCTAACCAAGCCCATATCCTGTGTGATAAGAAAGCTATAGAGCTTTCTTAGCCAAAAGGCAATATCATCACTATAAATGGTGATAAATTATCCAACTCCGTTAGAATATTTTCAATGTTGAAAGCCACAAAATATTTACGCAAAGGGTGCTTAGCATACCTCATATCTGTAAACACCGACACTAAAAAGAATATTGAAGATGTGCCGGTTGTGGCTGGATTTCCTGATGTTTTCCCTGACGAACTGCCTGGAATTCCACATGAGAGAAGTGGAATTCAGAATTAATCTTGTACCTGGTACAACACCTATTGCTAAAGCCCCATACAGATTAGCTCCAACTGAGATGGCAGAAATGAAGAAACAGTTAGATGAATTGCTCGAGAAAGAATTCATCAGACCAAGCTCGTCGCCTTGGGGAGCTCCAGTCTTATTCGTTAAAAAGAAAGACGGTACAATGCGTATGTGCATTGACTATCGTGAATTAAATAAAGTCACAATAAAGAACCGTTATCCGCTTCCCAGAATTGATGATCTCTTTGATCAACTTCAGAGAGCTCGATGTTTCTCGAAAATCGATCTTTGTTCTGGCTATCATCAATTGAAAGTCCAGGAAGAAGATATTCCCAAAACAGCTTTCAGAACTCGATATGGTTATTATGAGTTCAGGGTAATGCCGTTCGGACTTACTAATGCACGAGCAACTTTCATGGACATGATGAATCGAGTTTTCAAACCTTACTTGGATAAATTTATTATCGTATTCATTGACGATATCCTTATTTACTCCAAAAGTAAGGAAGAGCATGCAAATCTTCTGAAAATATTGCTTGAACTTTTGAGAAACAAAAAGCTATATTCTAAGTTTTCAAAATGTGAATTCTGGCTGTCAGAAGTTCAATTTCTTAGACATGTCATCAATGCTGATGGCATCCAAGTCGATCCTATCAAAATTGAAGCAATATCCAATTGGGAAATCCTAAAATCACCAACTGAAATCCGAAGTTTTCTCGGTTTAGCTGGTTACTATCGGAGATTCATCCAATATTTCTCTCGAATTGTTGTTCCATTAACTTCTCTGACTCGCAAGTCAGTTAAGTATGAATGGGGACCTAAGCAATCACAAGCCTTTGAAACTCTGAAACAGAAACTGACACAAGCACCCATGCTGGCTTTACCAGATGGAAACAAAGGCTTTTACAGTATACTGTGATGCTTCACACACCGGCTTTGATTGTGTGTTAATGCAAGGGAGCAAAGTCATTGCTTATGCTTCCCGACAACTGAAAACTCATGAAAAAATAATATGACTCACGATTTAGAATTGGGCGCCATAATCTTCGCACTAAAATTATGGAGGCACTATCTATATGAAGTTAAATTCATCCTATTCACTGATCATAAAAGCCTAAAGTATATATTCAGTTAGAAAGAACTGAATATTAGGCAAAGGCGTTGGATGGACGTCCTGAATGATTGCGATTGTGAAATCTATTAATTTAAAGGCAAAGCTAATGTTGTAGCTGACGCCTTGAGTAGAAAACAACATGAGAAACCTAAACAAGTTCGTGCTTTAAGACTCGATCTTCAAATCGATCTTATTTCTCGTATTAAGGAATCTCAAAAATTTGCCTTACAAGAACCAAACCTCGAGAAAGAAGGTTTAGGAGGCATGATTAAACAACTGGTTAAAGGTGATGATGATATTCTTAGAATGAATAAGAGAATCTGGGTTCCTATCTATGGAGACATGCGTGAAGAAATTCTCGAAGAAGCTCATAAATCTAAGTATAGGATGCATCCTGGAAGCGATAAAATGTACAAAAGCCGTCTGGCTTGTTACAGCAACTTGAAATTCCTGTTTGGAAATGGGAGACGATAACCATGGATTTCATTACTAAAATTCCCCAAACCAGTCGAGTGAATGATACTATCTGGGTTATCATTGACAGACTTACTAAGTGTGCTCATTTTCTTCCCATGAAAGAAACGTTCAGCATGGATAAGCTGGCACAACTATACGTTAATAAGATTGTATCTTTACTCGATGTGCCACTGTCTATTGTGTCAGATAGAGATAGTAGATTTACTTCCAGATTCTTGCAAAGCTTTCAAAAAGCCATGGGTATAAAATTGAATCTTAGCACTGCCTACCATCCTCAAACGGACAGGCAGAGCGAAAGAACGATTCAAACTCTAGAAGATATGTTAAGGGCTTGTGTTATTGATCTTGGGGGAAGTTGGGATGACCACTTCCCTCTAATGGAATTCTCCTATAACAATAGCTATCATACGAGTATACAGGCCGCTCCTTTTGAAGCCTTATATGGTCGTAAATGTCGAATTCCGATCCGTTGGTCTGAAATAGGAGAAAATCAGTTATCCGGTCCTGATATAGTTCTGGAAACAACTGAGAAAATCGTTCAAATAAAAGATAGATCGAAAGCGGCTCGTGATCGTTAAAAGAGTTATGCTGATAGAAGACGCAAGCCGTTAGAATTCAACGTCGGTGACAACGTTCTGTTAAAAGTTACACCATGGAAAGGCGTTGTAAGATTTGGGAAGAAGGGAAAACTTAGTCCTAGATTCGTAGGACCATTCAAAATCCTGAAAAGAGTTGGGCCTGTGGCCTATCAACTCAAATTACCAGAAGAAATGAATGGAGTACATGATGTATTCCATGTGTCAAATCTGTGCAAGTGTTTAGCAACTAAATCTCTCGTAATACCCCTACACGATGTAGAGGTAGATGAAAAGTTGAAATTTGTGGAACAACCTTTGCAAATCGAGGACAGGCAGGTAACATAAACATGTCAGCAGCTGAACTAACAGCACTAATCAATGACAGTGTAACTAAGGCACTGGCAACACATATTGCTGCAGGTAAACTCGAATACCCCTCGACTCTAGCAAGTCGACTGCTTACACTCAAATCTTTTCTGAATCTTATATACTCAATCATACATCTGTTTTCAATCCAGGATAACAAAACAACCAACCGACCTGCACATTTAAGACCTTCATGGACTGTAAGCCCCACACTTTCAGTGGAGCTGAAGGAGCAGTTGGTTTGCTCCGTTGGTTCGAAAAGGTTGAATCAGTGTTTGCCATATGTAATTGTCCAGAGACCAACCAGGTCAAATTTGCATCAGGAACTCTGGAGGGTCCTGCCCTCACCTAGTGGAACTCCCAAGTCCAGATGCTGGGTCTGGACATGGCTAATTCTCTGCCATGGGAGGAGTTTAAGACAATGATGATGGAGGAATATTGCCCTCGTGATGAGATCCAGAAACTGGAAGGGGAATTATGGAACCTGAAGATGGAGGGTTCTGAGATCGAACTCTACACTACCTGCTCTCATGAGCTTGCTGTCATGTGTCCCCACATGGTGACCCCCACATACAAAAGGATTGAAATGTATATCAACGGTCTAGTACCCCAGATCCAGAGTATGTTCACCTCTTCAAACCCCACTACCATACAACAGACCATCAGGCTTGCTCACAAACTGACCGATCAAGCGGTGACTCAGGGAACTCTACCCCCGAAAGGTTCCACTTCCAAAGTCACTGACAACAACAAACGCAAGTTTGACAACAGCACCAACATAAAGGGTTTCCATTCAAACCAACCCCACCAACAACAACATAGGTTCGAACCTATAAAAAGTTTTAACCACTCGACCTCTTTGGGTCAGAATCAGAGTGGTTATGCTGGGAGATACCCCAAGTGCCACAAATGTGGGTATCACCACACTGGTACTTGTGATAGGCAGCGTTGCTAGCGGTGTGGCAAGATGGGCCACGCTGTGAAAGACTGTAGGGTTGAACTTCAACCTAAACAACCTTTTCAGCCACAAGGATCTATGATGTGTTAGTATTTACACATCTTTTTGGCACAAAACTTCGCTCATTTAACGATAAATTCTTGGTTATATTCAACGTTTAGGCACTTATTTGCTTCATTTCCTGTTTTGTAGGTTTTTGTGAAGCTTGTGAACAAACAAGAAGATTCCAGGATAAAAAGTGAAGTTTTTAGGGTTTCTGTGATGAAGGCACGGTCGTGCCTAACTTGCAAACCCTAAGCACGGTCGCGCCCCGTACATGGCACGACCGCGCCAAGCCAAAAGGCAAGGCACAACCGT
Source organism: Smallanthus sonchifolius (assembly GCA_023525975.1). Classification (NCBI taxonomy): domain Eukaryota; kingdom Viridiplantae; phylum Streptophyta; class Magnoliopsida; order Asterales; family Asteraceae; genus Smallanthus; species Smallanthus sonchifolius. The sequence goes on from CM042018.1 coordinate 106,063,500, forward strand.
GCCCTGCCTCCACACGATCGCGGGAACACCCGTGAGTCTGACACCTCGAAGCAAGAAACCCAATGGAAGCTCCGGATCGGTCAACCCTCTGTCGCACGGTCGCGGCAAAGACCTAGACGCGACCGCGCCTTTGCACTTGGCACGGTCGTGCCTCCCCTTTTCTATTTAAACAGAACTTAAACTCTCACTCAGACATCAAGCAACCAGGGGAGAAAGTCTACTATTCCAGCTCGTATTTCTCTTGTTCCAGCCATATTTCAAGATTCTTGGAGAGGATACAACATCAAGAGGATCATCTTACATCAACAACAACATTTAGGCTTGGAGGAGTGGTTTGATTCTTGTTTTCATATCATGTTTCTCACTACTTTTCCCTGTTTATTTGTAATTCTTGTGCTCATGATGGGCTAAAACTCCTGTTCACTTTGGTTTAGATGAAGTTTAGATACATTTAACAACATTCATGGATTATTGGCAATTATTGTGTTAATGTTATGACAACCGTATGATTATTCTTCAATGAAATTATGTATTCAAGTGTTTTGAGATGTTTACAAGACTTGTGTTTGTGTATATCATATTATGTTGGAAAACTTATGGTTTATGCTTATATTCATAAATTGGTGTATGTATTTATACTAGTTTATGGCTTTTGACTAGGAATGGTGAATGAAGTCTTGTTTATGAATCATTATATTTGTTTGTGTATCCTTATGCTTATGTTTGGAAAGACAAAGTGTTTGTTAGAATGTTTCATGCTTAGTTTTATGTTTATCTAGGAATTGTTGACACATTCTCCTAATTTATATAATCTTTACATGAACATTGTATGTTGAAGAAATGCATATTGTTGTCTAATTTAATCAACTTGAGGTGGGTAGTGTGTTGTTCATATTATCTTTCCAACTAGTTGTTGGACTAGCGTACCTTAATCGGAAACTAGTTTAATCTTTATAAACATTAACATGATTGTTAAACACGTGAGCTTCATTGTATGATTTTAGGTGGTTAGTTTGTATAATTCATGCTTGCTTTCCGAATAGTCATTTGATTAGATATCTTTGACAAGAGTTTAGTCAATTTATGTTTCGTGTGATTGCCATGTTCCTATGAGTGTATTGGATGTATTCTAGATGGATTCGACACCGAAGTGATATTTTCTCCCTAATCGTTTGTGACCTTAGCTTAGTTTTCATATATTTGCATGTTAGTTAATTAAACAAAACTCTTCAAAATATCTTTATACCCTCACTTGATTAGATTTTAGTTCCGGTTTATTATCGCATTCCACCGTGTCCACGGATTGATATCCGGTTCTTACCTTTACTATATTGCTATCCGACGGGTACACTGCCCGATGTGTGTGTGATTAGTCTTTGGTGAAAACCCTTTTTAAAACTAATACTGTACGATAAATCTCTATTAAAATATATATAGTTTCACACGCATCAATCTACCAAGGGTTATTTCGAATGCGGTAAAGAAGGACACTTCCGAAAGGATTGTCCACAGTTGAAGAAGGGTGGTAATGGCAACAACAACAACAACAACGGTAACAATAATGGCAACAATGGCGGTAATGGTGCGAATGGATGAGCCTTCGTCATTGGATCCAGAGAAGCAAGGAATGACTACAACGTAGTTACCGGTAAGTTCCTCCTGGACAACTATTTTGCTTCCGTACTGTTTGAAACTGGTGCTGATAGGAGTTTCATGTCTAATAAAGTTAGTAACTTATTAAGACAAACTCCAACCCAGCTAGAAGCTAAGTACACCATAGAAATAGCTGATGGACAGATAATTGAAGCAACCCACATTCTTAAGGGATGCAAACTTGAATTGGCTGGTCATAAACTTGACATTGACCTCATGCCAGTCACACTCGGTAGTTTTGATGTAATTGTTGGAATGGATTAGTTATCTAAGAACCAAGCCGAGATTATCTGTCGTGAGAAAATTGTTCTTCTTCCTCTCCCTAGTGGAGAAACTATTTATGTTCAAGGCGAAAAGAGTAGTGCAGTCGTTGGCATCATATCATTTATGAAAGCACAAAAGTGTCTACGTAAGGTTCATACTGCCATTCTGGCTCTCGTCGCCGAGCAACCATCTGAGGAGAAGAAGATTGGCGACATCCCGATCGTACGTGACTATCCAGAAGTATTTTCCGAAGACTTACTTGGTCTTCCACCGCATCGTCAAGTCGAATTTCAAATTGACCTAGCACCCGGAGCAGCACCTATTGCTCCGGCACCATACAGACTTGCACCCAGTGAGCTGCAAGAGTTGTCTACACAATTGTAGGAGTTGTTGGATAAAAGTTTTATTCGACCTAGCTCATCGCCATGGGGAGCTCTAGTCATGTTTGTCAAGAAGAAAGACGGTACTTTCCGCATGTGCATTAACTACCGTGAGCTTAACAAAGTAACCATCAAGAACCGTTATCCTTTACCCCGCATCGATAATCTGTTTGATCAACTCCAGGGATCAAGTTTCTATTCCAAGATAGATCTTAGATCCGGTTATCATCAGTTGAGAGTCCGAGAAGAAGAAATCTCAAAGACAACATTTAGAACTAGATATGGTCACTACGAATTCATGGTCATGCCATTCGGACTGACCAACACACCCGCGGTATTCATGGATCTCATGAACCGTGTGTGTAAACCTTACCTCGATCAGTTTGTTATCGTCTTCATTGACGATATTCTCATCTATTCCAAGAATAAGGAAGAACATGAGGAGCATCTGTGTTTGATTTTGGAATTGCTAAAACAAGAACAGTTGTACGCAAAATTTTCCAAGTGCGAATTCTGGATTCGTGAAGTGCAATTCTTAGGGCATGTAGTCAACGAGAAAGGAATACATGTCGATCCATCTAAAATAGAAGCCATCAAGGATTGGGCGGCACCGACAACTCCGACTGAGGTGCGACCATTTCTGGGATTGGCTGACTATTACCGTCGTTTCATCGAGGGATTCTCCAAGATTGCTCAACCCCTCATTGCCCTAACTCAAAAGGGTAAACCCTATAACTGGGGTGACACCCATGAGTCAGCATTTCAAATGCTTAAACAGAAACTCTGCAGTGCACCTATCCTATCCCTTCCGGAGGAGACGGATGACTTTGTAGTATACTACGATGCATCCATTCAAGGTATTGGTTGTGTACAGATGCAACGCGAGAAGGTTATTGCATACGCTTCTCGTCAATTGAAAATACATGAAAAGAACTACACGACTCATGACTTAGAGTTGGGAGCCGTGGTATTTGCACTAAAGATCTAGAGACATTACTTTTAAGGTACCAAGTGCACTATTTACACCGATCACAAGAGTCTTCAGCATATCTTTGAGTAGAAAGAGTTGAACATGCGACAGCGTCGTTGGGTCGAAATCTTGAATGACTATGACTGTGCGATCAGATATCATCCGGGCAAGGCTAATGTGGTAGCCGATGCCCTAAGTCGAAAGGAAACCAAGCCCAAATGAGTTCGAGCATTACAGTTTACTATTCATACCGGATTACCTGACAAAATACATAGTGCTCAACTCGAAGCTCTGAAAGAAGAAAACCTATCGTTGGAAGCCACGCGTGGTATGGAAGAACAACTAGAGGTCAAATTAGATGGCATTCGCTACTTCACAGAGCGAATATGGGTTCTAGTATACGGGAACTTAAGGGAACTGGTTATGGATGAAGCTCACAAATCCCGATACTCTATTCATCCAGGTTCTGATAAGATGTACCATGACCTGAAGGTGATGTATTGGTGGCCGAAGATAAAAGCCGATATAGCCGCCTACGTGAGCAAGTGCCAGACTTGCGCAAAGGTCAAAGTGGAATACCAAAACCCTTCTGGCTTACTTCAACAACCAGAGATTCCAATGTGGAAATGTGAGCATATATCTATGGACTTTATCACCAAATTGCCCCGAACTCCTAGCGGATGCGACACCATTTGGGTAATCGTCGATCGCTTGACGAAATCCGCTCACTTCTTGGAAATCAAAGAGACTGACAAAATGATGAAATTCCCTCACTTCTTGGCAATCAAAGGAAGTAGTCTCCTGGCACGGAGTGCCAATTTCTATCATTTCGGATCGTGACGCCCGATTCACCTCACATTTCTGGCAATCTTTACAAAAAGCTTTAGGCACGCGTCTAGATATGAGCACGGCGTACCATCCTCAAACAGATGGCCAAAGTAACGTACCATTCAAACCTTAGAGGACATGCTACGAGCTTGTGTGATTGACTTCGGTAACAGTTGGGAAACTCACTTGCCTTTAGTTCTCCTACAATAACAGTTATCACACTAGCATCAAGGCAGCACCATTCAAGGCATTATACGGACGAAAATGCCGATCTCCTATCTGTTGGGCTGAAGTTGGGGATAGCTAACTTACGGGTCCTGAACTTGTTTTTGAAACCTCTGAAAAGATCGTTCAAATTAGAAACCGTATGACGGCAGCTCGTGATCGTCAAAAGAACTATGCCAATAAGCGTCGTAAGCCATTAGAATTTCAAGTAGGCGACATGGTCCTATTGAAAGTCTCACCTTGGAAAGGTGTAATTCGCTTCGGGAAACGAGGCAAACTAAACCCTCGTTATGTTGGACCGTTCAAGATAGTGAAGAGAATTGACCCAGTAGCGTACCAACTAGACCTACCTGAAGGAATGAGTGGTGTACACAATGTCTTTCATGTCTCAAACTTGAAGAAATGTTTAGCAGACGAGACACTAGCAGTTCCTCTTAAGGAACTACAAATCGATGAACAATTACGCTTCGTAGAAGAATCGGTAGAAATCATGGATAGGGAAGTCAAAACGCTCAAGCACAGTAAAATCCCTATTGTCAGAGTTCGTTGGAACTCGAAACACGGACCGGAATTCACATGGGAGCGCGAGGATAAGATGATGCGCAAGTATCCTCATCTGTTCAAGCAATCCACGTCAAACACTTAAGGTACTATTCTAATTTTCAGGACGAAAATTCTTTCAACTAGGGGATGATGTGACACCTCAGATTTTTTTTTAATTTATTCTAATTTTCGGGATGAAAATTCTTTCAACTAGGGGATGATGTGACATCCGACTAATTAGGGATAACCCCGTTAACCAAATTCTGTTAAAACTTAACCTAATTAACCTCATCACAAACCCCTAGGACTATTTCTGCCTATATTCAAACTTAAACACATGAAAACTGAAGGGACTAGTTGTGTCATTAGTCCAAACCCAATCCCTGTTGACTTTAGAAGTCAAAATTAGAATGTTTGTATTCCTGTTGACTTTGGAAAGTCAAACAACCATGTTTCTTAACTCAATTCAAACCCTAGGGACTAATTCTGTCAATTCCAAACTTAACTACATGAAACTACAGGGACTGAAGTTGCAATTAATCCATTTTTGGTTTTTGTTGACTTTTGAAAGTCAACACACTTGTTCTTGAACCTAATTCGCATGCTATAACCGATTGCGGCTGAAATAGTAACTGAAATTACACGATTAATAATATTAACGGTCTTAACTACTGTATTAAGTACCATCATTATTGAATTAAACGAACTAATGGCCAATTATAGCATAACAGTTGAGTTTATTCCTTATACTTACAAATTCGCACCAATTCGATCGTTCACAGTTAAATTGATCACCTGCGCACCTAAATCGAGTTCCACAGAACCTGTTACACCATCTATTTTGGTCGGAGACGAAGCCATAATTGCCGGAGACTAACCCACGTAAGTCGTGGCTGTGTTCAAGCTGATCTCCATCAATTCAAAACTAAATCAGGTCACTAAACGCACCATTAGCTTCGTTTCTATCCTCTAAATGAAAACCCTAAACTTTTAGAAACCCATAACATCGAATTCACCAAGGACCTAATCTAGGGTTCATGTTCATTTAGTAACTAATTGGCATTGTTAGAATCGCTATCATTTACTCTTTGAAAGCCCCATGTCAATTCAGTCGACTAACATCAGAATTAACGTAACCCGAATCTAGGGTTCATCGCAAACTCAGTTTGATCAAACCGTAATCTAGACACAATTGTAATCCAATTAAATGGTATGGTTAGCTTCGCAATCATCTGCTTAATGAAAGCCCTATGGTTCCAACATTTAACATCATCAGGATTAATCTATTCGAATCGTGTTTTCAAAACTAGGGTTTTGGCTTTTCAATTGAGCAATTAACGACTCCAAACTCAATGTTTTTGCAATTAAACTTACCCACATACTCGAAATACACTGAGGAACAAAAGCCCTATCATCCCTTGGTAAATCGTGATCAAATTCGAAGGGATTTGGACTGGTTTGGGATCGGATGTGGGAAAAGGGGAAGAACACAGGGGAGTTATTGATTAAAACCAATTCAATCCGGGTTTGTATGCGATTCCCTAGCGGGCTGTGATGGTTAAGTGCATGTGCTGGTGGGGAGGAGACCCGGGTTCGAGTCTCCCCACCTCTGTTTTGGTTTTTAATTATTTTTAAGCTATTATTTTAATATTAAACCTATCCCCATATTATTATATTAATATGTTTTAGCCTCGAAAACCACCCGTAGGCTCGGGTTTAGTTTTATAACCTATTTTTAGTATTATTTCCACTATTATAATAATATTGTTATATTATTATTCAACCTATAACTCTAATTTAAAAATAATATATTTATATATTATTTTCGTCACATCAATAAACTCTGTGTGACAATTCAAACTTATAAATAATATAATTATTTATATTATTACCCACGTTTATATCCTCGGATAAAAATAATTGATTTATTATTTTTGTCACGCAATTAATTTTCGTATTAATTCTCTAAACTTAAAAATAATATAATAATTTATATTATTTTCCTAGACCATTATTAAATGGTACAAACGCACGAATATATTTACTAAATATTATTATTCGTAACTAGAGGCGTTCGACACGAAACGCTTTTATCTTAATTGGTATATTAAGAAATTCTTATTCCCGTGGACAAGTTTGTATGCTCGTTAATCCTAAGTATGTTTTTAGACGTTCAAATTTTCCGTGTCGTCGTCACAAAAATCTCATTGTATCCCTAACTATTATGCTTATAATTCTAGGGCATACGTAAGCCGTTCACACGCTAACACTTGTGGTCCCAATCTCATTCCTGTGCAGTACCATCTACTACTCAACTCAGGTGAGTTTCACGACCCCTTTATGTTTTAGATTGGGGGAGAAAGCATGACGCAAACACTTTTGATTTTTGTAATTCATATATATTATCACTTGTTATGACTAAGCGTAAACTCTATCATGAAAGTCCTCACATCGAACTGTTAATATGGACTTAGCGAGGTAACGTTTAGTAGTACTACTGGGTTTGACAAACCCCACTCGCGTTAGTCGCGCTAACTCGATTCGAGGTCGAACTGGTGTAATATTGGCCTAAACACAGCACCATTGTTGATAGACATGGTGGGAGGCACTCAAACATAAACTGTCAACTTTCGGTTGCGAGCACTTTAGTAGACATGAATTTTAGGCTAGCTACATATTGATATTTATATTGAATGTACATAATTTGCAAACGCTTGTATTACGTGAACTCACCAACCTAGTGTTGACCCGTTTTCTTACATGTTTTCTCAGGTCGTTAAGCAGGTGCACACTAGGGCATGCATGGTGTCACTTTACCATTACTACTGCATATCAAACAATCAAATAATTGTTATGCTTTCTATTTGGACTTAGTTTGGGCACATTTGTTTTGCGCATTTACTTTCTTTGTATAACGCTTCCGCACTTACTCTAAACTTTTATGATATTTCTTTTAAGTACCATATAGTGTCGTTTGATGTAACTAATGTCTGAGATCCTGGTTTGTCATATGCCAAACAGTAAAACCCCATTAATGGAATTTGGGGGTGTGACACAACGTATCCAGTGACTCATGGTTACAATCTAACGCGTGGAAACCCTATAACGGACCGTCACGCTTGGTAACGCCACGTATCACTCCGTAACGGACCGTCACGCCTGGTAACGGTCCGTCACGCCTCAAATTGACTAGGGGGTGACGCGTGTCTGATGACTCGCAAACCCTAATCTGGTGACGGACCGTCACCACCTGTAACGGTCCGTCACAACTCTAGACTTGGCCCTATAAATAGTTGGACAATCTCATTAGAATTCTTCACACCAAAACTGATCTTCACTCTCAAAATCCATTCCAGAGACTTCTTAGACGATTCCGGTCCAACTCCCACTCGTTGTAGTGCCTAGTTTAAGAAGAAACGCTCGTAGAAGTGTCGAAACGCTAGAGAAATCAAAGTTAGAAGGTGGATTCTATAAATTCCAACTTATAGGCTCATTCCTATAAACTAGGTGAATACTTTATCTCTTTCAAAACTCGTGTCAAACATTTATGTTTACGAAAATGACCATATAAAGGTTAATGGAATAATGTTCAATGTTCTTCTACGAACAAAGCATTCAGGCCATAGGTATACGTAAAACTTGCAAGGGATACACGGGTCTCGGGTGAGAGTCCCAGATTACGGTCGGTGCTTATCTTATAACAAATTCGGAGGCGTGGACCTGTCCGTTGTTATAAGGCATGACACCAGTTTATACAGTGGTGCATACAGTCAGGACATGGGCCTGCTGAATGTGTGGTTTGAACATAAAGTTGTGATTATCAAATTAATACTTGTTCGTGCCAAATGATTTTATGTCAAGATAATTATTTACCGGCGTTCACGCGGACATTTCATTTTAAAAATGTTTTCAGGCAATGAATAAAAAGAAAAAGGAAAAAGGGGATACAGGCAGACATAAGATCTGACCCAGGAATGAATGTTGAAAAAGGATAACTTACTCATTGGATTCTTAGGCCTCGTGTATAGGAAATCCTAAAAGATGAAAGAGGAGATAGGACCAAGGGATTGATCAACCTTGGATAGTACTATTTCCCGTGGCTTGAAACTTGTCCAAAGGAGACAAGAAATGTATTTGATTTCAAACTTCTTTTGTAATCAAAAAGGGTATTTAATTCCCTGTGTTTATGAAATAAATACGAGACTTTTGTTTTCCAACTGGGTCTTGATATTTACAAATACAACCCTTGAGGTTGAAATAAAGATGTTACGATCCTTGTGAAAAAGTCTTCAGTTGTGTTTTACAAAAACTCTGAAATTAAAGCAGGTACCAATCGAGGTCGCACCCGTCCAGGGGGTGCCTAGGACGGGGTGTGACACTATACATCTCATATAGGCTAATACGAGGCGTATAGGCGCTTCACAATTTCCAACGCCTGATAACATCGTACACCTGGTCATTTCTAACGCCTATACGCATCGTATAGTGCAATACGATGCGGTTTAGGGTACGAGGTACCTTCTGCAACTATTCAACCATCACATCTCTATATGCGACGTATAGTGATGTGATGGTTGAATAGTTGCAAAAGCTACCTCGTACCCTAAAATGCATCGTATTTGGCTATACGATGCGTTTAGCTCAAAAAAATTTCTATTTAACCATCTTCTTTCTCATTTGAACGTATCGTTCAAAAAAAATACTATAGCCATGTCTAGTAGGGGGGATGGTAACTATAGTTTTCACGTATATTCTAACGAGTCACTGAAAAACAACCCAAAAAGTTCTGGCGTTCATGCTGGGTACGGGACATGGCCGGTAGATGTGAATGAGGAGGAGGTCTGGTCTTACGTTCATTCTAATCACCGGGTAAGGCTTCCAGATTTGAACAAGCTACTAAGCAATCCCGAGTTCGTATATGGTTACCCTACACAACACACTAACGAGTTCGTATACGGTGAACCCTGTTACTCGACACAACCGACTAACGAGTCCGGAGACGAGGAACAAACCAATACAACCATGTCGTATAAATCTGACCATGTATAACATTCCTACATAAATATACTTACATATAGTTTGTTGTTGCTTAACTTTAACCGTACCGTTGTTGCAAAAGATGTGAGAATGGTTACGTCATTGTCACTAGACGATCGAGGAGAAAAGGCGACGACCCGTCGGCACCGGTTATTAAGGTATGGCTTGTGTGTGACCGTCACGGCGAACGCAAGTCTAAAGTCACGGTTAGAGTGTCGGTAGCAAGAAAATAGGTTGTCCTTTTAAATTGGAAGGAGACTATGTCAAAAATAGTGGCGCTTGTACGTTACCGGTGATGGATGACAGTCATAACCACGATCCTACTCAACATCTTGAGGCGCACTCGTTTGCCAGGAGACTGTCTCAGTCAGAATACCTTTTGGTGGCAAAGTTGTACTCGCAGAACATGTTGCCACGTAACATTCTGGCAACCATAAGGGAACAAAACCCAGATAGTAGGTGTATTAAAAAAGATATTTACAATGCGATTCATAAGATAAAAATCGAAACGAGAGTCGCTAAAACTCAAATGCAGGTTCTGGAAAACCTGCTTTCTTCTAAAAATTACGTCTACTATACTCGGGAGGATCCTGCCACAAATGTCGTGGAGTAGGTATTCTTTTTTCATTCGAAATCGTAAGAGATGTGGCGTGCGTTCCTTCACGTGTTGATGATCGACGCGACGTACAAAACAAACATATATAGACTTCCATTTGTCCAAGTTTTCGGTGTGACCTCCACACACTAGTTGTTTTGCGTCGCATATGCATTTATATCCAAAGAACGGGAGGAAAACTTCGTATGGGTGCTACTGAAAATCAAAGGTATGTTACAAAAGTGTATGGAGCCGCGTGTAATAATAACAGACAGGGACAAAGCTCTTATGAACGCGGGTGATAAAATATTCCCGGACACTTCCAAGTACCTATTCAGGTGGCACATCCACGAGAATATCTTAAAACATTGCAAGGCATCGTTTACAGACGAAGATTGGGCAAATTTCAAGTATTCATAGGCGGTATTGTGTGAGTCTCCCACGCCAGATATATACCAGTACAACTTCAACCAACTTTACGAACGATTGTATGCAGCCAGACGAGTAAATAAGTTTTTATTTTTATCCATATATATTATTTTTAATTTATAATATTTATTCGGGTTTATATTATTTTTCCAGGTGTTCTAGACTATGTGACTAAAAACTGGTTGGACCCATATAAAGAAAAGTTTGTATCAGCCTGGTCCAACAAAAACCTCAAATTTTGTTAACGTACAACGAACAGAGTCGAGAGCCAGCATTCGCTCCTAAAGAGCTATCTTAGAAATGCCAACAGCTCGCTGGATAGACTTGTGGGGTTTGTCGATGAAATTGTAACATCTCAGTACATAGAATTACAGTATGGGTTTGGAACAAGCCTGATAAGGAAAATGGACAACCACGAAGCTATTGAATTGTTTGATAACCTACACGGTAAGGTTTCACATAAAGCTCTAGATTTGTTAGAAAACGAGTGGTGAAAATTATCTATTATACGGAAACAAAATGCATCGTGTGGTTGCTAAAAAGTTTAGATATGAAAGTTTAGATAAAATAAAATAGAAATGTACACAAATCTTTAATGAACAACAAAAACAAACGAACATGAACGTAAACGAACATAAATGAACGAACTTTCACGAACACGTTACCGAACGTTCACGAACACAATTGAACGAACGAGACTTCTGTTCATATTCGTTCATTTAGTTAATCGGACGAAATTCCTTGTTCATGTTCGTTCATTTATTAAACGAACGAACGTAAACGAACTTCCCGCCGAACGGTTCACGAACTGTTCGCAGAACGTTCGGTTCGTTTACAGCCCTAGAGGACCCAGCTACCCACGACCAGCCGCCCGCTCACGACCAGCCGTCACAACATCCTCGACACGTACGTCAAGCAGTTAGGCTGGATAGGGCCGCACAGGCCTTGCTTGAGGGACTTGTTGTCGATTCACGGCTACAGGCTCGCTATACCGAGCGGTTGGAGGACTTGATGATGTGGGCGGTTGATCGCCTCGTGGATCTATGACGAGCCACCGGTATCGAGCCACCACCACTACCACCGCCCCGTTAGTATCCAGCGACGCCGGTCAGGATCAGGGAGGCGCGGGTCAGGATCAGGGTGGCGCAGGTTAGAATCAGGGCGGCGCCGGTCAGGGTCAGGGCGGCGCGGGTCAGGCGTAGTTTTTTTTATTTTAGCCAGTTGTATTTTTTTGTTATGTATGTACAAACATTTTGATGTAATATATGTAATGTTTTGGTTATTTGTTTAGTTGCAATGTTTAATTTGTTTGTTTGATTGTAATGATAAATTATAAATGTAAAAACATGAAAAATATAAACAATGTTAAAAAAAGATTATATAAATTAAAAAAGATAAATATTATATAAATTAAAAAAGATAAATAGTATATAAGTTAAAAAAAATTCTATACGTGGCGTATAGCCCTATAAGCCACGTATAATGTCTTTGTATTCCAAAATCTGTCAAGTTTTGAGCAAAAATATTATCTGTGACCCATACGCCGTGTATAGTGCAATACGCATCGTATGGTCCCAGCCGCTAGACAAAGAATGACACATGGCATTCTGTGTCAGGAGACATAAACCCTACACGCCTCGTATTACCTTATACGAGACGTATATGGTTGCGGCGTGTCTAGATAGCAATATTCTGTGTCTGAATAGAATGAGCCATATTTAAATATTGGTTTCGCAAATTTATCCTTATAAGTTTTTTTTGAAAGGCAAAGTTCTTTTAATAATGTGGTTGTGGGACTTAAATAGTTAAAACCATGACCTTTTGAAACCTTGGTGTATCAAGATGATTTTCCTCTACTACTGGGCCACCAAACCCAATGACTTATCATTATAAGTTAACCATATTTAAATATCGCCATTGGGGTTGGTGACCCACTGGTAGAGGAAAATCCTGTACAAACACCAATGTTCGAGAAGGTTATGGGTTCAAGTCTCATTGCCAAATAAATAAAAAAATTTGTCTTTCAAAAAAAAGAACCATATTTAAATATTGGTTTCACAATTTTAAGGATAAAATTAATGGCATATGATTGAAAATCATCTTGTAATTTGTAAAACATTAAAACATAGTTTTCAAACTTTTCAATTTTATTATTCTTTTAAAGGGTTATTGTTTTTATTTTTTAAAAACGACTTTCTTAAACCCCTACTTTATTCGGGAGCAGCCCGGGTGTTCCCGTGAGTCATGCATGTCTTTCCCAATGGGTTGTAACCGCAGCGGACTCGAACTCGAGACCCACCTAGGAGGAAACTCACAACTGAGAAAACCCCATAACTCAATCTGGAACAATTTATTCCAAGCGAGACTCAAACCCATGACCTTCCATTTGAAAAGTCATGGGGCTATCAATCCATCAGAAGACTTTTTGTTTAAGTTTTAAAATTTATTGTTGTGTTGTGTCGTCCTCGACCTTTATCGTCATTCTCTATCTCCCATCTCTGATAGTCGACCTAAGTTAGCGTTGTTGCCCAACACTATTCAACTTCGTCCTTCTCTATCATCTCCGTCCTTCTCTATCATCTCCGTCTTACCATGAGACATGGGTATAACTAAATAATGGACTGATAAATCAAACTCTTAAATACTTTTGACGAATGATGAAACCTATAATCTTGACCAAACAAAAAGAGCCAGTTATGTAATTCCATTTATTTAATATATTCTACATAAATTTATTTTAGAGTAAATTACACAAATTGTTTTTTAGTTATATACGAAATTGCACTCTATATTCTTTAACTTCAATAATTACAGAAATTGTCCTTTTTGAAAATTTTGCACATATTTCGTCCTTCCACTAACTGATGTTAACTTTTTCTGTTAAATATTGACATGTGTCTTGCATATGAGGGTATAATCGTATTTTTACGCACTAAAGAACTATTTATGTAATTTTTCACTTTATCTTTTTCATATAACTCTAACCATCCACCCACCTACCCCTAACCCCATTGTTCTCTCTCTCCAAGAACACCACCACCCCTAACCCCTTTTTAAAACATCGAACCACTTATTTCAAATTTTAAAATTAATAAAACAAAGCAATTTACACCTTAAATAATTTATGCAATACACTGTTTAACAAGATTTAAACAAATCACAGTTTTAATAATCTCACTAGAAGAACAAAGGCGACTGACCCGTAATTTCACAACTTTATATCAAATAATGGCTAGAACCCTGTTTCCCAATCCATTACACAACAAACACCATGTTTGGATTAAAAGAGTAACAAAAAGAACAATGGGGTGGGTGGGTGGGGGTTTTATGAAGAAGATAAGTGAGAAATTACCTAAATAGTTCTTTAGTGGGTAAAAAGACCATTATACCCTTATGTGCAATGCACATACCAATATTTAACAGAAAAAGTTAACACCAGTTAATGAAAAAGACGAAATATGTGCAAATTTTTTTTAAAAAAAAGGACAATCTCTGTAATTATTGAAGTCAAAGGAAATATAGTGCAATTTTGTATATAAATAAAGGACAATTTATGTAATTTACTCTTTATTTTATCTTTTAAGTTAAATACGTGCTTTTTGAAACTAAAAATATAAAATTGTTGTGATTGAAACTAAAAATATAAAATTACATAAAAAGATATATAAATAAACTTTAAATAGAAAACACGCATAATAAATTAACATATATGTAATTTGATTGACAGGAAACACAAAACTCTTTTATAGACACCACTTGACATGGCTTTTTATTTAGAGGTTTTTTTAAGCTTTTTATTTAGGGGTTTTTGAACTTCCTTTTAGATAAATCTTACACCTCTTGTATCCAAATAAGCTGGTTTTTTCAAGAGCACCTATAATGGTGGATGTCATTCTTCAAATCAAATGCGCCACATCAATCGTCACATCAGATTTTCACTCATATTTTAAAAACTCACTTATTTACTTCAACCATACATCCACTTTCAAACACCCTTATATTTTCACATCATCACATACTTTTATATTTATATTCTATATACCAAAAAACTTATTTATTATAATCTTATTTTTTATATTTCGTATTATTTTAAATAATATTATACTTCCAAAAAATAAAAATAAACAAAAATAAAAAATTAGATAAACTAAAAATTAAAAATTACATTACCTAAAAATTAAAAATTACATTAACTAAAAATGAAAAACTACATAAACTAAAAACTAAAGATGCTCGAATGAATCAAACGAGTTATCTGAATCCCACGAGCGCTCGTCTTCCCATGGATCATGGTACCTGGGATGCTCGTCATCTGTGTCCTCATCTTCAGACTTAGGCACGTATTTCTATCCGGGGTCAGTGACGACTGACGTACCTCTCATCTGAGTTGGGGACATACCTCGCGTCTGAGTTGGGGAGATGCCCCTCATCTGAATTGGGTACGTATTTCTCTCCAGGGTCAGTGACGTACCCCTCATCCGAACTGGGTACGTGTTCGTCCCCAATTCGTAGTTTGCCAAAGACCTGATCAAATGCCCAGTTGCATACTTCATCCGTCCAGGTCAATGGCTTATCAGCTGAACGAGAAGGGTTTGCAAGCTGTACCGGTGGCGAAGAGTTTGTTGGAAATGGATATCATTCACCCATATTTGAGAAGTAAAATATAAACTTTGAAGTGAAAATGAGTGTTGGAATACGTTGAATTTATATCCGGTAGAATATAACCGTTAAAAAATAGCCTTTGGAAACTAGCCGTAAGATTTTTTTAATATATTTAAAAAAGAAAAATTAATAAAACATTTTTAGTTAAATTAAATTAAATTAAGTTAACTTAAATTAAATAAAATAATTAAGTTAAAAAAATAAAAAATAAAGGCTAGTTTTTAAATGTTAAGGTTTGGGCCCACACTTTCACGTTTGTTCCCGTTTGCTTTTCCGGATGAAGAAATTCTGCACGCAGGCCGGATGAAGCCTCCAACGCAAGGGGGGCGTCCACATCAGAAGCGGACGAGTGGAAATCCCTCCATTGGAGGAGGTGCTCTAAGCTGATTTTTTTAAGCTTTTTATTTAAGGTTTTTTTTTAAGTAAATTACACAGATTGCCCTTTAATTATACTAGAAATTACACTATCTGTCCTTTAATTTTAATAAATACACCACAGGATCTTTTTTTACATATTTTTGCACACCCTATGTCCTTTTCACTAACTGTTGTTATCTTTTTCAGTTAGTTTTAAATGAAATTACCAAACCACCCTTACCAATAAAATATAAAATTGTAAAATTAAATAAACCCCTAACACACATACACACCCAACCCAAATTCTCATTCTCCACCTTCCACCCATAGCCAGACCACCACCGTAACCACCTCCCCCTGCAACCTTTGCTAACTCCAGCCACCACCCAAACCACATCCTCCCATAACCTCCAACTCCAACCACCACCCCAAATTGGGTGTTACCATATCAATCATCGTCCTAACCCTAGCCCTGTCCTAATCATCTTCACTGACTAAAGGAGTGAGGTAGAAAGAAGAAAAATCAGGCGATGGTGGTGGTGGTCAATAAGTTGTAGTGTTTGCAGGTTAAATATACCTGTTGGAAATTCACCAGTAAGCCCATAATTTCTCAAGACCAGTGATGTTAAAAAGGGGGGATTTACCAAGTTATCAGGTATTTCAAAATCTATTTGCAGCAAAATCCTACAATTCTTCTTCCGGAGTACAGAATCATGGTCGTCGGGCACCACATCCACTCGCCGCCAGCCACCACATCCACTCGACATCTTGCGCCACCCACTTCAATCGAACCTCCTCCACTCGACATCACCACCTGCAAGGCCTAACAGATCTATATAATCCCAAGTTCAACACCACCACCGCCGTCCATCGATGCCCCCCCATCCCCCTCTTCATCTTCTTCGTTTAGATGGTTGCTGTCTTAAGACGACAATCGGGTTTCAGTTGTAGAAACTAAATCAAGTTACTTCCCCGACGTACGAGCGTTCACCGTCTCAAATAACCGTGTCAGTGTAGAGAGCCGGGAATCGATTTTCATTATTTGGCGGTCGGCCGGGCGCGAAGGGAGATGCGACTGCAATTTTAGTTAGTTGTGGTGGCCAGAATCCAGATGACCGAAGGTCTGGTTTGATGGAGGTTATGGTTTGGGTGGTGGCCGGAGTTGGCGAAGGTTGCAGGGGGAGGTGGTTACGATGGTGGTCTGGCTGTGGGTGGAAGGTGGAGAATGAGAATTAGGGTTGGGTGTGTATGTGTGTTAGGGGTTTATTTAATTTTCTAATTTTATATTTTATTGGTAAGGGTAGTTTGGTAATTTCATTTAAAACTAACTGAAAAAGATAACATCAGTTAGTGGAAAGAACATCTTATGTGCAAAAATATGTAAAAAAAGGACTTGTGGTGTACTTATTGAAATCAAAGGACAGAGGGTGTAATTTCTAGTATAATTAAAAGACAATCTGTGTAATTTACTCTCTTTTTTTTTGCTTTCTGTTGTATGTATGTGCTTGTGCTGCTAGCTTCTAGCGGTTCCTTTATGAAATTTGCCTTTCAATAAAAAAGAAAAAGTTAGGACTAAATCAAAGGTCTCGTGAGTTTTTCGATAACAAGAAAAAAATTTAGGGTCTGTTTGGTATAAGGTAATGGAATGAACGAGTGAATGGAATGGACGAGTGAATGAAATGGACGAGGAAAAGAAATGGACCATTACCATTGCAATGTCCTGTTTGGTTAACTTATGTGAATGAAATAAATCATTATTTCATGTTGTTTGATACATAGGAAAATATTTTATGAAAAATAAAATACTTTTAACTAATAAATTTAAATTATGGATCAGGTCATGGGTCGAGTCATGTGATGGGCCATGGGTTGGGCCATGGTTCGAGTCATGGGTCAGGTCATGATTCGGGTCATAGGTCGGGGCATGGGTCGAGGCATGGTTCGAGTCATTAATTAAACAAAATCATTATATTTTTTGAAAGAATGAAAAGAATCACCCCTCCCCGAAAGAATGAAAATTATTAAACGGAAAAGAATCACTTTCCTTATGTAGTATTATAATCCATTCCTATGTGATTAATAAACATGTTTTTTTTTATTTTAACGTAACGACGTATTCCATTTCACCATATATTAACCAAACACTACCTTAGTTTTTAACTCATAAAAGTTTTAAACTAAAAAAAAAACTCTATCATCATACCCTAAATATAATGTAAAAATATGTTTTAATGTATTAATATTCTCTAAACCAATCAGACATTAATTCCAAACCCATTGCAATATATATTATGACCTATATACATGCTGATAATTGTAAGAGTGATAATATACATGGGACTTATGAATTCGTCTAAATATATGATATTATTTAATTAAATTATTTATTTAAGTTTAAAAGAAAATGAATTAATATTTAAAAGCCAGCTGACATAATGAAAACAAACTTTAGACATAAACCCCATTTTCTTGATATAATTTGTCACATGTTATTACTAAGAGTTGGGTTAAATATCAGAGGATTATAGTTATAGATAATTACTACACTTACGATTATCTTTCATACATTAATAAATGTGCATAACTTTATATGTTTTTCAATATGAATTTGATAAGAAAAAAGAATATGTTTTCTTAAATAGTAACAAGACTAAATTGCAGCACATTATTTGAGAATAAGAACATGTTTACGTTCTTTTAGCCAAAGGGAATAAATAATGAAAATAAGAAAAATCATTATAAATGCATATATGAAGTAAAAAACCATTCATAAATTAAGTAACTTACATAGACTAAATAAAAATATGAACGAAAGCAAAAAAAAAGAAAAAAAAAAGTGAAGACCAAAACACCCTCTTTTTTTCTCAAACAATATTTTAACTCTCTCACACACACAGAGACACTTGAATCTTCTTGCAGAAGATTACACTGCGTGTGTAGAGTGCCCGTTCTCCTTTACTTCTGCAACTACTCACGTTATCTCAAGTTTTCTTTTCTCAAACCTAAATTTTAACTTTTTACCGGTTTATAATTTTAAAATATTGATTTTATTAATTACATACAAATATCATTAAACTATTTTTTTGCATATGTTTATATAAATATAAATGTTTAGTTACACACGTGTGTAGATTATATGTAGGTAATATAACCTATACATAAATTACACATATATAGGTTATATAAATACCGTTGGACATCTAACCCAACAGTACCCTGTTGTTGAGTTAGAGCTCAGGGTCTTATAGGTCTTGAGTTCGAATTAATCTTGGTGCTTGAGTCTTGCTCTCAGCCTAGGCTGGGTGAGTTAGGTCGGTTTATCCCGATCCTGAATATGAGGTTTAGATTTGCATATATATGTGTGTTTGTGTGTGTGTACATATAAGTGGTGTTCATTTCGGGACCGGCAATATATTAAGAACTGCATGATACACTTGTATGTGGTGCTTTAAATATGACACATAAGACGTTTCGTAACTACAAGACTTTCTCTCTTCACTACTTTGATTACATTATGTACGAAAATATTATACCATTCTTGCAATTCTCAACATAATGTTGCCTCTGAAAAAAGCACACGTCCTATATATATACGCACACTCATATGTATGTATGTATGTATGCATATGTGTGTGTATATATATGTGTGTGTAGGAGGCAGTTATTGACAAAAGCTTATTTCTATGCGAAACATAGGAAGCCACTAAAATGCGACACGTGTATTTTAGGCGATGGGTATAAACGCCCATATATAATTATGTAGCTTGGTATATATAATCACACATCATTATATTATTTAAGTTATGTTTAAATATTTTTGATAAAATTAAGAACTTCATATTAATAAAAAAAAGTTTTAATAAAATTTAAGTTATGTTTAGCACGTTTACAACTTGATTACATCCCGTTAACCCTTTTTACTAATTTATATAAATAGGTTTTACATATCATTTTCGGATTACACGGTTTTAAATGTGTACGGATTATGGTTATTGTTTTTCTAAAATTTTTGCCTCAGTTATATAATATTTAAATGTATTACTTACTATTTAAATATACCAAATAATATTTTTTATAAATATTATATTTATTTCTACAATCTTTAATAATGAAAATTGATACCAAACAAGGAGTTGATCAAAAGGTTTTGGTCATTACCGAGTTTTGTGGTTGTGATTTTCGGGCCTGTGCCATTAATTGGTATCCGAGCTACGGTTTTGAGGGTCGGCTTTTGAGAGGAGGAAGAAGCCTCTGCCGGCTGGTGTTTTCTGGTCGTAGGAGGGCAGGCGTGAAAAGCCAAAAAAAAAGAAGTTCAGATCTGGTATCTTTGATCAGGTTTCTTCCTCGTCTAAGATAAGAACAGCATGTGGCTTAGTACTTTTGGTAGAAGTATTCCAACCCAACAACGTAGAAGAAACAATCAGCAAGGGGCTAAGATCTTTCAAGCAGGTGGCTTGGATCTATTATCGTTTTGCGACTCTGAAGACGAAAAAGCGGGTGACTTGTTTTCAGGTTGTTGGTTGATAGCTGGTGGCTTACAACACAGGAAGGAATTTATGTATCAGGGTAGCGAAGTTCAGATCAAAAGGGTTGATTAAAGACTTCAGACGTGTCCGAGCTGGAGGTCGAGACGCAGGAAAACGGTGATTCAACATTCTCGTGAAGATCGGTGTGAACAAACAACGATTGAGGTGTGATTGTTGAAATTAATCAGGTTTGTTCACGAGTCGATATTTGGGTCGGTTTATTTATGAAGTTGGTTTTAGGGTTATTATTAGTTTTGTATTGTTTTAATAATTTGGTAGGGATTAATAAGTTTGATTTATTTTCTTATTACGAGTCAATTAATAATTTGATTTATTTTCTTATTAATAATTTGGCAGGGTTACTTGGTCACTAAAGATCTAGTCTATTTAAAAGGTTCTTTATTCATTGTAACGGAAGTGCTGAATTCAAGATTTATCAATAAAAGGAGTTGATCAAAAGGTTTTAAAACGTTTGTGGTAGTGATTTTTGGGCCTGTGCCAAAATAATTATAGCAACTTTTTCACGGACACCCATTGGAGAGAGGCTAAAGCCAAAATAATTATAGCAATTATTTATAATTCATGATGGATTGAAAGTGGTTTACATTTCATGGTACAGTTTGAAATCTTGATGGGGTATGGGAACTGATGGATGTGAAAGAAAGGAAGGGAGAGAGTGTAGCAGATGACAAAGTAGAGGCTAAATAAGCATTGAGAAACAGGTCAGTCTTTTTAGGGTTTTTGACATGACCTCCATTTCTGTAATTTTTTTAGGGGACTACTAACCACACACGGGAATTGCTAAATGGACTTGGCCATATACGCATCGTATAGGGCAATACGATGCGTATAGCCCTTCACAATTTCCCATGCCTGACATCCTCGTACAACCTGGTCATTCAAACCTCGTATACGCATCGTATAGGTCAATACGATGCGTATAGCGTACGAGGTACTTTCTGCTACTAGTCAACCATCACATCGCTATACGCCACGTATAGATCTATACGGAGCGTATAGCGATGTGATGTTGACTAGTTGCAGAAAGTACCTCGTACGCTATACGCATCGTATTGAACTATACGATGCGTATACGAGGTTTGACCAGGTTTGACCCGAATCCTATACGCACCGTATTGCCCTATACGATGCGTATAGGGGCCAAATTTTGTGTATTTAACCATGCAAAATTCTCATTCGAACGTATCGTTCAAAAAAATTTCAAACAATCTCTCAAAAATTATAAACATGTCTTGGTGGTGGGATGGTAACTACGGTTTTCAGGTATATTCTAACGAGTCGCTGGAAAACAACCCGCAAAGTTCTGGCGTTCAAGAGGTGAACTGGGAGGAGGTCTCGTCCGACGTTTATTCTAATCAACGGGTAAGGCTTCCAGATTTGAACGAGCCACTGAGCAATCCCGAGTTCGTATACGGTGAACCGTCTTACCTTACACAACCCACGAACGACTACGTATACGGTGAAGTCTCCTCCCCGACACAACAAACTAACAACTTCGTGTGCGGTGAAGTCTCTTACCCGACACAACAAACCGACGACTCCAAAGACGAAGAACAAAACCATCAAAA
Source organism: Smallanthus sonchifolius (assembly GCA_023525975.1). Lineage (NCBI taxonomy): Eukaryota > Viridiplantae > Streptophyta > Magnoliopsida > Asterales > Asteraceae > Smallanthus > Smallanthus sonchifolius. The sequence continues at coordinate 106,085,558 of CM042018.1, forward strand.
TGTGTCGTATAAAACTGACCAGAATTTTCAGTCTCGTGAACAGTTGGTGGATTGGGCTATGCGGAGAGGACGTGAGAATGGTTACGTCCTTGTCACCCGACGATCGAGGAGAAAAGGCGACGATCCGACGGAACCGTTTATCAAGGTGTGGCTTGTGTGTGACCGTCACGGCGAACGTGCGTCTACTGCCACGGTTAGACGTGCCGGTAGCAAAAAAATAGGTTGTCCCTTTAAATTGGAAGGAGAGTATCAAGAAAATACTGGTGATTGGAAATTAACGGTGAAGGATGACAGTCATAACCACGATCCTAGTCAACATCTTGTGGCGCACTCGTTTGCAAGGAGACTGTGTCAGTCGGAACAACTTTTGGTGGGGAAGTTGTACTCGCAAAACATGTTGCCACGAAACATTCTGGCAACTATAAGGGAACAAAACCCAGAGAGTAGTTGCATTAAAAAGGACATTTATAATGCTATACAAAAGATAAAATTAAACTACTAATACGTGTGATTAATTTTAATTAAATATAATTATAATTAATTTTTATTCAATATTCTATACGCCACGTATAGTCCAATACGTAGCGTATAGAATATAAATCAGAGGGAATTCAAAATTTTGACATATACGACACGTATTGATCAATACGTGGCGTATAGAATACCAAACGTTGCTGAAGATACGACACGTATTGATCTATACGTGGCGTATAGACTTTTGTTATATCAGTTTTGCCTCACGTACTGACCCAAACGAACCAAACAAACAAACACAAAGCCATACGCTACCCGCTCGTTGATTTGGATTGTTGCCTCAAAAAAACTTTGTAAAGGTACGTGTCTCAACCCACGATCATTATTGTTAGGTTTTAATTGAATATTAGCGGGTAAAACTGGGTAGATTAGCGATTTTTAGGTCTGAACTTAAGGGCTATACGCTACGTATAGGGCTATACGTGGCGTATAGTTCGTCCTAGGAAGACGATGAAGCCATACGCCACGTATAAGTCTATACGCTGCGTATGGCTTGGTTTACTCGGTCACTAGCCTGCGTATGGTCTTAACTGGTCGCGTATGGCTTGGTTTACCCGGCAACTCGCCCGCGTATGGCTTAATTGGCCTGCGTATGGCTTATTTTGCCCGGCAACCGCCTATACGCCACGTATAAGCCTATACGTGGCGTATAGGTTTTTAAAAAATTAATAATTATTTATTATTTAAAATTAAAAACAATATATTATAATTATTTATTATTTAAAATTAAAAACAATATATTATTATTATTTATTATTTAAAATTAAAAACAATATAATATTATTATTTATTATTTAAAATTAAAAAAAATATATTATTATTATTTATTATTTAAAATTAAAAACAATATATTATTATTATTTATTATTTAAATTAAAAACAATATTATATTATTATTTATTATTTAAAATTTAAACAATATTATATTATTATTTATTATTTAAAATTTAAACAATATTATATTATTATTTATTATTTAAAATTTAAACAATATTATATTATTATTTAAATTAAAAAATTAAAAACAATTAATTATTATCAGATATGGCGGATCATGATGATGATATTGAGATGGATCAGCTAGACGATCTTGCGCACTACCCTTTTCTGGATTTTCCGCCCGATACGGAGGCTTTTTCCCGTTGCCAGAAGCTCCGGGAGGTGCAGATGGGTCCAGGTACGGCGGTGGATTGGGCCCTCCTCGAGGAGGTGCAAGAGGCCGAGCGAGCCAGGGCCATCATCGGCGAGGACACGCCATGGTCGCGTCTTTTTGACCTTTCTTTTGCGGAGACATACCGAGAGCTGGTCGTCGAGTTTCTTTCGACGTTCATCTACTCAGAGACTGGGCTGCAGCCTCTACCCGGAGAGGCGCCGGATATTGACCCGGATCGTATTTCTTTTTCTATTTTTGGGGTCGTTTACCGTCAGACCCTCAGTCAGTGGGCCGTCACGACGGGCTTATACTACGAGCCTGAGACGGTGACGCCGCTTTTCACCGAGGCGGTGACAGAGGTGGACAAGGAGGAACTCCTTGTTTTTTGGGGCTTGATTTCAGATAGTCCTTGGTTGGGTACCAAGGGGAGGGTCTCGGGTATTAGAGACCCTTTGTATAGATATCTGCACCGGCTTATTTCGACGTCGATCGCACCGCGTCTGAAAAGCCGTGAGTGGTGCACTGATAGAGATCTTTTCTTCCTTTTCTGCCTGCTTACTGGGAGGCGGTGCGACCTGTCCACTAGCATGGCGCTTTATTTTGCTTCTGCCTATATGCGACAGAAGCGCGGACTTTTATATGGCGGTGCTTTCATCACGCATATCATGCGGTCGGTCTTACCATTTGACCAGCATGAGCCTGCGATGTTACCGGCCATTCCCCCTGTCCGATTAGACCGTCGCACGGCGAGCGGCATGCGCATCACGCACCGATTCCCGCAGGGCCTTCGGTTCGTAGGGGCCGTCCAGGACCAGGTTTGGGTCCCGGTGCCGTTGCCGCAGATGCCTGGACAGGGGGACCCGCATATGCCTCAGCCGCTACAGGGTATAGCGATTGAGGACGAGCCGCCACACGTCGAGCAGGTCCACGAGCATCCGCCACAGCATCCCCGACACGTACGTCGGTCTGTTAGGCTGGATAGGGCTACCCAGGCAGTGCTTGATGGCCTTGTTGCCGACTCACGGCGACAGGGTCGTCAACTCGATCGCATGGAGGACCTGATGATGTGGGCGGTTGGACAGCTCGTGAATCAGTCACGAGCCGCCGGCATCGAGCCACCCCCACTACCACCGCCACGTCATTATCCGGACGACCCCGTTCAGGGTGAGGGCGGGGCGGGTCAGGGTGACGCCGGAGCCGGTCAGGGTGACGGCGGAGACGGTTAGATTTAGTTCTTTTATTTGTATTTTGTTTCTTTCGTTGTTATGTATGTAAAACATTTTGATGTATATATTTAATTTTTTGATGTAATGTATATAATGTTTAGTTTATTTGTTTGGTTGTAATGTTTAATATTATGTTTGGTTGTAATGTTTAATATTTTGTTTGATTGTAATGTTTAATATTTTGTTTGGTTTGTAATGTTTAATATTTTGCTTGGTTATACTTTAAAAATTTAACAAATGTTTAAAAAAAATAAAATATACAAATGTTTATATAAATTAAAATAAAAATAAACAAAATATAAATAAATAAAAAAATATAATTAAATAAAAAATACCTATACGTGGCGTATAGGTCAATACGCCACGTATAGGATTCATAAACCTCAAATCTTCCAACTTTTGAAGCAAAAATATAACCCGTGCCTCATACGCTGCGTATAGGTCAATACGCCACGTATTGGACCAGCCGCCAGACAGAGAATGACACGTGGCATTCTGTTGGCAGTGACTGAATTATATACGCCCTCGTATTGCCCTATACGAGGGCGTATAGATCGGCGGCGGGTCCAATTAGCAATATTCCGTGTGTGGTTAGAAAAACCCTTTTTTTATTAAAAAGCAATGGTGTTGTGATTGAATCTGATGTGATCTTCCGTTCCTACCACCCCTCTTTTTCCGTCATCCTAACCGTTTTCATCATCACTACTGTTAGTGTTCTTAATTTCACCACAATCTATGTTACAGGTTAGTGTGAGCATCCCAACATAGAGATACCAAACGATCCCGATCCCGAACCCAACGTGTAATCCTTTTTTTTAACGGTCAACGAAAGCTATAAGCTCGGCAGACAGCGATGTTGACCTGACCCGTTCATCATTTCAGGAGAAACGCACAACTCGAAGGCCCACTGTAGAAAAACCCCTAGCCAACATGAGTATATTGTACCAATGACATTCACATTGAAAGGCCATGGAGGTGACTACTCCAAAACCAATTGATATTTACATGTAATCCTCAAAACGTTCCAGACGAATATTTATATATGAGAACGAATATAAGATTAGTTTTAAAAATTTTACGGGTAAAATATTAAAGGATACTTGACATGATTAGTCAAAACATATATACTTGTTTAATCGAATCATACACGTAAACATTTTTTTATTTTTCTTTATCCTTAGGTAATAAAAGTAATCAACTAATCCAGTGAATTTTAATTTCTATGTTTCAAATTTCTTTAGGTAATGGAATTATTTAAAAGTTAATATAGTAAAAAATGTATTTGAAGATCACAACAGGTAATTTTTAACAAACTAATGAGTATGCTTGATACCTAATGGATCATTACCTAACATACACTGATGGTATGGGGAGTTATTTTACAATCAGGTATGAGGTTGGTTTTGCAGCCATGATTGTATTATTAAAGACATTATCAAATGATATAGAAAAAACTTTGTTCTCTAATTTAAAAATTGTTATTACATAATCTAAAGATTGAAAAGTTATGTCCATTATGTGGATTCCCAAACAATTCAACATAATTGTGTACTTCATCATTTGTCACGTATTGGGTTTTACCCAATGAGAAGGTAACGCAAAGGTACAAATCCAATTATCGTGTGGAGTACGACTTACGTGATTATAACGCGGTTGAAGGGTTTGTTGTACAAGCGTTGTCAAACACGGGTTGTCGAAGTGGTCGAACGACAAACCTTCTTGAATCACGAACTTTGTCATCCTCTCCCTAACCGTATCTACGTCGAAATTCCAAATATTTCCATTATTTAACAATATTGTTACTTGACCTCGAGTCAGAGCACTTTTCACCACCTTGCACCATTTTTCAGCATGGTTTTTCAAACTCAAGTTTGATTCGATCCAGGCCCGGCCCAAAAGGAGGGGCAGGGTGGGTCACGGCTCCATGCCCGATCTTTCGAGAGACCCGAAGTTTTTAAAAATTTTGTATATGTTTTAAATAATGTATTTAGTTTATACATCCATTTTGTGTACATCAAAGTTTTCTTAGTGCAACTGGAAAAACCATTGCAAGAAAATGTAAAGGTCATAGGTTCAAGTTTTGACAACAACACTATTTATTTTTCATGTGTCATGTTTCTTCTTTTCTCTCTTTAAAAGTTGTCCCACAAAAACCCATAATTGTTTAAACTATTAAACCAAAACAAAAAAAAGACACAAAAATGTATATATTTAAACCCATTACATATAAAAAAAATTATTGAGGCCCGCTTTTTTATTACTTGTCCCGGGCCCAAACCTTTCGAGAATTCTCGGGGCCGGCCCTGATTCGATATTAAAAAAAACTGCGTTTATTGCATCGAGCTTTGTTCGGACCGCTTAACATTTGACATAAATCATAATTTACCCAAAAATTTTTGGTTCCTTGTTGTAGGTATAACCACAACAATGGTTGCTTCGCTTGACAAATATCCAACATCAACAGACGAGTGTCCATTTTCGGAAGCCATCTGAGAGCGTATAGAGCGTTTATGAAATTAAAGAGAATATAAAAAGTGTTTTTAAGAGTTCTGATTAAACCAACAATACTTATTTATACTAACATATAACGGTAAAATGGTCAAAAACGGCTATATAGCCGTTACCAAACGGCTATAAACACTACTAGAAAAAAGTGAGTTTGCTACGAAATATTTCCGACGCAAATTTTCCGTCGCAAATTGCTACACATTTGCGACAAAATAGTGACGAAAATGAAAACCCTATCCTTTGTCGCAAATGTGTAGCACATTGCGACGCATTTCCGACAAAACCAATAATAATCTTAATAATTATATTAGAAATACCTTTTTAACTAAATTATAATAATTAATATTGATTTTGTCGCAAATGCGTCGCAATTTGCGACACATTTCTAACAAAACCAGTAATAACCTTAATAATTAAAATAAAAATAGTTTTTTGATATATTTATAATAATTAATATTGTTTTTGTCGAAAATGCATCGCAATTTGCTACACATTTCCGACAAAACCATTAATAATCTTAAAAATAAAAATACCTTTTTAATATATTTATAATAATTAATATTGTTTTTGTCGCAAATGCGTCGCAATTTGCGACACATTTCCGACAAAACCATTAATAATCTTAATAATTAAAATAAAAATAGTTTTTTGATATATTTATAATAATTAATATTGTTTTTGTCGGAAATGCGTCGCAATTTGCTACACATTTCCGACAAACCCATTAATAAGATGTTTTAATTTTATTGTTATTATTTTTATTTTTTAAAACTTTTTTCTATTAAATATATAAACATAATTATTTATATTATTATTATTTCATAGTATTAATATTATTATTATAAACATAGTGAGATTAATAATCATGTTTGTAAAGTTTTATAATAATAACAATAATTAATATAAAATCGAATATTTAATTTTGCGTCGGAAAAATGTCGGAAATTTCCGACACAATTCCGACAAAAAGGTTTTTCAATTTTCTTTCAATTATAAATATCATTAAAAAAGGTGTTTAAATTTTATTTAAAAAAATATTTTAGATATATAAACATATATATTTATATTATTATGATTATTATTATTTATAAAGTTTTATAATAATAATAATAATTAAGAAATGTGTTTTACTTTTATTGTTATTAATTTTATTTTTAAAAATATTTTTTTGTTTTAAATTTATAAACATAATTATTTATATTATTATGATTAGGATTATTATTATTAGTATTAGTATTATTATTATAAACATAGTGAGATTAATATTCATATTTATAAAGTTTTATAATAATAATAACAATAATTAATATATAATCAAATATTTAATTTTGCGTCTGAAAAGTGTCGGAAATTTCTGACAAAAAGGTTTTTCAAATTTCTTTCAATTATTAATATAATTAAAAAATGTGTTTTAATTTTATTTAAAAAATATTTTAGATATATAAACATATATATTTATATTTTTATGATTATTATTATTTATAAGGTTTTATAATAATAATAATAATAATTAAGAAAGGTGTTTTACTTTTATTGTTATTAATTTTATTTTTTAAAATATTTTCTTATTTTAAATTTATAAACATAATTATTTATATTATTATGATTATGATTATTATTATTAGTATTATTATTATAAACATAGTGATATTAATAATCATATTTATAAAGTTTTATAATAATAATAACAATAATTAATATAAAATCAAATATTTAATTTTGCGTCGGAAAAGTGTCGGAAATTTCCGACACAATTACAACAAAAAGGTTTTTCAATTTTCTTTCAATTATTAATATCATTAAAAAAGGTGTTTTAATTTTATAAAAAAAATATTTTAGATATATAAACATATATATTTATATTATTATGTATGCATGTGTATATGTATTTATATGTGTATGTGTATGCATGTGTATGTATATGCGTGCATGTGTATGTATATATAAGTATGTATTTATATGTGTATGTGTATGTATATATGTGTATGTGTACGTATCTGTATGTATGTGTGTGTATGTGTATGTGTATGTATATGTGGAAGTATGTATTTATATGTGTATGTGTATGTATCCATGTATATTTCTATATGGATATGTGTATGTACGCATGTTTACATGTGTATACTTGTATGTGTACGTTTGTGTATATATGCACGTGTATGTGCATGTATATGTATAAGTATGTATTCACATGTGTATCTATCCGTGTGATAACGTTGGTTATCAATTAGGGCCAATAATGGTCAAATAGAGTTAGTGATGATTAGTTAGGTCAATTAGAGTCAATGATTATCAATTAGGGTCATTATGTTCATTGATGGTAAGTTACGGTTATTAACAATCAACTAGGGTCAATGATGATCAATTAGGGTCTTTAATGATCAAATAGGTTAAAACATATGTGTATGTGTACGTATGTGTGTATATGCATGTGTATTTGTATGTATATGTGTATATGTATGTTTGTGTATGTATACGTATATGCATGTGTATGTATGAGTATGCATTTGTATGCATATGTGTATATGTATGTTTGTGTATGTGTATGTATACGTATGTGTATGTATGCATGTGTGTTTGTATGTATAGGTGTATATGTATGTATTTTGGTGTATACACAAACACATGCGTATATACCGTTAATGATCATTTAGAGCCAATAATGATCGATCAGAGTCATTGATTCCCAATTAGGGTAAAACATATGTGTATGTGTATGTGTATGTGTGCGTGTGTATTTGTATGTATAGGTGTATATGTATGTGTATGTGTGCGTGTGTATTTGTATGTATAGGTGTATATGTATGTTTGTGTATGTGTATGTGTATGTGTATGTGTATGTGTATGTGTATGTATATGTATATGTATATGTATATGTATATGTATATGTATATGTATATGTATATGTATATGTATATGTATATGTATATGTATATGTATGTATGCGTGTGTATTTGTATACATAGGTGTATATGTATATATGTATACATAGGTGTATAAGGTTTACAAAAGATAGAATGAAAAAAAAAACAACGTTTAAACCTCAAAAAACTAAAACAAAATCACATTGTTGGTAATGTGTGACAAACGTGTAACAATTTGCTACACATTTGCGACGAAATATATACTTTTAGGAGCTTGCGTAGCAAATGTGTAGCAATTTGCTACACATTTGTGACAAAACACATAATATTATTTGTTATTATTATTTTTAATTATTTTTTGATAATAGTTATATTATTATTATTATTATTATATATTTTATGGATGTGATAATAATAATAATAATTATAACCAGAATTATGAGTTTACTATAATGTTTAATATAATAATAATAATTATTATTATTATAACCATAATTATGAGTTTACTGTAATAATAATAATAATAGTAATTGAAATAAATATGAAAATAATGTCAATTATAATATTTGCGTCGGAAAAACGTCGGAAGTTTCCGACACAATTCCGACAAATAGGTTTTTTAATTATTTTATAAAAAAATTAAATACATAACCCTAATTCACCCTCACGTAACGCTCCTTTTCTATTTTCCTCTCAGCCGCTCCACACCTACAACATACGCGAAACAGTCATCTTCCCCACCTGAAACTGAACCATCGTCGCATCCAGCCCTCCATCTTCGATCTCTATTCTGTCGTTTCCTTCACCACCGCCATTCGTCGCCATTTCCTTCACCAACGTCATGTTTTTCTTCTGCAATCGCCTACGTTCCTTGTAAGTACTCTTATCACCAATTCCTTTGATTTCGGTCAGAATTTGTAGTTCTAACACTTGAATTTTGATTAGTTGTAGATACGAAGATCAATTGGGATGCTTACATGTCACAGGTGCGATTATTTTTAGCTATTTTGGGAGGTTAGGGTTTAGAGATGAACTACTGGAAACGTGAGTTTTCAATTCTCAATTTTGTAAATACTTGCTAAGGATTCATTTAGAACTTTTGATTGACTTTGGCAACTTCCATTTGATGGGTTAGAATAGATGAATCCGCGATTAGGGATTTTGATTGGAACCATTTTGGGTATCTAAGAAGGATTTGGATAGATTGTGTTGTATGATTGTTTTAGTTTAAAATTTGTGAGTGTTTGTATGTGATAATGATCGGAATTTGGAAAATGTGGCTTTAAGTTTTGAGGTGTATTCCTCCTTAAGTTTTATCATAAAACTATCTGTTTTGATGCTGAAAATTTGGAATCTTCGTAGTGGTTTGATGCTTGGTGAGATGTGTGTATAATTATACATATGATATGTCTTAACGTACTCTTTTTCTTATAAAAAAGAGTGAATTGATATCTGTTTCTTATCTTGGTTTTCTGTTTGATACAAAATAGGTTAATAACTCGACCATTTTTTTGGTAAATATGTAACAGTTATTTCGTTGTCCATTTGCATTATTGTAATGTGGAGTTCTTATGTTTTCCTTACTTCAAAAGTAGACATATATTCTGAAAAATGCATATAGAAGAAACTTTTCAGTCAAGGAGGCACATTCAACATCAACCATGGCTAATGCACGCAACATTCCACATCTCGCGTGGACATCAAAGCTATTTGGTGAGTAATTAACCCAAGAACTTTAAATTTATTTCAATTTGGAATATTATAATAGAAATAAGTGAAAGTGCATTTGTTTTGACAAATTTAAGTTGAAAACAGAAACATTTATCTAAGCAGAAGGTTTGGATCGTTACAAGCTTGCTCCAACTGTTTTACCGTCGCTTCAGACGAGTATAAAGGTTGGGTTTGTTCGTCCTCCAACTGAGGTATCACGTCTTGATTGCTTTATCGGTCTTGATATACTCTAAATAAATATTGACTGAGTTAATTTGTTTATTTTTTTACTTGACAGACATCAATTCTCCCGGTTCATATATTAAACTTAGATCATATGGTTATCCTGAATGTACCTGGAGGTATGCCTTTTCATATACTCACTTTTCCCTTTGATAGTTATACAATTACATAAACCAGTACACACTTGCACATGAGCATCTACAAATATCAATGATTTCTTTTACTTAAATGGTTTGTTTGAGTTATGTTTTATTTCAAACAGATTGTTCAAATCTAAAAAAACTAGCTAATGAACATTTCTTGACTCATGGAGAATGTATTTTATCTTTGCAGGGTGGGGCACAAATACGGATAAAAATTGGATTTTGTTGGTTTGTAACAGATCGAAGTGAAGGTTTTTTGAGAACTCTACAAGGAACTACAAAGGTGCAAGTTCTTCTGTTAGTGGTGTGCTACCACTGTAACTCTTACATATTGCTATTAGTTTTGTAAACGATCTATTCTTATTAATAAAATGTTTCCTTACAGAACTCATTTCAGTTACCAACGATGGACGGAACATAGTGGTGAGTTTTTTTTATTTTTATTGAATCGCTGATATATGCAAAATTAAATTTTTTTTGCATGTGTTGTTTGTGGACCGGGTGTTGTGATTCGGTACTTCGCATCATCACATTGGAGATTGGTGAACCTAGAAGTCAATTTAATTTTGCTTTGGTATAAGATTTTGATAAGAAAAGTGGGTTAAATTGTTAATTGGTGATACTGGAAAACTGTTTCGTACTCAATTTTTTTTTGTTATTTTTGCGTTTGTGGTTTATGTTGATATGGAATGTTTGATTTGTTTGGTTTTTTTTTTCAAGTGTCCTACTGGAAATTGGGCGTACTACCTGCTACTGTTGTTAGTATAATCGGTATGTATTGTAGCTATTATTTTTTTTCGCCATCAATTTAAATTGCAGTTCCAACTTATGTATTGTAGCTATTTAGCTTATTTGCAAATTTGCATAATCTATTGCTGCATTGAAAATTAAACCAAATATTAATGTTATCTCTTCCAAAAGGAGCAAAAAGACAGTATGCTTTTGTAAAATTACACCATCTTATATCATTTCCAACTAAGCTTGTTTATGGGTATTAAATTGACTTATTAATAGTAATTTGTGTTACCTATAGCTGCTTCCGACATTTTGATTGACACGTCTTCAGGTAATCTTTTATCCCATTTGATTTGATGCTTAATAAAGTTGTTTAATTAATTGAGTATACATTATGGGTTTGTGGATTTAATGTGGCTTCCAACAATATATAGCTCTTTGATGAGTGAACTGGTTGGTTTCTGTTTTCTGTTTTCTCTGCTTCATCCTGATTATTGTTCAACCATTGTTATATACCATTAATAGGACATATTATATTACTAAATACCTGGAAGCAAGTAAATAATTAATCTTCTCCAGTTAAAAAATCCAAATATTTTTCATTGTGAAGGAAGCACATGGTTCTACCATGCATCTCATTTTCTTTTGGGCAACCATACTGAGAATACTGTCGACGTGCAAAACGCATATTTAGTGAACTAAAAGAGCAACCTTATATTGCGGAGCTTGATCTTCGTGGTATATACCATCTAATATTTCTTTGACCTCTAGAACATTTTCTTGAGTCAATTTCATCTGGAATAGTGTAACATCTAAGGGTCAAACATATTAAACAATGTTACTTTCAGATGATGGGTACAAAATCCAGAATGTGCTTTTAGACCTGTTTGGCCGTCCCACTGTTCCTCAGTTATTGGTGAATGAAGAATTTAGTAGTTCTGTGATTGAATTGTGTATGTTTGTTGTGTTTTAATCTTTTCATCATGTTGCTCTTATATCTTTTATGCCTTATTCAAATATCCAGGTGCTGTGCCTATTTATGATTATATATTTCTCTGGGATGAAGACGTGGGATGGCAGCATTTCAATCCTAAAAGGTAGAGTTCGTATATATAAGCAATCAGTTTTATTTAATGATGCTCTTTCATAATCTGTAAGCTTTAACACCATCTGGGTATCCCAAGAAAATGCGCTTTGGAGCTCTTGGTTCCAACTTGCTAAGTCTCATTCTTATATTCGGGTTAAACGGGTCGTGTTCGGGTCAACCCGTGAATATTCGTTTTGAGTTTCGGCTTCATATGTTAGACACGATTAGGGTTCGGGTTCGGGTTGGGATGGACGCGCAAACCCGCGAACACGACCCGTTTAAATTTTATAAGCTTTACATGTTTTTTCATACGCATAAAACTCTGTTTTGATATGATTCTGTTTTGATACTAACAGATAACCACTTGACCCGGCGTGACTTGCATAAGCTGCTGCATTATTTGTTGTGTTTTAGGTTGGCTGTGAAGAAAAGTGCAGCGAAGAAGAAAGCTGTCAAGGATCACGTGTGACATCTTCATTTATCATTATTTTCTTCTTTTCTGTTAGGTTATTGTACATGTTGCTTTGTAAAACATGTTTTGTAATTATTTGTGTGTAAATTTGGTATTTTCTTCATTTTTTAGGAGAAAAAAAGAAAATATTATTTTTTAGCAGAAAAAATCCGAATTTTTCTTTTTTTTTCATTTCTTATTTCCGTCGGAAATGTGTCGGAAATTTCCGACACATTTGCGACAAAACTAATTATTTAAATTTCTGTAAAATTAAATAAAAAATAAATAATAGTTATTTTTATTTTATATTTTTTGATTAATTGCGTTGGAAATGTGTCGAAATTTCCGACACATTTGTGACAAAACGAATTATTTAATATTCTGTATAATTAAATAATAATTAAAATTAAAAAATAAAATCCGTCGATGTGTTGGAAATTTCCGACACATTTGCGACAAAACTTGTTAATAAAAATAAATAATAATAATAGTAATATTATTAGAAAAGTAAAGTTAATCCTAATAATTATAATTAAGAATGTGTCGGAAATGCGTAGTAAAGTCCGACGCAATTGTTTTGTCGCAAAACTGTCGCAAATTGTGTCGGAATTTTGTCGCAAATATTTTCCGACGAGGGTTTTTCTGACAAAACGTTTTTGTCGCAAATTTGACGGAATTTGGTGCTTCCGACGCAATTGCGACGAAATGTTCCGTCGGAAACGCGTTTTTTTTCTAGTAGTGAAACGACTAGTTGGATTTTAAAGTTCAAACCGGTTTTAGAACCCGGTTCAGTTTCAAACCGGTTCAAACTCTGAGTACCTCAAACCAAACCCGGTTTTTGCCCAGCTCTAGTCTCAATACAACCAAGAAAGATGCTTTTAAGAGCCATACTAAACCCAATAAAGATGCTTTAAGAGTCATACCGAAAAGACTTCTGCCTTAGAACAATAGCTAAAATATTTTCACTTATAATTTGTTACTATAAGTTGTTTTTTTAATCTCTTTGTGGATTGATTTAGATCTAAGGTTAAATAATAGTGTAGTTTCACACTTGTTCGATTATGCATTAACTTCCGTGTGTACCCCGTTCATCTCTTCAATGTTATTTGAATGATTACATATATTATTGTTTTGTTGAAGAAAAAAGCATACGAACTTTCTCAATATCTTCACTTTTGGAATGCTAAGAACCAAAAAAACAACAAAAAAACAAACAAACTCAGTACAATCCTACTCATTTATGAGCTATTATACTTGGAATCAAAATAAGAAATAAAAAACATGAACAAAATACACTACAAGAATTTTAGGCAGATTCAACGATCTGTCTCGACGACATGTCGTCGATATTGCTTCCGTCGGCAAAGCTTCGTCGAGACTGCTTAAAATGTCGTCGACAAATAGTCGTCGAGAGAAATATGCCCTTTGGCGACGAAATGTCGTCGCAAAAGGGGTGTCGGGATAGCTATTACACCATTTAAAAATAAAGATAAAATAAAAATTAAAACCTCCCAATCTCGACGACATGTCGTCGAGATAGGGTATTTAATTTTTATTTTATCTTTATTTTTAATTACATATATTATGCCTCAATCTCGACGACATGTCGTCGAGAAAGGTATTTTTTTTTAAATTTATTTTTTTAAAATTTTATAAATTTTCAGATTTTTAAACTAAGCAAACATTCAAAACTTGTTATATATACATTAAAACATATTATACAAAACATTCAACAAAAATAAACATAATGTGTAAGTTATTACAAATCGTTCAAATATTACAACCAAATTTAATCATCTTCATCGTAGTCATTTTGGTTGCCGGATCGGCTGCGGTCCTCTTGCATCTGTTTGACGGTCTCATTCAGTTGCCGAATTTGTTCTTTCAATTTGTTGAATTGAGAGTCGGACAAAGACGAAACATTAGTGGGTATGTTTCTTACTTTTCTTCCAACCCTTCGGCTTCAACCGCGTCTCTCGCCAAGGGCACGTTGTAGGACCTCTTCCTCATCTACCTCTTCGCCGGCTTGTTGCATCCGGGTCAACTCTTCTTGAATTGAATTCTGTAATAAACAAAAAATAAACATATATAAAAAAATTAAAAAAAACCAACAGCATAACTACTGTAAAATTGATAACCAACCTATTTAACAATGCTCAATAAACATAATAATTCATCAAAACTCAATAAAAACAATAACCAATATGATTAATGACACCAACAATAACCAATATGATTAATATTCTAGTGGATTTCCCAAACTACAAATACAATATACAAACTTAATTCTCAAATAAAGGTATCAAAACGCAATAATATACATGTATTAGTGGACTTGTGTTAAACGAGTAATTTTGACCCATTTAGAATGGGTCCGTGTCATTTTGACTCATTTATACTTTGATTCGCAACATAATAACAAAATATATATACTTACCCAATCGTTTTGTGCCCGGTCGTTGACCCACGTGCCGTGAGAAGTGTGTATACGTCTCGAACCATCAATCAGGTTGGCGCATCCACTTTGTTGCACCTATAAACAACAAAAATAATATTACTAATATTTGACATCTTCACCTAAAGTCGATACCATGGGCAAGTAGCCTAGGTCGATAAACATACTACATGATTGAGTGTCATATACGACTGGTACATCACTCGTACTTGGACCCTCGTTAACATTACTTTCAAGGTCTGAGTTGACAACCAAGTTATAATCAGATGATCGAGTGTCGTAAAGTACATCTATCTCGTTAACAACACCGGTATCCTCCCAAAGTTTCCGATGATGAACGTCTTCCACAACCTTCCACTTGCCGGCGGGGCGAGAAGGATCTTGGAGATAAAACACCTGCTTAGCTTGTGTGGCTAAAATGTACTGTTGAGCATCATACCATTCACAACCAACATAACTTTGACGGCTGGCGTCGATAATAGTCAAATTGTCCTTGTTAATTATCCATCCGTTACCCAACGTGTTGAACCACTTACAAAGAAAGACTACAACCGAGTAATTACTTAAATAATTCAACTGTATGATATTCTCAAGTTCACCATAATATGGTGTATCATCTTCTTCGAATGAAACAACACCACTGTTTTGGGTAGTGTGTCCGAGATCACGACTATGTACCACAAATCTAACACCATTGACGATGCAAGTAGTGTAAGAATATGCACTCAACGGACCATATGACAATGCCGTGAGTTCGTCGGTACAGTCGAGAGACGTGTTTACTTTAGCATTGAGCCATGGTGAAAAATCAGTTTCAACATTTTTTCACGAAACTCGGTTTTAAATTCCCTGTACGATGGATAAAAAAGATGTTCAAGTTATTTATTTATTAAAAACTAAAATTAAAAAGAAAAATTTGAGAAAAACTTACGATAAGTAGTTTTTAATTTCAACGCAGTTGTCTAGTACAAACCATCCTAATGAATTTTTGGCATTTTCACAAAGTGGAGTGATTTTCTTTGCCGACATTGTGATGAAAACACAGAGTATTGCCTCTTTGGAATGCCAAGATCTTCATTTCTGTCAGGAAGATTGAATTTGGTTTGTACATCTTCAAGATACCTAGAGCAAAATGTCAATGCTTCTTCAACAACATAACCCTCCGCTATTGAGCCTTTGGGCCTGACCTTGTTTCTGACATACGCTTTCAACTTTTTCATATATCTTTCAAAATGATACATCCATCTCATATATACAGGCCCACCAAGAATAGCTTCTTCGGGTAGATGAAGAACTACGTGAACCATTATGTCAAAAAACGTTGGCAGATATATCAATTCCAAATTGCATAGTATCTTTACCAAGCTATCATGTGCTTCTTGCATGTCTGTCATATCTATTGATCATGCACAAATTTTTTAAAGAATGTGCAAAGGTCACTGATTGCATTTTTAACATCCGCAGGCAGACCTATTCGGATCCATATTGGTAGCAATCGCTGCATGAGAATATGATAATCATGAGACTTTAACCCAGTTATATTTGAATCAACCAACTTATTTTTAAAGTTGGATCCAAAGCCATCGGGTAGTTTCACTTCTTTAATGAACTTACAAAAACGTTCACGGTCACTTGGTTTGAAAGAGTAAGGGGCATGCGGTTTGATGACCTTTTTTTGTTTTTCGTTGTTAGCCATAGATTTTGTCGAATGCCTAAAATTGCCAAATCTTCTCTTGCTTTGGTTGTGTCTTTTGATTTGTCGTTCATTAGCAAAGTACCCAACACGCTCTCACACACATTTTTCTCAACGTGCATAACATCAAGATTGTGTTTTTATTCGAGAGAAGACCAATATTCCAGCTCGAAGAAGATACTCCGTTTGGTCCAATTCAACTCTGATTCAGCACGATTTCTTTTCACACCTCCATGCTTAGGATGTTTCCCAGGAACACGATCGGGGAGGTTTTCTAGTTGTTCTAATATCCGTGTGTTCGACAATTTTATAGGAGGCTTTCTTTTCTATTTTTTGCCGTTAAACAATAGACTATCTCTCATACTATTTTTGGAAGGCAAAAATCGTCTATGACAAACATAAGATAACTTACTGATAGCACGATAGGAGGGTGTATCTTCGTTACAGGTAGGGCATGCTAAATAACCTTGACCGCTCCATCCAGACAAGCTGCTACGAGCAGGATAATCGTTGATAGTCCATAATAGTGCCGCATGCATCTTGAATACAGTGTTGGTTGATGCATCTCTCATTTGTACTCCTTTCTCCCACAACATTTTCAACTCATCCACCAAATGCCTTAAGAAAACATCAATGTCCTTTCCAGGTGATTTGGGCCTGGAATTAGCAAAGTTAACATGAAAGAAGTCTCTTTCATACATAACCACGGAGGTGTATTGTACGTTGTCAACACTACCGGCCACATACTGTAAGACTGACTCATGTTACCGAAAGGGTTAAAGCCATCGGCAGCCAAACCTAAGCGGATGTTCCTGGATTCTTCCACAAATTTAGGATGCCTCATATCAAAATCTTGCCTTTGCATCCCATCAACCGGATGCCACATTATAGAATCCCTTGAGCGTCCTATTTTATGCCATATCATATCTTTTGCCGTGAATCTAGAACTATATATTAGTCGAAGCCGAGAAGTTAAAGGAAAGTAGCGCAACACTTTACGTGACACTTTCTTGCCACTTGTGTTTGGGTTAACCCATCTGCTGTCGTTACAAACCGGGCAGTTTTCCTTTGACTCATTCTCCTTCCAAAACAGAGCACAGTCATTGATGCAAGCATGGATAGACTGATATCCTAACCCAATCTTTCTCAGCTTCTTTTTAGATTCATAGTAAGATTCGGGAATGTGATTCTCTTTCGGGAATGCAACTCTTAGAAGCTCTAAAAGTTGGTTAAACGAAGTATTCGTCCACTTGTTCATAACTTTAGTATGCATCAATTTTGCTAAAAAGTTTAGGGAAGACATCTAACTACAACCAGGGTATAACTCGGTACGAAGCTCTTCAAACAACGCGTCAAATTCCGGGTCTAAACCAACTCCACTTCCATCTTCATCTATATTTTCTTCATGTGTATTTTGCTCCGCCATAACATCATCAAGTGCATCAAACATCTCATGATCTGTTGCTACAACACTTGTATTTGAAGCCCAAAATGCGCCTACATCCGAAGCATTAGCATATTCCTCGTCGTGATAAAACCAAGTGTCGTATGCTTGTAGAAACCCATGAACACGTACGTGTGAATAAACCGAAGACGAAATTTTTCGATAAGAGTTGGCACATTTTTTACGCGGGCAATAAATGTTGCCATCATCGTCAACATAGTTTTTGGCATTATCTATAAAATTTTGAAGACCTTTTATGAAATCCGGATGATTACGATCTCGCAGTGCAATCCAACTCTTATCAATTGTCATAACTGTTTTTATTAGCTGATAGCACATCAGATGGAATATCTAAAGGTGATGGATCCTAACCCACTTTTTGAATATTCTATCTCATATGTATACATTTTAACGAGTTAAATATTCAAGAATAAATCGGTAGCATTTCCCCTTAACACCCCAAGTATGCGTATGAAACGCAAACTCGAAGAGTAGGAGAAATAGCTACCAATTTACTCTTGAATAGTCAACCTGTTAAAACGTATACATATCCTAAATGAGATAGAATATTCAAAAGGCAGTCCCAAATGGGGACAATCCAAAATTTAACTCTATTAGTTAAATTTCGGACGGGTATTTTCTAAAGAGGACAATCCAAAATTTATCTATGTTAGTAACTCAAACACGAACAATTTGTTTTTTTAGTTTATTTTTTGTCACACCCCGTCAAGGCAGAAGTACGGGATGTAACCGCGATATCGCATTGAACACAAGTACAAGAGAAACTAAAAGGAAAATTGTGCATTACATTGAACCATACTACATGCTTCTATCAAAAGTACAAATACAAAACAAAATCTCTAAAACATTACAAAGTGTCTAAATGTCTGACTACAACCAAAGTACATAACCAAAACTAAAAACAATAATTATAATCCAAAAGCGAGACCCCATAAAAAATCTTTTTTTCAATTCTGTTTACGTGAAAGCATGTTTCGAAAACGGGTCAACTATATAAATAGTTGGTGAGTTCGCAGATTTTGCGACTCTATAAAAAAAATTTCTGATAAAAATCCAAAGTGATCAAAAATCCATTGATCAAGTACACATGTATTAGACAACATATAACCATGAGCCGTAATCAAAGCCTCGACGAAATAAAAATAAAGCACCCCATACGGAAGTCTAATGCAAACAACCACCTAAAAATTGGCTAACTTTGCGCCCAAGTGACCCTACAAGTCTGGTTGGCGCGACTAAACCATGAGCGGGGGTGTCAACCCAAGTAGTACTACCCAAAAATTTCAACGGCTACGCTCAGCTAATTGATTGCCCAAAATTGGGGACTCTCAAGCATTAAAAAAAATAACTCATGTATCAATGAATAAAATAACATGTGACTAAAAATAAGTAAAGAAACAGCTTTCCCTCAAAAACAGTAAACAGTAAGTAAAGTGAGGCCGCGAAACTCACCTGGACAATGCGGGCGAGTGATGCGACACAGACGACAAAATCCGTAAAAATCCGAGTCCTAACAGGGTCCTACTAGTCAAGTGGACACAAACGATGCATTTAGGACTCCTAAAGGTTGTGACCAAGTCAACAAAACAAAAAGGTGGCTATGTAATCGGTTGCATACCCAAAACCCGTGCATAAGCGTACGAACTGTTAGAAATTGTAAAACCGGCTTTTATATAAATTCGTGACCTTAAAACCTTAAGTTTTAGATTTTAATAAAGAACATAAGTAGTTATAAAGTCATATATAGTAAAATCTCAAGCCACGGTTTCGTTTGATCAAAAACGCGGTTACGCACGTAAAGTCCGGTTTACGGTTTGAAAATCCGATCCGTCCGGAATTAGGGTTTTAGTGTGATATTAGCACCCAATTTAAAAGTCCAATTTTATTTTTTTAATGTGATCGTACTTCTGTCCAAAATCACCTAAATTTTTTATAAATTTTATCCAAAAATAGTAACTTTTTTTAACGTTTTAATGGATCAAAATTTCAAAACCATATTTAGACATAAAGTTACTGTTTGAAACTTTCATCAATTGATCATATACATAAATAAGAATTTATATCCAATTTTCATAGTTTTTCAATATCCTGATTATTTATTATGAATATAATATTGTTAAAATTTAACGAATTCGGGAAAAATAATTAAACTTGTCAAAACTTCACCAAATGTTTACCAGATTAGTTTTAGGTCCATATGAGATTTCATTCAAAGTTTCAAGTCCAGAATTTGTCCAGAATTATATGACCCAAATTCATTTGTTTAAACTTTATAAATACTAAACACCTACTTAAACAATTCCAATTTTTACGAAATTTGGACATGACTCATATTTTATAATATACTAACCAATGTCCAAATTCCAGAATTTTCTAATACACAGAGGTATTTTTCCTAATTTTCATGTATTAAACTTGTAGGAATTTTAATAAATAATTCATAAAGAGTTTGGTTACCAAAATTTTCAGATCTTCATTTTAAAACATAACCTACAGTTTAAAAATGATTTTGGGTGCAAGATCAACAATTTTTAAAAAATTCCATCAAAAACAATTGTTGTATAAAAAAAATATATTAGTTCCATTATTTGTTCCACGTGAACCGGGATTGGGTTTATAACCTAATAACTACTCAAAATACCAAATATCTCAATACTAAATATTTTCGGGTTCAATTCCCAACCAATGACTCATAAAACTATTCTAACATAAAATCAAAGTTTAACGGGTAAAGTATAAACTATTCTAACTCAAAATACCTCATAAAACTATTCTAACCTTCCGTATAAATGGTTCGCGTACGCGGAACCTCTCGTATTTCACATGCAATACGAACCAAAGCCACCATTAGGATCATTTTTATATCCCGAGCATTTCCACATGCTTAAAATCGACATGCAATGTCGTTTGGATGGCCATGCAACCCGATCAATTTCCTGTTTTTGATCCTACAAACTGTTACAATCTGTTTGTAGTAAAAAGTATAGTTCCAAATATCTGATCGGAAATTTATTCATTGAAAACATTCATATATGTGTTTAGAAACTACTATTGAAAAATCGTCACGATCCAACGGTCGGATCTTCGGGGATCAACGATTCTTTGAGACCCAGTTTTTCGAATCCGAAAATCCGATCAGTCGCATTCGAGGGTACAAAAAGCATACCTAGAGAGCTCTGATAAAAAATCCCTCTCATAGGGTTTTGCGTATATGAGTTGGGACCTTATGTCCAAAATTCAAGCATTTTTAACGGTCGGATTTCCGGGGATTGTCCGATATTTGAAACTGCGCATGTATAAAACTTTCTGGACAAATTTTAAAAACTCTTTTTAACGAACATAAGCAAGGATTCAGGAAAATCGGAGCTTACCACGGTGTTCGTAGCGTCGATAAATGGTTCCAGGTGAAAAACGGGCTTCGATCGCCTTCGGCCGCCACCGACCACCGCGCCGGACCACCTTTGACCGCCACGCACCACCACCGGACGACCACTATTTTTCCGGAATCCTCTCCAGCCCTCTCCTCTCTCTCTCTCTAACTTTTTTCTGAATTTGCAAAATGAGAAAGTGGGGGAAGATGGGGTATTTATAGCCCCCGTGGTCTCCGATCGCGTATCGGTTTTTCGCTTAAACGAATCCGATAAAAAATAGAGGCGTTATTTTACTAAAAAATAACTTATTATAATTTATTATTTTTCCTCGAGTCCTTGCGTCTCGTAAATATTTATCTTTTCGGATTTAAATTAAAATTTTACGAAACCGCTCGACTAGGGTGTTAACGCGTATAGACCCGGACTTGATCAATATTTTGACATTATAACACCCAAATAAACCTTGATATTATTTATCGTTCTCCAGCGAGTTCCTTTCATTTAAAAGTATATTTCAACATAATAATAATACTATTATTATTATACCAACTCGTCGAACACAGGTGTTAACCGTAATATTCGCTTTAAACACATTCTCCCCCAGTTAACAGAATTTCGTCCCGAAATTCAACTTGTATAATAGTTGACAAGTTATTTTTTGTAACTTGATTCATGTACGATCATCAAGAAAAATCTAGTTTCCAAGATATAGCAGGGAGATTTGACAAATCGAGATATAAGAATCACAGAGAGTAGGTTACATCTAGTAAGGCTCAAAAGCAAATTGAATAATCATGAGAGAAAAATACTTCGAATTCCAAAGAATCTATAGATCATTGTTTCACTGAATCAGTCAAAAGGTACACTGCTGGTGTTATTCAGAAGATTAAGAAATCCGCCATAGGATTGATAAACATAGGTATACGAAGTTGGTAGAAATCCAGAATGATATTATGATACAAAATCCCGGTGATTCAGTATCCTTTTATGAGCAAGGAAAAGTATTATTCTGTTTGGTGCCATTAAGGAATACTATTATAAATAGTAACCATAAAATTATAGTATGAGAGGTGCTATTAAGATCCAAAGTGTCGGTAGTCTCACCTCGACTTACTGGGAATAAAATGTGTCACAGTGATAACCAAGGCTATCGGTTATGAAGGATGATCATATCACGTATTTAGAATATAGAGAGACAACACCTCATTAAAATGAAAGTTGTCGTCAATACGAACTTCCTCAGGTGGTATAATTATGGATTCGTCAGCTAAACACTTTTTGAGACTCGATATACGATAAGCATCGTAAATACCATTAAGCTCCTAAGGTAGTTTTAGTTTGTACACAACAAGACCAATCAAATAATTATTACCAACCTCATCACAACAAAATGGTGATCAACATTTGCGTCAAAACAGAGCTTCCAATGGCGCTCATTTAATGCTAGTGTGATAAATGTTAGTGTAAGGAAATCTAACCAAAGGTAAAAGAGTATCCAAATTACCACCAAATTCTATCACACAAGCCCTAAGCATATCCTCCAAGGTCTGAATAGTTCGTTCATTTAGACCGTCTGGAAATAGGATAGTAAGTGGTGCCCATATCTAAGCGCGTTCTCAAATCTTTCTGGAGTGTCTGCTAGAAATGGGATGTAAAGTGACAATCCCTATTGGAGATAAAGGAAACAGGCACTCCATGCTTGTTACAATTTCACTACTATACAGTCGAGCTAGCTTTTCTATGTAGAAGTCCTCTCGGATTAGTAGGAAATGTGCAGAGTTCATTAATTGGTTAATAATATCCCAAAATGAATCATAGTTGCCCAATGTTCTAGGCAGGCCAAGTAACGAAATCTATTGAAATTTGTTCCTACATCCCTTTATGGAATCTCGGGTTGTTGTATCTACGTATTGTTAGTAATAGTAATTACTCATAAAGTTCAGTACATTGTTGCTTCATAAGGCGACACAACATGATTGGTGTGTATACAACATAACCGTAAAAGTATATACAAGGGAATTTTGAAAATCAACATAACAAAAGGACGAGATTCACACTTCTTGTACTAGAATTGAAGAGTGATGTTTAGTCATTAGAGAATGAATTAATAACGAGTAATCCAAGCTTTAAGCTTTACAAAGCAAGTATATAATGAGTACCAATATGATTGTACCAAACTCGAGTCGTGAAACCAAAGATTAACAAACATAGGAGATTATACTAGGATTTTATCGAGATAAATTTGCTTTTAGTCAAATTTACTCAATCCTATCAAGTGTTATAGGAAATGAGTTATCATCATAAAATAGATGTCAGCGATGACTCGGTGCTATGTAACCTCATCACAAAGCATTATGATTCGGTACTAACTCGCATGTTAGTCTCGATATAATATAACCATGTTTGGTGATTTTCAACTAAAGGTTCATATACCCATTGTCGAAAGTTAGAAATGGGTTATATGATAATCAAGTCACCACAAGATCTAGATAGAGAAAGTAACTAAAGATCCAGAATGATCTAATCACGTACATTAGTTAAAAGACTAGGTGCCAATTCAATAGTTGGACATTGAATTGAATACCACAAGAAGTCGAATTTGGTTAACGGTCATAAAATGAATTCGGAAATTTTTACAAAAAGTCCATATCAAAAAGATGGTCTACTCCACAAATCGAGTCGTTCAAATTTGATAGGATAACATTAGACGTCTACATCTTTCTTGATTTGTATTGAAATGATTCGGAAGTAATCCGTTATTCATCTAGATGAGGAAATAAACAGTCACGTTGTGGAAATAATCTCATAAAAATAGAGTCTCCCGAAAATGATTATGAGCTTGCTAACCCACCAAATAGGTAGACTTTGATGTAATATCATTGTCAATTTATCCTGGGGTTTGATTCTCATAAAGTAAACGTTAGAAAATAGGTTTGGATCAAGTAAAACTTCATTAATTTACAAATGTGAGGATGTCATGCTTATAGGTCCCTTAAAGATAATGCAATCCCAAGCGGATCTTCAAGAGAGCAGAGTCAACTATGATTCGTCCCTTGTTCCTCTTCCTAGTAGCGTACAGCTTTAATCGGTTAAGAATCGTAGAACACATAAATAAATTCAAAATTGCCCTCCTATGATTTTAGGACACATCTTTCAAATGATAAGGTTTTCAAATTTCAACTTAGGTCCTTGCTTTCCTATTAAAGTCGGTGGAAATGGACCATAAGGTTTTAGAGTTTGTCCTTAGATCTCACGTTGAAGAGGGTCGAATTGATTATCTGCTAATAACTGGTAGTACAGTATGCCTGCAACTTCCTTGGCTTTCGAATGGTACCACTATGACTTACCATTTCGTATTTCACCTATAATGGTTATAGCCTTAAAATAGTTTGCATAAGGGTTTATGCCATAAAGTTGATGGAATGAGTGTTTGAATGTCACAGATTCGTATTCCCTCAGGGCACGTGTTAAGAAGTCGTTTCTAAACAGTAATTTCTCTAAGGCTTTCTATTTACAGGAGACTGAGAATAAGAGATGCGTATACGTCTCTACCTAGTTGGAAATCAGAACGCCAATCAACAAAATCACCATTTGTGGGAGAGCAAGTACAAAAAGGATATGAGACTATCATATTCTAATCTATAGGGACAGTGTACGCAGAGTAACAAATAGGGATAATCACCATAAATAAACTTTGAATGATGACTAATAAAATTTTCAGTACACAAAGAATCATTCCAACATAAAGTTTCATTTTCTCCATCAAAATGGTATTCATTAAGACATCGAAGCACCAAGAGAAATCAATATTTGCAAAACATACGTAGCAATATTCACCAAAAAGAGCAATAGTTTCATACTAAGCCATAGTTATCCCAAAATAAAAAGTTTTTGTAAATCCAACCAAAAGAATCCTGAGCACAAGCCGCTCAGTGACCATAGTAGAAATACAACATGATAGAAATAAACACGACAATGAACGACGTAAAGATGGCTCCTCCCAAGTAAACAAGTTTCTCAAGTCAGGTTTCCACAATATGAGTGTCGCAGTTAAGAGAATCCGGATTTAGTGTACCAAATTACCATAGTAAGTGCAAAGCACTTGCAATGGAATTTCAAGTAGGTGTGAAACTGAATTATTAAGAATATTTATCAAAAGTATAGTGAAAATGGCAAACCCCGAAATGAGGATTTATACGAACGATTGAATAGAAAGGTTGTATTGCCGAAGAAAAAGAAGCTTAAATTGCTTTAAGGAATTTCTCCATCCTATTGTTACTCCATCGATGTTAGAGTGTGTTTGGATTATAAGATAAAATCTTAGATTATGCCGGGACCTCCGATGATAGTCGTACACTTTATGCAAGTGTTGAACGTTGTAAAGCCCCATATTGAATTTACGTGGCCAGTAAAATCTCAAAGGATACGATTTAGCAAGTAAAAAAGATGGATAAGAGAAAATCTTCGTTGCTCAAGATTCACTAATGAGTTGATTAGATTAAATTTGAATTTCTCTTGTTCCTTCAAAACTGCGAGAATGTTACATGAAGATCTATTAGGGGAGTCAGAAATGTTGAGGTCTGATTCACGGTGGGAATCAGTCACATGCATGGATAGACAAATAACAAAATTGAAATGAGAAAATCTTTAGTTGGACCTCTAAGGTGAAGTAGTACTTTACAAATGGTTTTCACATCCGGTCCAAATACCAAGGTTAAATCAACTGAGAACAGATCTC
Source organism: Smallanthus sonchifolius (assembly GCA_023525975.1). Lineage (NCBI taxonomy): Eukaryota > Viridiplantae > Streptophyta > Magnoliopsida > Asterales > Asteraceae > Smallanthus > Smallanthus sonchifolius. The sequence continues at coordinate 106,111,934 of CM042018.1, forward strand.
TTCAGTGTCTCGGTCTAAATTATCATGAAAAAGAAATCTCAATAAGAGTTTTGAATCCATTAGGATTCAAAAATGAAAGGGACGATATAAATTCCCATGTCACATGAGGTAGCCCATCGCATCATTTGATTTCTTTGGCTCAACCATAAGGTGACGATAGTTTTGATTAATATTCGAATGACTGGGAATCGGGGTTAGTAATACATATAAATCATGAACATTAACTCGGACAGTAAGGCTCACTAGAGTTCTCATGCACTACAAATTATGATTACATGTGCACCGGTAATGATAATTTACTTTGCATGGTCCCTATAGTGTTTCCTCTATCCCAAGCTCTCAGCTAAAAAAAAAGAACTGAAATGTTCATTGGATCACGTCATCTATACAAACCTACAATTCACCAATTTCACAAATAATCCATACATCTATATACTTATACATCTATATAAACCTACAATTTCACAAATAATACATATTATACATCTATATAAATTAACAATTTCACAAATAATACATTCATTTATATATTCATCTATATTATTCAAATAAAAAACAATTAAAACAACTATACAAAACTAAATCTTTCAAATACCTATTACCAAAATATTAAACAAATATATTTATACATCTATACAAAACTACCCAAATACACCTATAAACACAAATATATACATATTACCTCCGGATTCTTTCTTGAAACGACGAGATGTCGTTGGAAAACCCTCAATCTAGCTTTCAATCCGTTCACTTAACCAAAAACCTCACCTACACAAGATTTATATTAAAAATTTGCAATTATAAAGAAAAATTATAAAAAAATTCAAAATAGGGTCTAACCGCTTTAATAAGATGAATAATGGTGGTGGAGGAGGTGGGTTACGATGGAATTTCAAGTAAAATGGCCGGATTTGTGGGTGAAAGCAGAGAGAAAGAGTAGAGAGAAAAAGGGGGTGAAATGAGGAGAAAAAAGGTTTCCTGCGTATCTAATACCAGGTCAGACCAGTCTCGACGACATGTCATCGAGATTGAGTCTTTTTTTAATTATTTTAATTATTAAATAAAAAATAAGAAAATATTAAAAACCTGTCTCAACGACATGTCGTCGAGATTGGGTTATTTTCTTAAATAAAAAATAATTAATATTCTACCGGGCAAAAAAAAAAGAAAAAAAATAAAACAGGCAATTACAACGACATGTCGTCGAGATTGCATTGGGATGAGCGTCAAAACTTTTCACCATTTCCCGCTTGATCATCGGCAACGACATGTAGTCGAGAAAAGGTGAAAAGGGTCAAAAAGTTGACTGAGAGCATCTCCGACGACGTGTCGTCGTTTTTGGGTACCCTATCTCGATGACATATGTAGTCGAGACTGCCTCGACGAAACTGCTAAGATTTCTTGTGGTGATAACTTACTATGGAAGGACATTTTCACTGGATGACAGGTATTTGCAACAAATACCTTCAAAGCAAGGTGGCAAATTGTCATCAGAAATTGCACCAGCTGAATGCTATGACCTTGAATCCTTTGCTTGGAGATGATCTCGACTGACCCCCTTTAGTATTTTCACTAATAGAAGCTTCAACCAAAGGTTTCTGAGACATAGTATTACCGGTTTTTCCTCTCTTGTTTTTGGGTCAACAATCTACAAAAAGATCCATGTGAACCATACTTAGTTTACTCGGTCAGTAGAACTTAATGTCTTTGAACTGATGGCTATTAGTATAAACAACAATATACATTTACATAAGACTCTCCCTAGCCAGGCACATCCCCTCATTATCGTGTCCATTATGGTCCTGCAACACTAGTTTGGTTATGTGAAAGCTCTAGGAATTGCACACCCCACAATTTCATTCGAAGCGACCCTACTTCTCTTTCACATAGGTGACTTATCTCAAATCATTATAAGCACTAAGGTTACCAAGATTTAGACAAATCATAAACCACATTATGCTTAACCTCACAACAATATCCCTTATAGATATAGTAAATGGACTAGGAAGCAATTAAACCCCCTTTACTGTTTAGGGGATATATATATAAGGAATGGTTCAAATGATAACCAGTTTTTTATGTGATAACCATGATAACCACTCTTAAACAATCACATAACTTATAAATTATTTTTTCTTTTAATTGTTAAATACTCTTTGAACATATATCTTGAACATAAATACGGAAATGAGGAGTCTTACATATACGTATCACATAATGTTACATATACGTGACACATAGTGTTACATATGTAACACTAACAAAATGATAATTGTTACATATACGTAACACTATGTTTTAGAGTGGTTATCATGATTTTCACATAAATATTGGTTATCATTTGAACCGCACCCTATATATATATATATATATATATATATATATATATATATATATATATATATATATATATATATATATATATATATATATATATATATATATATATATATATATATATATAAACATATATAATAGCTTTATATATCAACTTGTATATTAGTTGTACCCCCACAATAACCACCCTAAGATATATGAGTCGATTGTCCTATTAAACATAGATCTTGGGACCTCCAGTCAACTAGGTTAGGTTTCCTTCATATACCATCTTTCATGGGCTTTAGTTTCATTCCACAACTCAATCTCTCATTAACCCTCGAGTTGTTAGATCCAAAACCCATTATCTATAACTCCGTCAAGTCAATACAGATAATTGGAATTGAGATGAGTTGTTTTTATGTGTTCTTAACTCGCAAGTTAATATTTCGTATTGTCAAGCTTCTAAGACTATAACATCATATCTATAACATCATATCTCACCCTGAATCTTGTTATAATGTTGTCTTTAAAGAATACATTTCTCATTTCGAGGCGAACACATAAACATTATGCCTTCACTGTGTTATATCCAACATCTAGCAAGATTATGAGTCTAACTATTGGTATCCGAGTCTAACAACCAGATAGACTCCTTATGACCTTTGTGTACTCCACTCGGTCACGTATTTGCAATATCAATTTGGATTACAAAAATCCTTATTTCCAAACATTCCACATTCAAATACAAGTCACCCCCACATTTAAGTGTTATTAGATAACATCCAAACAGGGTAATGAAAGGTCCCTTTCTACTCGGGTTTTGAGAAAGCTTCTCAACTACCATTTCTACATACCCTAAAGGATTGGTTCTTAAATAGACCCCCCCCCCCCACATTGCTTGCAATTTGATTATACTTCACTTACGATGAAATTTAGACACTCGTGATTAGATAACAAAGATATACATGTTTGTATTATTGAGTTCATCATTGTCTCATCTCAAATTATATTAACTCAAAGGAGTTTCTGAGCTAATCAAAGCATAACATGCCTTAGTTTGTGCTTCCAACACTTACTAGTGTTTTAGCTAAACTTGTTATAATTTTGTTATCAAACCATCACATACTTAGAATGATTCTAACTAACTATCCAGGATAGACCTAGAAAATAAGTTATCCTCATTAAACTTGGGAAAGTAGATAAACATCATTTCCAATGATCTAGTTATTCAAGTTCTTCATAAGTTATATCACCGTCCTTATACTGAATGAAAATTCTCTTTCTACTTTGTCTATGCACAAATTCATTCTTGTGTCCAATCATATTTTGAATGTTTTAGTGTTAATTATTCTCCGCGGAGCAACATAATTAACAAGTATTACTGTATTAGTCTATCACGCTTTAGACTACAATACTCGAGCATGTGAACATAAGATGTATCATTATGATCCTTCACAACCTTAAAAGATATCACAATATCCTTTTGCAATATTCATTCTTTAGTTTAGACAAAGCCATGAAACTTATTCACCATCCCAAAACCTGAGTATTTAGGATAGTCTCATAAGTTATTATATGTAACACATACATAACTTGATCATTCAGTTAAGGAACAGAAACATGTTTGCCTTTGATCTCCAAGGCTTCACCCTGGACTCATTTTATCATATGTGTTTAACCTGAGTCACTTTGGTGAACACATTCATCACCAACACGATAAATGGTACTAGTGTACAAAAGTCAATTAGATTGACACACAACATGACATTCATAAATTTTGCCTTAAGTGATTTGAACACTTGCCTTGTTGTTCAATTGAAACTATTTATATTTAAGATACTCTCCCAAATTGAAGGTTAAAACCTCTACATAGTTCCAACAATATTAAGAAGGTAGACGCATCTACATGTAGATCTCTCGTAACAAATCTTCCATGATTCATTAAAGATTTACAACAACATATATTTCTTTCATATGTTCGAATTCATACTTATGAAGTTTCACGGTTACTTCAAATGAAGTATGTGACATATCTTATATTTATGTATTTTATCTTAATACATTTGCATACGTGATGTCTTATTTGTGACTAATCTCTTAGTTAAAATAACAACTCTCAAGTTGTAGTTGTGCAAACCTCTTATTGCATTATTCGTTAAAATTATATCAGAATAAAACTTTTAACATTAATTTTCATAAAATATACATTTTGCATACGTCACAAACATTATTGATTTATCTATTTGTTAAAAATTACACATGTTATCCGAAGATATTGAACACAACATATAACATTTAAAATAAAATCAATAAAATGCAAAACATTTTATTAATAATAATTTTAACAGATACATTGATGATTATAAACTTAAAAACCATCAAACCAAAATCATCCAATGATATTGTCTAGTGGCATGTCTTGAGGTATTCCCTTAATAAACTACATGCACACAATCCAAATTCCTCATTTCATCTTGAAATTCTAAACTTGAATGGTCACAAATTTGACCAAAACAAAACAATAAAGTTATTTTATAATAAAATACTCGCAAATAGTTATAATTGAACAATTAATTATGCTCTCAACAACATTGAGTTGTTTTTCACCAAATAGCCTCCCTGAGACAATTCCATGGTTCAAGACATGCTATTTCTCTCATGAGTAGAACTATTTGCAAAACACGTGTTTTATTCGTTTAAAACATTTTTTTGTTTTGCAAAACATTATAAAACAGTTTTGAAAATAAACTATTTTTATTTTATGTTTTGATTATAAAGGATTAAGATTCATAAATACTAAAAACAGTTTTATCAAATAAATCATTACGTAACACGCTCGTTAGAAAATTAAAAGTTTACATACCGTTTTTACAATTTTTCATTTTTATAAACCGTTTCTAATATGCACATTAGAGAACTAAACGTTTAGCAAACGTTTTAAAGCTTTATGGTTTGTAACAAAACCTTTTTCCTAACATACTCGTTAGAAAATAAACGTTTACCAATGTTTTAAAAAAAATCATAGTTTATTACAGCAAACCGTTTCTAATTACACTTCAGTATGACTTGATTAGAATATCATTTCCATAGTGGATTGACTAAACGAACTTATGGTTTTTCAAGCTTAAAAGTTGAAACAAATGTTACTTGTTTGCTAATTAAAGGATTATTTCATGTTAAATCTTGTATCACTTTGTGTAGACAATCTATACATCAATGCATATATTTTTATGGGCTATAAAGGCTACTTACTAGGGTTATACCTCCTGAAATGATAGCTCTAATACATGGAAATTAGTTAAGAAATAGTAGGTTAATTCATGTTGAATCTTTAGGTTCATATACACTTGCTGTCATTATAAAATATTCCAGGGAACTTTATACTAACACTTGGCACAAAACTGGGGACTAACTTTGACTAAAAGATTAGATCACCATACAAATTAATGTGTTATTATATACTTTTACATACCTTAAAAATCGATGAAATTTATCTAAGTTGTTTTTACTTTAAACATATAAAATACGTTTATAATAGTGGACAAATTAAAAATGTATAATAATAGTCACGTTTATAATTATAGAAAATAATTGTCAACACTTAGGGTGGGGTGTCATGATCTTTCTCATTCCTTACATCCCCGATATTCTCTTATCTACATCAGCGTCACATCAATATTTTTCCATTCCATCCATAAACCACATAAATGCCCATTTTTCGTATCCCTAACCACCCCTCAAGTTTTTGGGTTGTAGACTGAGCTTGTTTGGTAGTACATCACACTCTCTCTTTCTATTCACTCCCCTCCCACATCGGTTGGTGATTCCTGCAAACAACCATCATTCACCCGATCGAATAGGGGTGTTGCGGTCAGTGGCGGAGCTTGAAAATCTAAGAAGCGGGGGCCGAAAAAAATAAGCAGGGGCCGGCTCTATACGTAAAAAAAATTTCGGACGAAAACGGAAAAATTAACACTACTAACGGAAAAAACGGCAGGGGCCGGGGCCGGGGCCCTCCCTGGCCCCTTCATAGCTTCGCCCTTGGTTGCGGTGTTCCCTAGCGGGGCCACATGGCCACGTAAGCCAGCCACCCCACACCGCACCGCATGCACTCCCACCACATTTATAAGCATGTAGAATACATTAGGTATTTGTTTAAGAAAGAGTGTAAGACACTTTCTTTAAAAATGAAATTGAGATGCATCATTTGACCCGGTTTGTTTTTGTTCAAGTACGATTATAACATCTATACCCATCTTGTTTCACCTCTATAAACCTTATGTGCTTAGATTGTTTTCATGATGTGATGATGATCTAAGATTTAACAAATGTTTAACGATACGTGACATAAAACTTAAGAAAATATGTGTACTTATTAATTCAAAAGCAATGCTTTTTTATATGTTATTACGTGAGCTTTCATATAAGAGAATATTTGTAGTTTAGTAATTAAATCAATTATATTTGTCTGAAGATGTTCAATATGTTCCAAGTGCTCTAATAATTTTCTTAAAATACTATCGAAAGGCATATGCCATGGAAGAGATGAACTTTTCTTATGTTCATGGACATTGGAGGGGTCTTTATGAAAGAAAAGGCAAAGAATATGAATAACAATTTCATATAATCTATAGAATTAATTACACAGATGGTCCCTGTGGTTTGGTCAAATTACGGTTTTCGTCCCTAGGATTCAAAAATTACGATTTGGTCCCCACTATTTGCCAACTTGTTACACTCATGGTCCCTGACATGGATAGAGGTTAAATATTTCTGTTAAGTGGGTGTAAAAAGACGAAAATACCCCTAACAATTACAAGGGCCATTTGTGTATTTACTGAAACTATATATCCTCTTCTAAAACCCTAGACACCCCCCACAATCACCCCACCATCACCACCATGGCTGCCACCACCGTGGCCGTCGTCTTAGCCGGAGATGGAGGTTTAGCCGGAGACTCGGTATCACAAACTCACCCCACCGCCATCTTAGCCGGAGATGGTTCTTCTTCTTCAAAAGGCCGCCGCCCCCTCCATTTCGATCTGATGGAGGTCTACCACATATCTAGGGATCTGATTGGGGGAAAAAAACCACTGATTTGGATCAATCAGATGGCGCTCTTGATCTAGACACAAAATCGACAGGGTTTCCGGCGTCCCTCCCTTTCGTCGGCAGCGGCATTCGAGTGGAGACAAGAGAGGGCGGCAAAGGCGTTCCGGTGGTGAGGGCCACAAATCCGGGACGTGGATATCCGGAACGGACACATCGCAAATCCGGCGACAATGGTGATTTCACGACAGAAACAGGGGCGAACGAGGTGTTATGGTGCTCGCGATTCCGGCGAAGGCCAAAACTTCAGTATAACATTAAAGGTGTGTAGATCGGAACGAGAATGGCACGTAAACAAGAGAGGAACTCACATGGAACCTCCTTACCTCGCCGGAAAACACCGCATCCATTATCTGTATCCCGTCGCGCCGTCTGCAGTCCCCTCCTCGGCCCCGTTGAAGTAACGAGTTTTTAGGGTTTGGAAATTGGGGGTTTTGAAGGAGACAGGGATGGTGCAGGTGGTGGCTGAAGGTGAAGGGGCGGTGCAGGTAGTGGCCGATGATGGGTTTGGGTGGGGAGGAAGGGTTTTAGAAGAGGAAATATAGTTTAAGTAAATACACAAATGGCCCTTGTAATTGTTAAGGGTATTTTCGTCTTTTTACACTCACTTAACAGAAATATTTAACCTCCATCCATGTCAGGGACCATGAGTGCAACAAGTTGGCAAACAGTGGGGACCAAATCGTAATTTTTGAATCCTAGGGACGAAAACCGTAATTTGACCAAACCACAGGGACCATCCGTGTAAATAATTCTAATCTATAATTTCTATAGAACTCGATCCCCCTCTTGCAAATTCATACATTTTCTTTTATACCTTTAATACAATTAATATTAGTTAAAAAATTTAATTAATAAAGATCATGATATTCATTTGAAACATTGATATTTTCTTTAAATATTGTTATTTGTCAAATGCATAATCTCAAAGGTTGACCGTTATTACAAACTTAGGTCGTCATGAATGTATTTCAATTAAATCAATACATGAAATAGCTTTTACTTAAAACATTTTTCATAAAATTTACATTGATGTTTTAAACTTGTGAGAACTTCCTCTTGCTCACACAAAAAGAACTACGTTGGTCAACCTTTAGAATAGCAGAAAAATAAATTAGTCAAAAGTTATATACCAAATTTTAATTGCTTATTTTTATTTTCAACCCACCATTTTTTTATAAATGGACCAATATAATAATAAGACAAGATGGCGAAAAATTATTTTTTAGGCAATTACTAAAAGTTCAAAACTAGTGTCATGCTCAATGGGATAACTAAAAAAACCTGAATAAAACCCGAACATATTCAGGAGGATTAATTGGATAGGGATTTGGCCGGTTATGATATTCAGTACAGGGTTAATTATTAAATCTTTCATGGATTTGGGTTTGGTACAATATTAGATGGATTTGGCCGGCTAGCCCACTTGGTAGAGGCATATGCCTCTTAGATGGGAGGTCTCGGGTTCAATCTTGGGCTATTGGTACGACTCAATCCCGACGACACCTATCCCGACGACAATCTTGGGCTATTGGTACGACTCAATCCCGACGACACCTATCCCGACGACATGTCGTCGGTATAAGGTATCCCGACGACAAGTCGTCGCTATAGGGTCAAAAAAAGTCGTCGGTATAGGGTGATATTGTTGTAGTGAACCTGGGTAATGGAGTAGTTTAGGATTATTAGTGTAAAAGTAAAGTATGAGTAACGTTTGCCGTTAAAAAAAAGATGATGCTAGTACGGTTATTCAAAACTGATCTGCTCGTCATTTACGTGAAATGGAAACCGAATCTTATTATAATAAATAAGTAACTTGGATTATCATATGTCAACTTTTGGTGAAATCTATATTTTTGTTTACCGACTCTCTCTCCTATTAAATAATCATGATTTTAAATAATTAAATATTTAAAATTTATTCTAATATTTTGTTAAAACTTACTAAATCACAAAAAGATTTCACTTATATTTTATATAAAAATATATTTTTATAATTCTTAAATCTTCATTATTTGTTATTTATAATTCTTAAATCTTTATTATTTCTTATTTCAACAATTGCTGATTACATCAAATATACAGATCTTCATAGAAACTGTTGATTTATAACAAGTTGAATTTATTCAACCCGTATAATACATGAGTTCTAACCTAGTATATTAATATATAATCTTAAAAAAAATTAAAGATATTATTTTTAGTTCTTAGAGCATCCACATCATGATCGGTATATATACGATATCTTTAAATTATAAGGAAAAAAAATAAGATTTAAGTTAAAAGAGTCTTATATCAGGTTTTTAAAACCTTATCTTTATCTTTAAAATTATAAGAAAATAAGTACTAGAATTTTAAATATACCAATTGCTTAACAATTTCTTTAAAATTATAAAGATAAGGAATCAGATATGAGAGGCTTTTAAAAAATGAACAAATTTGTTAGGAAATGATAGTTTTTAGTTATATAATAAATATAAGAATAAAGAACCTGATACGAATGCTTTTAGAAGTTTAAAATGATAAAAAAAAATATGAAACTATTAGAATTGTACCTAAGTATTCAGTATTGAACTCGCTTTTTGAGTGAGTTTTGGATTGGGTTTCTAGTATAGGGAATCCACCGAGTGATTCTTAACCATATAAAATCATAAACAATGATCGATAATACTCGTAGAAAAGTAGTGAACGGTTAATGAGTAATAGGGTAACTGGTGGGTATATATACAGATTATAATCTATACGGGATTGGGGATTTCCAAACTCGTCCAAAACCAGGCATTGTCATCCCTATACGACTGTAAACATGCATGTGAAACTAGTCATGAACGCGAGTCTATTCATGAACTTGCCCGAGACTCTTAGAATTAAGTAAAGGTCGATGCCTCTAATCTCGAGATTGACTAGAGTCTTGAGACATCAAGACCTTCACGAGAAGATATTTATTTTCCTTAGGAAAAGTCTGTCCCGTTTAGTTAAATCACTCAATTTAATTAAGGGTATTATTATTGCAAGATGTTAAAAAGTTGGTGGGAGAGGTTGTGAAGTTACATGAGGGGATACCAGACCACCACCAACCATCCATCTCGTCTTTATGCTTAATATCCCTCGTTTCTGTTAGTTGGATTGACAATTCATATGCTTCTTTAACATCAAAATAACTTGGAGATAATAATTTATATAATTTTTAAGTATTAAATGCTTGGATAATAAATATATTAAGATAAGAAACTTAACTTAACAGTTACAACATGTATTTCTATCACTACAAGAATTTTAGGCAGATTCAACGACCTTTATCGACGACATGTCGTCGAAATAACCTTTCTCGAAATAATCTTTGGTGCTTAAAATATTAATTTTTTGTTTAAACAAAGCGTAATAAAAATATAGTTGTTTAAAATCATGACTTTTCAAGCAGTCTCGACGGAACTCTGCCGACGAGGCAATATCGACGACATGTCATCGAAATAACCTTTCTCGACGACATGTCGTCGATATTGCCTCGTCGGCAGAGTTCCGTCGAGACTGCTTGAAAAGTCATGATTTTAAACAACTATATTTTTATTACGCTTTGTTTAAACAAATAATTAATATTTTAAGCACCAAAGAAATATATTATATTTGTGAAAAATAATGTAATTCTAACATAGTTTTTAGATTTTTACCTAACGGTTGGAGTTGTCAAAATGTTTTATGAAAATCAGTATGTTAGGAACATTGTTACAAAATATGTCAATGTAACGATTCATTATTTTATTTATAACCACTTTCTCCAGCCATGGTTATCTTCTGTGTATATATATCGGTCCTTCACTTCAAAGAACCCATGAACCCAAGAGCTAATAACATTCAAACACAGATCATTGTTCCCATCTCTCTCTCTCTCTCTCTCTCTCTCTCTCTCTCATAACATTCAAACACAATCCTTTAAAGCTCTCATGTTGCTTGATGATTGTCACATGGGATCTTCAAAATCTGGATCCACTTGAAACTTCTAGCTTTTTTTTGTAAATCTATCTACTTTTGCTTCAAGGCAACTATATGAATTGTGTTTTTTTTTCTTGTTTTTAGGGTTTTGATTGATGGCTAAGAGAGAAGAGAAAAGGGAGCTTTCTTCGGTCCACTCATGGGTTTCAATAAGATATCAATTAGCTCCTGACTCATTCACCCAAATACTAAGCCAAAATCTGGCTATGATGCTTAGTAAATGATTGAATGATGCTGGAGACAAATTAGATCTTAAGTTTCCTGTACTTGGACTGAAGGGAGCTCCCTTTTATTTCAATTTTATGTCAAGATTTATTTCATATTTATCAAAGTTTCTACTTTTAAAAGCTACTTAAAAGTTATAAAAGTTTAAATCATAATCATGCTAATACTCCAAAAATTCTTCACCGTTTTACCTTTTTCCAGGTTTGATCAAGATTCATGAAGTAAGTTTACTAGAATATATTTAAATATTTAATTAATCAGTTCATATCAAGATTATGCAATGCATCATACTTAGGGTTTGTTAATATCTTTTCCTTAAATCTTTTTCTTAATTATTTTACTAAACATTAACTTAACCTTTTAAATTGTCCATAAACTTAAATATTTCTTCTTTAGTTCGTTTTTAAAAAGAAAAATTAACAAGTTATTCTTTGACTCATATTCCTGAAAATAACTGCTTAAATCTTGATTACTTTGCAGTAAAACTGGTACTTGAAAGTTGAAGAATTTTAGGGTTTCTTGAAGAAGATGATCTGTAAGAAACCCTCGGCCACATGTTGAGGAACCATGTGTGGACGAAAGTTGAGCTTTCTGTTAAACTCCTTCACAGATTTACAGTGTTGTACGTTCTGCAGTGTGTGTTGTACCTTGAATCATTGGAGTTTGATCTAGTTCGGGTTTACAGCATGCAGCAGATGGATATGACAATACTTTGGTGTCTTAGATGTTGCCCTAGCAACAAGTTCCCAGGCATGTCTCCACCAGTTGGGTACAATTACCAAAATATCCTCCCCTTCAGATCTGACACTTTATGTAGGGTTTTAGTAAGCAAGCGTGGAGAAATTGTAAAGCCAATATGACCCTAGCTAGTCGATTTGCTTTAATTATTTTTTAATGGAATGTTATGTTTTGCTAATTATTGTATTTATCAAACCTCTAAGGTGACACTGTAATAAAATCAGGAGTGTAATATATAAATATAAACTCATCTCCTCTGTATATGGCATCAACTTTAATTTGGTTGTTTAGTTATTTTCATTTTCGATTTGTTTTATCTTTTTGTTATATTTTTCTTTTTTTTTAAGGCGAACATTGAATGTTTTGACGTCGCACCCCGTTACATTGGAGAGCCTCGTCTAGCTCAGGCCAATATGTTGACTTAACCAGGCCCACTTGACGTCAGAGTTTGAGAGCTTTCAAGGAAAAACTCCACCCAATACGGCCTCTTCCGTGCTTGAGGGAGAGCCGAGGCTCGAACCCTGGTACATCAGTCTAAGAGCTAGGCCTCATTTGTGATGCCGCGAAAATTAATGGTGGTGGCATAGATCGAACCCGGGTCCCTTGGGACTTCAGGCCTTACCTCAACTATTACACCACAACCTTTTTTGGCTTCGTTATATTTTCCTTGTACTCTCATTATTAGTGTTACTATATTATAATTTATATGGATTAATGGTGGATATATTCAAAACTATTTGATTTTAAAATAATCCAACGTTTTCTTAAAAATATTTAATTTTATAAAATTAAAATGATGTACTTATTAAATGATTAATATTATAAAAACTAACTTATTTCCTTATTTCATGAAAAAGTTCTTCAAACATATTAAAGTCTCTAAATATATTTGAAAAACATAAAAAGTTCATCAATTGATTTTTTGCGATATCAGTGTCCCTACATTTAGTTACAGGGCATATATAATAAGATATTTAAAATAATAATTGTTACACTTATTAGTCAAAGTTTTATTAGGGTACCCGGATGACATCGAGTAAATTGGAGTTGGCCGGGTAAGTGGGGGAACACCGCCCTTTACGATTCGAGTTAACCGAGTAGGGGGGCTCGAGTAAATTACTCGGACGTTGGGGAGAGAGCCGTTGGGGGGGGGGGTTGGGTGTTTTAAAAAAAAACTAATTCTTTGCTATATATACCCACATTCTACAAACATATTATTCATATCATCTATATATCTTTTATCTATATCACTTTACAAAAAATGGAAGGGTCATCAAAAAAATCAACAAAGCCTAAATAATTTAGGCCAAAAGTTCAATCTCAACAAAGCCTAGAAAATGGAAGCAAAATTAAAAATAGAACAAACGGCGATTGAGTTGATGATTGAAAAACAAAATGATCGTGACATCAAAACGTTCACCGAATCGCATGATCATCTCATAGAACCGTACTTGTCGATTGTATTGCAACGTAAACGTGAAATTGACGCAAAGTATGGATGGCAATGCACCTTTTAGATTTTTAATTTTCTATTAGCTAACTTTTATTTATTTTGTTAATTTTCTAGTTTTTTAAATTTTTTATTTGTAGGCTTTTTATTTTTAATTGTATTATGTTAATTTTAATTTAATGAAATTGACTTTTTTATTTAAATGTTTATTTTTTTTTTAAAATGTTGGTGAGTAAATGAGTAAAATGAGTAGGATGTTTTCAATGAAATCTGGGTAAATAAGTAAAATGAGTAGCTTTGAGATGACAGAATTCTATTGGGCAGTTTTGGTGAGTAAATGGGTAAAGAGGTAAACAACAACTTCACCTTAAAGTAATATTCAACTCTTTTTCACAAAAGAATTATATAAAACTTATTTTGACTTATTTAAGGGGTAACAATTTATTAAAATCGAGTTAAGAGACTTTTTCGTGCTTTTTTTTAACATGCTTGAGTTAATATGTTAAAATTAATTTTAGAGATGTTTTCATGAAAAATAACAAAATGTGTTTTTCTTTTCGAATATAATGTTAATCATTTTATAAAGGTGGTCGGAGTCGTTTGGGGAAAAGCCATGAGGGGTGGTGGGAGACACCGGCCCATCACCCTCGGTACTAGGAATTTCACATCCCATTCTACGTCTCCATGTCGAAGCTATACTACAATTTAAGGTTACATTTTATTACTTTATTGAAGAACTATGTTAGAATCTCGTATGTTACACGGTTAAATAAAGAGTAAATTACCTTTTGCGTCCCTGTGGTTTACATGATTTAACACAATTCGTCCATAACATGAATTTTTAAGGCTTTTAGTACCTGTGGTATACAATCTGTAACACTCTGAGCCCCTGGGCCTAACTTCGTTAAATTCTTTCCGTTAATTTTAGTTTCGACATGCTGCGGATAGTTAAGTATTGCTGCTGATCTAGTTTCGGCAGGGGTATCTTGATCGATGTCGTTTGGTCGGTTAAAAACAATTCCAAAATACCTTAACTAGTAAGGGTAAGCATGGTATCGTATCCACGCGAAGCATGTGGTCAGTGTTATAAGTTTTGTCTAATTAATCTAACCTAAACCTAATTAAATTAAACTAAAAATGGAAAACTGCTTTGTGATTGATTTTTTATTTCAAAGAACATAAACTTAATTAACTAAACAAATATGAGAAAAGAGTAATCACTTCCGGGGTTTAAGTTCAAGAGATTCACAAATGCCTTAACTGAACTTAGCTGGAAATCACATAGACATGATGTTAAAAAGCGTTTAGATTAAAGTGATAAAAGTGGAACATGCTTCTTAAGACTCACTCATTCTCACAGTTACCAATTTATAAATGTAAAACACAATACACAAACAATGAGTTCACGATGCAAGAAAACCAAAGAACTGATCCAAATACACTAATGCTTAAACACTCATAAACAGTTTAACTTTAAACAAACAAATAATCGAATTCATAAGGCTTAACATGCCTATCAAAAATTCATTACTGCTATATAACTAGTTCCATAGGGCTTAAGATATCCATCAAAAACCAAATCCAAACTAAAATAAATCAAAACAATTGTTTCACTCCAATGAACCATCAACCCGAAAGCGGTCACATAAAACTTAGCCAATCATAATAAATAGAAAAACATATATTGTCACTATATGATTATCCATTCAAAATTAATCAACTAAAGGTCTCATAAAAATAAACATAAAACTTCACTCAGTCGCGTGCAAAACCCCTTCCTAGAATTTCCGTCACCTGCTTGCGTCCAACTCCCAGCCCCAAAGTTGCCTTGAAAATCGTGCCAAGGCAAAAACCTTCAATTCCGTGATTTCTCCAGCCGCCAAAGAGGCTAAGCCCCTCCTTGATTTCCGTGCCCTCCTTTTTTTTTCTAAAAATTCCAGCCGTCCTCTTTTCTTCTATTCACGTTGGTTTGTTTCGTGGGCCACATAATTCATTTATGGGCTGCCATTATATTTCCTTTTCTTTTCATTTGAATGCCCAACTCACAGAAACATGAACTAGTTTAGTCCATATTATTATTTTAGTTTAAGCCCACATTTGCATTCCATTTACTCAGAATCTTCATTCCATGTTTTGTCATACTTTATTTAATAATTTCATCCCCTTGTTAGCATTTTAGCTTATATATGCTTATTACTTCCAAAACATGCACTTTAAGCTCCATTAACCTGCACACAAAACACCTAACAAAGTTGTCACACCTCAACCGACGGTGAAAACGTCGGGACGGGACATTGAGCTTGTTCATGAGCACATGATTGACTATGTTGTGATATATTAAAGCATCAAATTTCATTTTAAGTTCAAACAAAACAAAATTCAACAATTACAAGAATGGAAATACATAACGAGTTCTTTTATTTTAAATAACTAGATCCACAACTTAAGTGTAGCAAACTTGATCAATCTCAAACATTCGTACCTGAAACATGGTTAAAACAATGTCAACTAAAAAGTTGGTGAGCATAGGTTTTGAATCTAAATAGTATCATTGTGTTGTGTGCATACAATCCATACAAATCATGGTTAATAAGTCAAATATGGAGAGTTACTATTGTGAAACCAAATTGTACAATCAAACATTTGTAAATAGCATACAAAAACCAAAATGTGTTGTCGGTAACAATCACCCTACATGGGTGGGTTTGTCAGACTCAATAAATCTATAATTGTTAACCGTCGGCATGTATAGTTAATGATTGCACATGTAAATTGCACACAAAGTAGTTTACACACCTAGTACTCAAACATAAGGCTCAAATTTGTACACATGAATGTAGGGTGGAATTGTATTGTGTAATTTGTAACATTGTATAATTGAAACTCATGTTCCACCCCAAAATATAAAAAATGTAAAAAGGGGCTATGTAAACTCACTTGAATAAAAGATGTAGATAGCAAAAGTTGTTTCCAAGTCACAAGATTAACCTAGCGTTGAATTCATATGACTTGAATTAGTTATTGTGCACAATGCCTAAAGTAGAGCTTAGTGTTTCAATGGGAGTGAGTGTACGGATTTGTACTAAAAATTGTGTTATTTCAAGTAGAGGATGTTTGTAGGTTAATACTTGTATAAAAGTTGGATATAAAATTGTAAGTTTCAAAATATGTTTTGAAAATAATTATTGTTTTAAGGTTTAAATAATGTGATATTATATATATTCAAATAAATTTATTTTGTTTATTTATTTATGAAAATGTATCAAGAAATAGTGTAAATATAAATTAGTTTATATAACTAAGGAATTATACTAATTAAAAATTAGTTTATATTTTGACTTTTGTTTAATACTTAAATACATATAGATATAACTTCATTGTTTGTCTACTTTATATGATATGTTTATATACATACATATTAGACTGAGTCATTTGAATTTTCCAAAATAATATGTAAGAATTGATAGATTATGGGATTGAATTGAATGAATAATTTGGATTATAATGTTCGTATAGATAATGCAAGGTATCGCACTAGGATTGAAATAGAATTATAGTTCATTGCACCAAACAATTACATGGAAAATTTAGAAATGTTACAGTATCCCCATGTTGAGGGAATTTCGTCCCGAAATTGAACTAGTGGAGTCTACTGAATCAGGAAGGAGATGGGGATACTTGAGCTTCATTTGATCCTCACGTTCCCAAGCAACCTCTGGGCTACGCTTGGATCCTCAATGAACTTTGAAAATTGGGTTGTGGAGTACGATTGATAACAAGATTCAGGTGTGTTTCTCAAGGTCAGGTATGAATGATGATAATGAACTTAGATTTGAAATGAACTTAAGGAGGAAAACCGTCGAATAAAAATTTGGATTCTGAAGGTGAAATGCATTACTTGGGATGGGTTTGATGGGAAATTGATGATCGGGGTTTGTTTAAGATGTAGTCTAATATGTTCAAGAATTGTCAGTAGATAAGAGATTTCACAAACATTGGCCGGTCAAACAACATAAAACTTTACGTGACACGAATAATGCTACTTCTGATAATATAACAGGAACACTTATATATAGGAAGTACCAGCGGCGTATCCACCACGCCCTTGTCATATCTCATTAGTTTCGTTATTATATATCATGATAGGTTTCATGTCATAACACACGACAGAATTTGCTATGTTTTCCATGCGCTGATTTTTATAATTTTGTGTGCACCCGTAATTATTCAAATCGTCGCATGGTCCGTATAGTTCATCCCATTGTGTGTGGGGGTCAGGGGGTAACACAAAATCACTTAAATCGTAACTATTGTTTTCACGTATGTGTTGCTAACAAGTAACTATGTCCATAGATAGTAGAGTCAATCAGGTACTAGAGAGTAATAACGTGGCATAATTTAGGGTTTCATAGTTTCATCATGTTTGAACAAGAATACGTCAAACCCCGAGTAGTTTCAAAGTGTTACAGCTTCCTCGTGTTTGAACAAGAATACGTCAAACCCCGAGTAGCTTCAAAGTGTTATAGCTTTCAACTTTAGTGAATAAAGGGTATGATCATGCCTTGCGTATAATGTGATCAGTCAATTACAACAATTGTGAACAATTTAGTTACGCGTATAATGTAAACACTCAAGTTTCATGTATGATCTAGTGTTATGCACATTGTAAGCAAATAGGTTTCATGTATAAGGTGAATAGTTCAGTATCATGTATATAGTAAACAAATGAGTTTTGTGTACAAGGTGAACAATTTAGTATTCATGTATTTTATAAATAAACAAGTTTTCATGTATAATGTAAACAATCAAGCATTATGTGTATCGTGAACAACTAAGTTTCGTGTATCAGGTATATTATGAATCAACTAAGTGTCATGTATCATGTGATCAATCTTATATCATGTGTACTGTAAACAACTAGGTTTCGTGTCTCATGTAATCACTCTTGTATCATGTATATGGTAAACAACTAAGTTGCATATATCAAGTAATCAATCATGTATCATGTATGTTGTAAACAACTGAATTTCAAGTGTATTGTGGACGTTCGTGTGTAAGCTATTGAACCTTGTGAGTAACGTAAACTAACGAATTCTGTAGGTAGTCGAGTGTTGAGGACAAGCGTGTTGTTTTGGTGTTTATGTATAATGCGGGTAGTTGGGTTTTAGCTTTTTAAAACACGTTGAGGTTTACAGGGATGGTTAACGTCTACGCGAAATGATTCATCTCTTTGAAGTGGCAAGTACACTCATACATTACCGAAGGTACAAGATATCGAGAAGGTTCTGAAAATATTCTGAGTAATGTGCTTACGAATAACTGTTTTCGTTTGTAAAATAAATAAGTAATTGAAATTTATTCTTGTTTGTAGATAGATAAGATAGTGAAACTAATGAGTTGAATAATCTAAATAAATTTATGAGAAAACCTTTTTATTAAATTTTAATTATCATAAAGGGAGTGTTTCAAAGGAAAAATAACGGCTGAATTATTTAGTAATTAAGCCAAGTTTTGATAATAATTAAATCTTACGAAACAAAAGTCATAATTTATTTAGATAATGTTTTATAAAATGAGTCGTGTTTAAATTTTCTTTCGAAGTAAAAAGGTTTGTTAATTTTTTTTTATATTCCAAATAATATTTATAAACTAAGGGCTTGATAGATGCTTTGTTTGAGCAAAATAACGATGTTGTTTAAATATATGAAATGATGACTAAATTGTAATGAATGAGAAGGTGATGTTTGGGTGATCTTGATGAAAATACAATGGTAATATTAAATCAACGAGTAGTGGCATTAAAGTTGTAAAATAAAACTTAGCATAAATGACAAAATGTCAAAAACTTAATCCAAAATAAGGTAGCAGTTTCAAACGAGAATTTAAAGACAAAAGCAGAGCAATCCAGCTAGCGTCTCAGATAGCTCTCAACGAGGAAACAAATGAGCACCAAGACGAACATTGCTATGGTCACTCGGATAGCAAACTGGGCCTCAGCTCTTGCTGCTTCTGTGCGTGCAATAAGTATCTCCCTGTCTTCTTCCAGGCTTACAATTTTCTCCTCCTTGCACCACACTTGATTTCCTAGGCTGTCAATCCTTTGACCTAGCAGGTCGTGTCTTATCCCGTGCTCCATCCCTTGTCTCACAAACTCTGAGGTTCTCATATTGGTGGATGGCATTAAATGGGACTCCCATAGCACTAGTGGGTGCCATGGTTTGCCTTGCCCTTGGTTCAGGGTGATATGGGTCGGGTACTAGGTAGGGGTCTCTCATATGGGGTGGTAACTGGTTGTGTAGATGGGGTGCCTGATACGGGTTTCTTGATGGAAGTGATCCAGATGTTCGAAGTCTTGGGCCAGTGTTCCTAATCCAGTCTGCTCTTATGTCAAACCTTGCTCTAGCAGCTGGGGGTGTTGGTGATCGATAGTCTGGTGATCCCATGTTTTCTTCCTATTCAGACTATGTTCCGGGATAGTATACCGGGGAGGGAGGAGAGTAGAAGTCCATGTCTATCAGGAAAAGGGAAAAGATTGTAAGCGGTGTATATATAAAAAAAATACTAAGTGTTAAATATAGAATTTTTTATGAGTTCAGAGTTTGACTAGTCACGACACCGAGTCTTCACAATAGTATTTAGGAGTAACACTTGACCTATAAGTAGTGTACCTATAAAGAGAATTGCCTTGGAAAGAAGGGTGGGTCAAAAGGGACACACTTAAGTACTCGGTCCTTCCGTAGCCAGAATTTCTCTTGGGTTTACACACACTCTTCCAGCCATCATGTACTAATAACACTATCGTTTGGGCTCATGGTCATGATGAGAATCATTATGGACTGGGCTTTGAGGCACAAAGGTGATGTTTATTTACTCCAGCAGGCTTACTCATCTTGGAGGGTAGGTGGGCTCCTTAGTTTCTTATTAATGGGCATTAGGCCCAAAGATTTGAGTCTTGTTTACAAAAGGTAGTGGCGACATGTGTGCAATAATGAGGGTGTATAAAGACTTTAGGTATGGGTAAGTGTGTGGTAAAACTTAGGATAACACTTAATGGAATCAAATATGTAGCATGTATATAGCAATGTCAAGTAGTGTAGTACATAGACTATCATGTATTGTATCATGCGATGTAATACTTAGAATATCATGTAAGACAATCACACAATGTAGTAAACATGTAGCATTTAGTAATGTAGCAAATACCGTGTAACATGGAGCATGGCATATGATAGGTGTCCTAAGGTTATAGTTTAGGTCATGGGTGTCTAATAACCTAATTCCCTATAACCAAGGCTCTGATACCAATCTGTCACACCCCAACCGATGGCGGAAACTTCGGGGCCGGACATGGAGACTGTTCATGAGCACATGGTTGACTATGTTGTGATATATTAAAGCATAAAATTTCATTTCAAGTTCAAACCAAACAAAATTCAACAATTACAAGAATGGAAATACTTAACGAGTTCTTTTATTTTAAATAACTAGATCCACACCTTAAGTGTAGCAAACTTGATCAATCTCAAACATTCGTACCAGAAACATGGTTAAAACAATGTCAACTAAAAAGTTGGTGAGCATAGGTTTTGACACTAAATAGTATCATTGTGTTGTGTGCATACAATCCATACAAATCATGGTTAATAAGGCAAATATGGAGAGTTGCTATTGTGAAACCAAATTGTACAATCTAACCTTTGTAACTAGCATGCAAAAACCAAAATGTGTTATCGGTAACAATCACCCTACCTGGGTGGATTTGTCAGACTCAATATATCTATCATTGTTAACCGTCGGCTTGTATAGTTAATGATTGCACATGTAAATTGCACACAAAGTAGTTTACACACCTAGTACTCAAACATAAGGCTCAAATTTGTATACATGAATGTAGGGTGGAATTGAATTGTGTAATTTGTAACATTGTATAATTGAAACTCATGTTCCACCCCAAAATATGAAAAATGTAAAAAGGGACTATGTAAAATCACTTGAATAAAAGATGTAGATAGCAAAAGTTGTTTCCAAGTCACAAGATTAACCTAGCGTTGAATTCATATGACTTGAATTAGTTATTGTGCACAATGCCTAAAGTACAGCTTAGGGTTTCAATGGGAGTGAATGCATGGATTTGTACTAAAAATTGTATTATTTCATGTAGAGGATGTTTGTAGGTTAATACTTGTATAAAAGTTGGATATAAAATTGTAAGTTTCAAAATATGTTTTGAAAATAATTATTGTTTTAAGGTTTAAATAATGTGATATTATATATATTCAAATAAATTTATTTTATTTATTTATTTATGAAAATATATCAAGAGATAGTGTAAATATAAATTAGTTTATATAACTAAGAATTTATACTAATTAAAAAGTTTTAACCCTAAACTGGTTATTAATATAAAAAGAAAATTTGGTTTTGAAAATTAAAACGTGAAAATGTATATATATTTAATTAGGAAGATGACTTATGTTATTTGTTCATGTGAAAGTTGTTTAGATAAATTTTAAGCGGTTTTATAATAAAGATGTGATTTTTAAAACATTAAATTTGTAAAAAAAGGGTTGTTTTGTGTTAAATGTTGCCATTTATTGTACTAATCCAATCTAAATAGTATTAAGTTTATAAAATAATTTCTTTTATACATTGAAATTATGGTTTAAAACTGTTTTTAAAAAAAGGACACCCTACCCGGTTCGAACCTGGGTGGTTGTGGTGTGAAACACAAGCCCTACCGTTGGACCAAAGGACGTATCCCTAAAACTGATCCGCTTCGAATCAACTTAACATGTCCCGGAAATGGAGCCGGGTCTGAGTTTAGGGCTCGCGCAAAAAGGCTGAGGTTTGTGGGTTTCGAACCCATGCCACTTGGCTCGTGGCGCAGTGACTTACCAGCCGATCAAAGTGGTTTCGCTGGTCATTATGGATTCTGTTTTATTAAATAGCATACACGGATCAAACCCCAAATTCGATTTACCGCTTAAAAGCACATGAACCCTAGATTTAAATTGGTTCAATTGGTCTTTGTTCTTACAAATTGATATGGGGCTTTTGAAATACACCCTTAAACGAATCGAAAGAGGCAAATCTTACATGTTTCGGTGCAGGGACGAGTGAGAACGGCTAGATGGGAACTCCGACTGTTCTTGGTGCTTGTTCAAGACGCAGAGATGATATGTGGGTCGTATGAGTGTTCAGAGAGTTTGTGTAAGGCTATGCGAAGGTCTATGTGTCACACCCCGACCGATTTGTCCGGCGGTCCGAGCTTTTCTCCGGCGACCCCCCCGACAAGGATGTTTCCTGCACCTCCACAGCCGCTAAAGGCATGTCTGGCCTCGTCTCCCCCACGCGAACCAAAGGCCTTGACCAATTTGTCTCCCCATCATCCCAATCGTATGATCGTGTTCGTAGCCGAAAGTTCACGCCTCTAATACGGCCCCGACAGTCAACCTCCACGCCTGCAAGTGGTCTCGACAGTTTCGTCTCGTCCAGACGAGTGTCGGGGCATGCTCAATTGCTTGTCTTATTATCAGGTTTAGGCTCGACAATAAATAGCCATTAACGAACCTGCCCGAGCTCGCTACCCCTCTTCCACCCACTCTCACTCCAAATTGAAGGCACCATTGCATTCGTAGACTCTGAGTGAAGCTTGGACCAGGATATCAGGGCCCGATTCCATCCCGAAACCTGAAATCACGATCTTGGTATTTTAGACAAAAAAGCCTGCCGACCAGACCCTTCGCGACTAGGTTCGAGCCTCAAATTCATTTAGTTACTTTCTGTTACCCTCTGGCAATCTAGCCCAATCGAAATCGTGGCTTCAATCCATCGATTGCCGGGCAAACCAATGTCCTCGGACACGGTTTGCCGGTTGCCGAGGACCAGCAACCAATTTCGCGGTCATGTATATCAATTAAATGATACACACATAACCAGCGATGGGCAGTAGCCCGGCTGGTTATGCGTGTGTGTGTTTGAGCTTCAGGTCGTGGGTTCGAAACCGGTTGGCCTTCGGCCCAATTTTTTATTTACTGTTTTTCATTTTATTTAACTTATTTAATTTCTTTAACTTATTTTAATATTCTTTTTATACAATAAAGACTAAAACGAGTCGGTTTACTCGTTCGTTTATTTAAAATCAATTAAACTATATTTTTATAAACCATCCCATTTTTTTATAAACTTATTTAATTTCATTTTTAGATATAAAATGTCCTGTATTTATATAAATCTTGTAATATCTTTATAAACTTATTTAATTACACTTTTTGATATAAAATGTCCTATATTTATATAAATCTTGTAATATCTTTATAAACTTATTAAATTACATTTTTGATATAAAATGTCCTATATTTTTATAAAATCTTGTAATATCTTTATAAACTTATTTAATTATATTTTTAAATATAAAATGTTCTATATTTTTATAAATCTTGTAACATTTTATAAACTTATTAAAATACACTTAATATATAAAATGTCTCATTATTTTTATATGAACCTAGCAATATTGTTAATAAACTTGTTAAAATAAATTTTAATATATAAAATAGCAACATAATTGATCAAATAAAGACTTATCTTTTTATTTATTATTATTGTTTAAATACATTAAACACAATGATTAATTATTTAAAAATGTAATATTTTATAAGTCAAAGTTTTACAAAATCATATTCATTTCCTACCACATTTTATATTAAGGATATTATTATAAAACCTATACTCATTTAAATACGAATACGCACATACATATAAACATACAATAATACTCATTTATCTACATAGGGTTTCATTGTGCTTAGACTTCAACATACTTATCACCTACACGCGTGGACAAATACCCGCTTGCAAGGTGAGTTACATAGCCCCTATTTTAC
This sequence comes from Smallanthus sonchifolius, assembly GCA_023525975.1. Lineage (NCBI taxonomy): Eukaryota > Viridiplantae > Streptophyta > Magnoliopsida > Asterales > Asteraceae > Smallanthus > Smallanthus sonchifolius. Next base: position 106,136,651 of record CM042018.1, read on the forward strand.
ATTTTTATAAGTTTTGGGGTGAAACATTATTCATGCTACTCACATCGTTTATACGTGTTATACATGAGACTAAATGCTTATTCTTTGGATGTACATACATTTATACACAAGACAACCAACTGTAATATTGATAGATCTATTGTGCCTGACCAGCCCACCCGGTTAGGGTGTTTATTACTGCATACTCGGATATAACCGCGTGTTATATTCAATCATACCGGATATAGTGGGTAACTATATTCAAGCATACCGGACTTAGCTGTTGTGCTCTGTTCAAGCGCGTCAAACTCGGTTTGAATTGTGATTAAATAAATGTTACATCATATGCTATGTTTAACAAGATAAACAATGAGTTGCAAAACGATTTACACTACTATTTACTGGATTCACTAAACCTATGTACTCACCAACTTTTTAGTTGACACTTGATTTAAATGATGTTTCAGGTTTGGAAATGTGACTGCATGCCGAAGATCTCTCCACTTAGGAACTATGGACCTAGTTAAATAAATTAATGTTTTGAACTAGACTAGGTTATTTGAAATGTATTGTATTTGGAACTTGTTGTCTTTAAACTTAATTAATGAATTATGCAACCTCTAGTTATCATGTGCTTTTGAACAATCATCACATTGTCCGCCTCGATGATTCCGCCATCGGTCGGGGTGTGACAGATTGGTATCAGAGCCATGGTTATAGGGAATTAGGTTATTAGACACGATGACCTAGACTATAACCCTAGGACTCCCTTTTATGTGTTATGTGCTAAATGATTAATTGCTATGTGAATTATTTGTAGTTAGGTATTATTTGAATTTTCCCAAGTTTGGTACATGAGACTTATACACATACATACAAGGCTTAAATACATGCTACATACTTTACATACACATTTGACAAACAAACTTATGCAAACAAATACACTACTCATCCATACTCTTTCCTAATCCATATTAATTGCAACATTCCTACACATTTTATACACATAAACTCTCAATTCTATTAAAATCTTAAAAATCTCGTCAACGACTTAATTTCTTGAAACCATAAAGGACACGTGCAATCTGGAAGGGTGACACCTGTACATTGGGTTTTCTGTCTAGGAAAGCATTTCGTATAAATCCAAATAAACGGACCCGTATGCTTTCCTGGGAATTCCTGAAGTGAGTGTTTACCTATAGGCTAAAGCATGTCTCCTTGAAAGTTTTGAGGAATTACTTAACGTTGATAAGTCAATGTATTCGCAATGATACAATCCGAACTTAAACTCAAAATTTGGGGACATTATAGCAAGATAGGAAGAACTAGACGAACATGCAAAGCAAATCATTATTGCGGGTGCACACGTAATAACGATTTATAGTGCATGCAAGTCCCGGCAATTCCTATTATGCAAATAATGATCTATGACCTCATGTTCTATCCGGAATAGATGGCTTAAACTTCCCCCCCCCCCCCCATCAACTTTAAATAAATACACATGCACTGGCACGCGTTATGATGAATCTCGTTTTTCTGCTTACATTATTTCCCACTATAACTCATATATCCACCTTAACTAAAATATCATTGTCTTTTCTTATGGTGTTAGAATGCCTCCTCGACGTGCAAACTCTAGCACCTCCAACCCGGATCTTGCTACTCTTCTTGCCCAGCTGGTGGGGCAAATGACCCAAGCTAATAACAACAGTGATGGGTCTCACAACATCCAAGGAAACGGGGGTAATAACCCGCCTCAATGCACGTTTAAGCACTTTAACTCGTGCAATCCTACAAAATTCTTCGGGACTGAAGGTGCTACCGGCCTGCTGCAATGGTTTGAAAGAATGGAAAGCACATTCCTAAACAGCGACTGTCCCGATAATCTTCGGGTTCGTTATGCCACAAGTTTACTCCAAAAGAGAGCCCTCACCTGGTGGAACGGTGAGAAACGCACTCGTGGTGCTGAGGTTGCTACATCCTTATCATGGGATGATCTGAAGAAAGCCATGACTGATGAATTCTGTCCTCGGAATGAAATGAGGAAACTTGAGACTGAGTTTTGGGATCTTGCCCAAGACAGCGGGGACAATCTGGCTTACACCACCCGGTTTCATGAGCTGAGTCTACTAGTACCTCATATGGTCACTCCCCTTGCTCGGGGAATTGAAAAATACATAGGCGGTCTGCCTATGCAAATTCAAGATGCTGTGTTAGGAAGCAATCCTCCTACTCTTGAAGCTGCTATCCGTCTATCCGCTACACTATCCGACAACCATGTCAAAGTCGGAACCTTAACAAGAAAGGGTTCCAAGAAGGTTGTCTCCACTCTTGCAGCCGTCAAAGATGTAAAACCCGAGTCTTCTAACCGTAACAAGAAACGAAAGGGTCGAAACTTCGCAGCCGTAACTCCCGCTGTACCTACTAATCAAGTGGCCCCTTTGGGTCAAAACCCGAAACCTTATTTGGGTCCAAATCCCCAATGTCAGACCTGCAAGTACCATCATCCTGCCAACTTACCATGCCGATTGTGTTCGAGCTACGGAAGATATGGACACGTGGTCACTACTTGCCGTACCCGTCCTCCCGTCCATCAAGCTGCTCCAGCCAACCGTCCCAACTATCCGGCACTTCCCAATGGTAGGGCATGTTACGAGTGTGGAGACCCAGACCATTTCCGTGACCGATGCCCAAAACTTCATCGTCAAGGTGGTCCTCAAGGACGAGCGTTTAACATAAACGCTAATGAGGCTCAAGCAAACAACGACGTGATAAACGGTACGTTCCTCGTAAACAATCATTATGCATCCATTTTATTTGATACTGGTGCCGATAGGAGTTTCGTGTCTCTTACCTTTGAATCTCGACTTACCAAAGAACGAAACTTGACAATCCCTATTCCGTGGAGATAGCAAACGGGAAATCTATTGCTATAAACTCTGTTATCCGCAACTGCAATCTCGAGCTTAATAATCATGAATTCTCTGTTGACCTCCTTCCAATGCAATTGGGAAGCTTCGATATTATCATTGGCATGGACTGGTTATCCAAGCACCATGCCGAGGTTATTTGCTACGAAAAGTGTATTCGTATACCTCTCTCTTCGGGCGACACGTTAGTTATTTTCGGTGAAAAACCGTGTCGTGGTCTTCAAATCATGTCTTGCACATTGGCACAAAAGTACTTGCGGAAAAAGTACGTTGCATTCTTGGCCCACATAGTTGACACGAAAGACAAGGGTAAGAAATTGCAAGACATTCCAATCATCCGAGATTTTCCCGAGGTATTCCCCGAGGATTTACCTGGTCTTCCTCCCACTAGACAAGTGGAGTTTCGTATCGACCTTGTGCCCGGGGCAACTCCCGTGGCAAAAGCCCCCTATCGTCTTGCACCTTCCGAAATGCAAGAACTCGCAAGTCAATTACAAGAACTCTCATCCAAAGGATTCATCCGCCCGAGCCATTCACCTTGGGGTGCTCCCGTGCTGTTCGTAAAGAAAAAGGATGGATCGTTTCGAATGTGCATTGATTATCGTGAACTCAACAAGCTTACAATAAAGAACCGTTATCCTTTACCCCGTATCGAAGATCTTTTCGATCAACTTCAAGGTTCAACATGTTTCTCCAAGATTGACCTTCGTTCCGGATATCATCAACTTCGTGTTCTCGATGAAGACATTCCAAAGACTGCCTTTCGAACTAGATATGGTCACTACGAGTTCATGGTCATGCCCTTCGGTTTGACTAATGCACCTGCGGTCTTCATGGACCTCATGAACCGTGTGTGCAAACCTTATTTGGACAAGTTCGTGATCGTTTTCATTGACGACATTCTCATCTATTCTAAAACGAAAGCAGAGCATGAACAACATCTTCGTTTGATTCTGGAACTCTTGAAGAAAGAACAACTATACGCCAAGTTCTCCAAGTGTGAATTCTGGCTAAAGGAAGTTCAATTTTTGGGACACATAGTCAACGATAAGGGAATTCATGTGGACCCGGCAAAAATCGAAGCGGTAAAGAATTGGAGTACTCCTAAGACTCCTACCGAGATTCGTTCCTTCCTTGGACTAGCGGGTTACTATCGTCGCTTCATCTCAAATTTCTCCAAGATTGCGGTTCCACTCACTGCCTTGACTCATAAAGGTAAATCTTACGAGTGGGGACCCAAGCAAGAGGAAGCTTTTCAAACTCTCAAGCACAAGCTCTGCAATGCTCCTATACTAACTCTTCCTAGTGGTAATGACGATTTTGTCGTTTATTGTGATGCATCCAACCAAGGTCTTGGTTGTGTTCTAATGCAACGTGGTCAAGTAATTGCATACGCATCACGTCAGCTCAAAATCCATGAGAAGAACTATACGACCCATGATCTCGAGCTTGGTGCTGTCGTTTTCGCCTTGAAAATTTGGAGACACTATCTTTATGGCACCAAATGCGTGGTTTTCACCGACCACAAAAGTCTCCAACATATTTTCAATCAAAAGGAACTTAATATGAGGCAACGACGATGGGTTGAACTTCTAAACGACTACGACTGCGAGATCCGCTACCACCCCGGCAAGGCAAACGTTGTAGCCGACGCCTTGAGTCGTAAAGAACATATCATGCTTCATAGTGTTTATATTCATAATGATATCCAAGCCCGTATTCTCAAAGCACAACACACCTCGGTTACCGAGGGAAACATGTATCAAGAAATGGCATGTGGTGTAGAACTCTTGTTAGAAACCAAAGCCAACGGCCTATTGTATTACTTGGACCGTATCTGGGTTCCCGATCGCGACGATCTTCGCATATTTTTGATGAGCGAGTCCCACAAAACTCGATATTCGGTACATCCCGGAGCTGATAAGATGTACATGGGTCTCCGTCAGCAATATTGGTGGCCCGGCATGAAAAAGGATATTGCCCTCTTTGTGGCAAAATGCCTAACTTGTTCTAAAGTGAAGGCCGAACACCAAAAGCCTTCCGGAGTCCTCGAACAACCTGAAATTCCCGTGTGGAAGTGGGAGAACCTTGCTATGGACTTCATCACCAAACTTCCACGCACTTCTAGTGGGCACGATAGTATCTGGGTTATTATCGACCGACTTACAAAGTCTGCTCATTTCTTGCCTATTCGTGAGGACTATCGAGTCGAGAAATTGGCTCGGATCTACATTGATGAAATCGTAAGTCGTCACGGGATCCCTTTGAACATCATCTCCGATCGTGATTCGCGTTTTACTTCCTGATTTTGGCAATCATTGCAATCAGCACTTGGTACTCGTTTGGATCTAAGTACGGCTTACCATCCTCAAACTGATGGGCAAACCGAACGAACAATCCAAACTCTCGAGGATATGCTTAGAGCTTGTGTTATTGACTTTGGTGGCAATTGGAATTCTCACCTACCACTGATCGAATTTTCCTACAACAACAGCTACCACACAAGTATTAACATGGCACCGTTTGAAGCTCTTTATGGACGAAAATGTCGTTCACCGATTTGTTGGAACGAAATTGGTGAAGCACAAATCACCGGTCCCGAGCTTATCCAAGAGACCACCGATAAAATTTTTCTTATTCGTGACAACATTCGAGTGGCAAGGAGTCGGCAAAAGAGCTATGCCGATAAAAGACGAAAACCCTTGGAATTTCAAGTTGGGGATATGGTTCTCCTAAAGGTATCACCTTGGAAGGGCGTAGTCCGATTTGGAAAGAAAGGAAAACTTGCACCTCGATATGTGGGTCCCTTCAAGATACTCGAAAGGGTAGGAAAAGTGGCCTACAAACTCGATCTTCCTTCAGAACTCACCAACGTTCATCCGACTTTCCATGTATCTAATTTGAAAAAGTGTCTAGCCGACGAGAATCTCCACATCCCTCTTGATGAAGTGCGTATTGACGAGAGGATGCACTTTGTTGAGAAACTCGTGGAAATCATGGACCGAGAAGTCAAGAAACTCAAGCGTAGCCGCATCCCCATTGTCAAGGTCCGTTGGGAGTCTAAACGTGGACCCGAGTTCACTTGGGAACGTGAAGACCACATGAAGACCAAGTACCCACATCTCTTTTCATAGTCTCCACTAGTTGAATTTCGGGGCGAAATTCCTTTAACATGGGGAGACTGTGACATTCCGGATTTTATTTACGCTTTTGTAATACATATCATGTAATCATTGTTCTATTTAATGAAATGCAAATGTTTTTATTTAATTTTGTACAAAATATATATTTTATTTTTAATAATTAAAATTTTATAAGTTTTAAACTTATATAAATTTTTATATAAAAAAAAAATCTACAAAGTTGCATATTTAATAAAATAACATACTTTAATAAGATTAATAACTTTTATAAAAATTATTATTTAGATAATAATAAAATAAGTTTATAAAAACATTTAAAAGATAAATTGATTTAAAAAGAAAATAAATTAATTTATTTAATAAAAGTTTAGGGGTTGTTTTGAAAATAATTAAACTATAAGGTTTTAAAACAAAAATTAGTTAAGGGACTATTTCTGTACAAATCAAACCACGAGGGTTCATCCGTAATTATCTCAGGGGTCGAATTAAGACAATACCAAACTACAGGGACTAAATCTGCCAAAACCCATTTCGTATTTCCGGTCACCCCTTCGATTTGTCCGGCGGTCCGAGCTTTTCTCCGGCGACCCCCCCGACAAGGATGTTTCCTGCACCTCAACAGCCGCTAAAGGCATGTCTGGCCTCGTCTCCCCCACGCGAACCAAAGGCCTCGACCAATTTGTCTCCCCATCATCCCAATCGTATGATCGTGTTCGTAGCCGAAAGTTCACGCCTCTAATACGGCCCCGACAGTCAACCTCCACGCCTGCAAGTGGTCTCGACAGTTTCGTCTCGTCCAGACGAGTGTCGGGGCATGCTCAATTGCTTGTCTTATTATCAGGTTTAGGCTCGACTATAAATAGCCATTAACGAACCTGCCCGAGCTCGCTACCCCTCTTCCACCCACTCTCACTCCAAATTGAAGGCACCATTGCATTCGTAGACTCTGAGTGAAGCTTGGACCAGGATATCAGGGCCCGATTCCATCCCGAAACCTGAAATCACGATCTTGGTATTTTCGACAAAAAAGCCTGCCGACCAGACCCTTCGCGACTAGGTTCGAGCCTCAAATTCGTTTAGTTACTTTCTGTTACCCTCTGGCAATCTAGCCCAATCGAAATCGTGGCTTCAATCCATCGATTGCCGGGCAAACCAATGTCCTCGGACACGGTTTGACGGTTGCCGAGGACCAGCAACCAATTTCGCGGTCATGTATATCAATTAAATGATACACACATAACCAGCGATGGGCAGTAGCCCGGCTGGTTATGCGTGTGTGTGTTTGAGCTTCAGGTCGTGGGTTCGAAACCGGTTGGCCTTCGGCCCAATTTTTTATTTACTGTTTTTCATTTTATTTAACTTATTTAATTTCTTTAACTTATTTTAATATTCTTTTTATACAATAAAGACTAAAACGAGTCGGTTTACTCGTTCGTTTATTTAAAATCAATTAAACTATATTTTTATAAACCATCCCATTTTTTTATAAACTTATTTAATTTCATTTTTAGATATAAAATGTCCTGTATTTATATAAATCTTGTAATATCTTTATAAACTTATTTAATTACACTTTTTGATATAAAATGTCCTATATTTATATAAATCTTGTAATATCTTTATAAACTTATTAAATTACATTTTTGATATAAAATGTCCTATATTTTTATAAAATCTTGTAATATCTTTATAAACTTATTTAATTATATTTTTAAATATAAAATGTTCTATATTTTTATAAATCTTGTAACATTTTATAAACTTATTAAAATACACTTAATATATAAAATGTCTCATTATTTTTATATGAACCTAGCAATATTGTTAATAAACTTGTTAAAATAAATTTTAATATATAAAATAGCAACATAATTGATCAAATAAAGACTTATCTTTTTATTTATTATTATTGTTTAAATACATTAAACACAATGATTAATTATTTAAAAATGTAATATTTTATAAGTCAAAGTTTTACAAAATCATATTCATTTCCTACCACATTTTATATTAAGGATATTATTATAAAACCTATACTCATTTAAATACGAATACGCACATACATATAAACATACAATAATACCCATTTATCTACATAGGGTTTCATTGTGCTTAGACTTCAACATACTTATCACCTACACGCGTGGACAAATACCCGCTTGCAAGGTGAGTTACATAGCCCCTATTTTACATTTTTATAAGTTTTGGGGTGAAACATTATTCATGCTACTCACATCGTTTATACGTGTTATACATGAGACTAAATGCTTATTCTTTGGATGTACATACATTTATACACAAGACAACCAACTGTAATATTGATAGATCTATTGTGCCTGACCAGCCCACCCGGTTAGGGTGTTTATTACTGCATACTCGGATATAACTGCGTGTTATATTCAATCATACCGGATATAGTGGGTAACTATATTCAAGCATACCGGACTTAGCTGTTGTGCTCTGTTCAAGCGCGTCAAACTCGGTTTGAATTGTGATTAAATAAATGTTACATCATATGCTATGTTTAACAAGATAAACAATGAGTTGCAAAACGATTTACACTACTATTTACTGGATTCACTAAACCTATGTACTCACCAACTTTTTAGTTGACACTTGATTTAAATAATGTTTCAGGTTTGGAAATGTGACTGCATGCCGAAGATCTCTCCACTTAGGAACTATGGACCTAGTTAAATAAATTAATGTTTTGAACTAGACTAGGTTATTTGAAATGTATTGTATTTGGAACTTTTTGTCTTTAAACTTAATTAATGAATTATGCAACCTCTAGTTATCATGTGCTTTTGAACAATCATCACATTGTCCGCCTCGATGATTCCGCCATCGGTCGGGGTGTGACACTATGTGTGGTTTAATTCGTTTACTATCAATTAAATCACCCAATTCGATTCTAATTTGCAGGTAACAGCTGTCGGGATTGATTACACGTGAATTCAGTTGATTTGGGGATGTATTGGGTCGCGAATGAGGTCTGGATTCGTACAAGAATCGCTTGCGCGTGATTTACGGGATTGAACGCGTCCAATTTCTCTACTTTGGAAAGGATTTGAACACGGTTTGACCGTAAATGGTCAAATGCGTTTGAATTTTGAATTTGGTCTGGGGTTGGTCCATCATCGTTCATACACACATAGGAAGTCTGTAACAGCCGGATTTGATTGACATCAGCCTTGATTTGCAAGGGTTTCGGGATGTTTGACTTTGGTTAGTCAAATTCGTGGGAATTTGGTTCCAGGGAATTAAATTCGTTAATTTGGTCCCATAATTGGGTTGGTAATTGGCCGGGAATTAATTACACTTACATAGCAAGTTTATAACCATCGGGTTTGACCAAACTAACATCGAATTTGCAAGAATTTGAACTTATTGACTTTTACAAGTAAAATTAAGTCAAGGGGTCAAAATTGGATGAAAAGGTTCAATTCTATGGTTGGGGGGTCCAAGTTGTGAGTTCAATATGGTTAAGGGTTCAAATATTTAGGGAGTTCAAGTGATTTGGGTTCATTAGGAGAGTTCAAAGACTTAGGGGGGGGGGTTTCAAACCAATACTTTGCAAATAAATAGGTTTTTATGCATATATATACATATATACTATATATATATATATATATATATATATATATTGACTTTTGTTTAAAACTTAAATACATATAGATATAACTTCATTGTTTGTCTACTTTATATGATATGTTTATATACATACATATTAGAGTGAGTCATTAGAATTTTCCAAAATAATATGTAAGAATTGTTAGATTATGGGATTGAATTGAATGAATAATTCGGATTATAATGTTTGTATAGATAATGCAAGGTATCGCACTATGATTGAAATAGAATTATAGTTCATTGCATCAAACAATTACATGGAAATTTTAGAAATGTTACAAAAGTGAACGTATTTCATGTAGTTCAAACACTAAAAATACATTATTAATACCAATTAATGTCATACAATAACCACTACATCACATCCCAACACTTGACATTTGCTTGCCCCCAAGCAAAGTTCTCTCGCAACACTACGACCACAGCCTAACAAATACGTTTAAGCACCACTTACCAAGTGTTAGTTAAGGTTCAAAGGCATACCAGGTTCACAAGACTTACAACGTTCAATAGATTTACATCTTAGCAAGTTAAAGTGATATGTCATTTTAAAACTCAGATTACCTAACCAAGTCTACCATGCTTCAGGTTTAAAAACATACATGCAATTACACCTTCTTACAATTGGTCACTCCTCTCGGGTTAATATCTAGACTAGCAAAGATGTACTAGTTATATCTGTGACACTCTCAAAACCAATACGGAAACACTATTATCATAAGCTTGCAAACCAATCACATCTCCACCAACTAACACAGAATCAAGCACAAATCATAAGGTCTTTTAAGGGTTGTAATGTTTGGCTAGGGTTAAGGGTATGGATAAGGAATTTAAAGTGGCTTGGGTGAACGGAATCCAACTAAGTTACTTATTCAATCAAACAACTACCAAGAATCAAATCTCTAATTTGGGTTAAATGACCCATTCACAATGAAGCTTTTATTTTCTGACTAACAAACTGAAACTTATGTTATTTCGACCTAACATATTTTTATTTTTGTATTTTCTCCTTTTTTTAATTTTTTTCATATCTATTTTTTTTTCATTTTTTTCTAATTTTTTTTTCAACAATGAAATTACACTTACAATTACATTTTTTTTCCTTTTTTTCTGATAACATATCTCAAACTGTTATTTCGAATCACGGGTTTAAAAACAAAAGGCTAAAAAGGCTAATGGGGTTTATAATGCGAGTTTCAACAAAAGAAAAGGTTTAGGCACATAGTGGGTATCTAAGAGATAATGTATGGGTAGGGAAAAACAAAAGAAAATGTATCACAAATGGGTTAATCCTAGTGCCTTAATCATTTTTGTGCAAGATTCAGGTTCATGGTCTCAACATGTATTAACAATGCAAGTTATAACATAATGAATCAATATGGTAAACACACACAAGAACAAAAATTGAGCAATTATTCCTAAAGATGTTCTAAGCTCAAAATAATTAAGGCTCAAATTCTCACAAAAATGACGGAAATGGGTCAAGGTGTAAAGCATGTAAGTTTTCCACCATCTAGCACGTTACCCCTAGTTAGACAATCATATCCGATTTCTGTTTCTTAAAAACGCTTGCTAAGACTACTTGATTCTGCAACTTAAAGAACCAACCATGACTAAGGACCTAGACGTGTGCACCGGTTTAGAAATACCATCACGATGTACATTGAGAAACCACGTTTTCGTGCACAATTAAACCTGCTTTAGGAACATTTTGCAAATTTTTCAAAATTTGTTCATCAACTTTTTCTCCATCCCCGCACTTAAACCTTACATTGTCCCCAATGTACATTTAAAGTTAAAAAATATGTGCGATTCAAGGGTACTAGCCATCCCGTTCAAAAAATACACAAACAAATAAAAACACACAAAAAATAAAAACAAACAAACAAAAATAAAAAAAGTTAAGGACAAAGTACGTGGACTTGATTATGTCTTCATGGCGCAGTCCTCGTATGCGTAAAGTAAAATCCTAAAAACTCACTTTCGTAGGAATTACGGTTGCATTTAGCATATGCAACAAGCCTTTTAAACCCATCGGTAGCCCCGAGTGGACGGGTGAAGTCTCGTGAGGGTTTTTAGTGAACACACCCATAAAGTTCCCTACTTGTCTCCATGAGCCTTCCCCACACTTGGGTGTTGCTACAGCGACAAGAAACTGAAAAAAAAATACATAATATACAAAAGGCCGGGTTGCCTCCCGATTAGCGCTAAGCTTTAAGGTCTTCAGCCAGACCGTACCTGATGTGTCTCTCATGATGGTCGCATTGAACATTTACCTACTACATTCCCAATAAAAGCCCGATACTTGATGTGTCGGATCCAAACTCGTTCTCTCATGATCAGTCTATCTGTTGGTGCAATGCTTGACGGTCTAACTCCACATTTGCCCACCGAGTTTCCAATGTATGCTCGGTAGTTGACATGCCATATCCACACCTTCTTTCTTGCCCTTGACATGTCAAATGAAACACTGCGGGGCCACTTCTGAACAATTTGCCCGATATCTTCCCGACTCACCTTCCTCTTCCTTGAACTCAAACCATCCTCCCTAACTTCATCTATCACTGTAATAACTATAGGAGGACAATTAGGATACACCTGGGTTACCTCAGTCACTGGTTCTTCGAGAGGTAATGTGTCTTCAACTGGATTCAAACACTCTACTTTGTGCTCCGACAGACCTAAAACCTCTTCTTCCACTTCATCATCCATAACCGGTACAAAAGCCACTCCCTCTACAACTGGGGGATTTGGTGTGGTATTATTCTCCACAACCGCTTCCCTATCGACCTCGCCCTCTAAAGACTCTTCAATCTGTATCTTCATCGATAATACCTCACACTTCACACTTAAGTAGTTAAATCTTTGTTGATCCGAAAGGTGGTGTTGTGATAAATTCTCATCGCACTTGGACAACAACAACTCCAATCGAGCAATATTTTCCTCCTCTTCAGATTGATAAATGTATTGGAACAGCTCGACATCTTGGGTAGCAACATTTTCTTGAAATTGGTATTGATTCTAATGGTAACCTTGGGAAAAACTTGAGCTTTGCACCATCTCCGGTTCATAATTGTTGCAATTCCAATCTTACCCAATGTTGTAATTCACTTCTGGATAATGTCCTTGATAATATGATGGATGTGGCTTGTATTGTTGATAATATGTGTGTCTCTTCCCATTCATCATCTGACATCGTGCATTTTTTAAAAAACACTGGACAATCTTTAAATACGTGAATTCGCCCATAATAAGAACATGAAAAGGATGAGTGTGAGCCTTCATGAGATGCCATCATATATCCTTGCCTTCTTTCCTCATCGTCATTCCTCCTTAAATATTTGTACCCTCCATAGGACACTGGACAATCTTCAACCCAGTGACTGTAGCTCAACATATGCATGGATCATCATCATCATCATCCCAATCCATAATGATATCAAACTTCTAGAGACTCTGCTAAACCTGTAAGGAAGTTAACCTGCACACTCCAACTAAAATACCCAGAGTAATGACGAACAAAGAAAGAAAGAAAAAAAAAGAGAAAAATATTTTTGGTTTTTTTATTTTTATTTTTTATTTTTATATTTTTTTAAGCTAACACTAAGAAAAACCAAACAAAACAAACCACACAAACTCCTCAGCAACGGCGCCATTTTGATCGATGTCGTTTGGTCGGTCAAAAACAATTCCTAAATACCTTAACTAGTAAGGGTAAGCAGGGTATCGTATCCACGAGGAGCATGTGGTCAGTGTTATAAGTTTTGTCTAATTAATCTAACCTAAACCTAATTAAATTAAACTAAAAATGGAAAACTGCTTTGTGATTGATTTTTTATTTCAAAGAACATTAACTTAATTAACTAAACAAATATGAGAAAAGAGTAATCACTTTCGGAGTTTAAGTTCAAGAGATTCACAAATGCCTTAACTGAACTTAGCTGGAAATCACATAGACATGATGTTAAAAAGCGTTTAGATTAAAGTGATAAAAGTGGAACATGCTTCTTAAGACTCGCTCATTCTCACAGTTACCAATTTATAAATGCAAAACACAACACACAAACAATGAGTTCACGATGCAAGAAAACCGAAGAACTGATGCAAATGCACTAATGCTTAAACACTCATAAACAGTTTAACTTTAACCAAACAAATAATCGAATTCATAAGGCTTAACATGTCCATCAAAAATTCATTACTGCTAGATAACTAGGTCAATAGGGCTTGAGATGTCCATCAAAAACCTAATCTAAACTAAGACAAATCAAAACAATTGTTTCACTCCAATGAACCATCAACCCGAAAGCGGTCACATAAAACTTAGTCAATCATAATAAATAGAAAAACATATACCGTCACTATACGATTATCCATTCAAAATTAATCAACTAAAGGTCTCATAAAACTTCACTCAGTTGCGTGCAAAACCCCTTCCTAGAATTTCCGTCACCTGCTTCTTGCTTGCGTCCGTCCAACTCCCAGCCCCAAAGTTGCCTTGAAAATCATGACAAGGCAAAAACCTTCAATTCCGTGATTTCTCCAGCCGCCAAAGAGGCTAAGCCCCTCCTTGATTTCCGTGCCCTCCTTTTTTTTCTAAAAATTCCAGCCGTCCTCTTTTCTTCTATTCACGTTGGTTTGTTTCGTGGGCTACATAATTCATTTATGGGCTGCCATTATATTTCCTTTTCTTTTCATTTGAATGCCCAACTCACAGAAACATGAACTAGTTTAGTCCATATTATTATTTTAGTTTAAGCCCACATTTGCATTCCATTTACTCAGAATCTTCATTCCATGTTTTGTCATACTTTATTTGATTTCATCCCCTTGTTAGCATTTTAGCTTATATATGCTTATTACTTCCAAAACATGCACTTTAAGCTCCATCAACCTGCACACAAAACACCTAAAAAAGTGAACGTATTTCATGTAGTTCAAACACTAAAAACACATTATTAATACCAATCAATTAATGTCATACAATAACCACTACATCATATCTGCGGATAACCTTAACTAGATCAGCAGCAAAACTTAGTAGTTTCGGGTGAATATCAGTAACCATCTTACCCCTATCGAAACTAAACTTAACAGAATTTTTTAACGAAGTTAGGCCCAGGGGCTCAGAGTGTTACAAATTGTATACCACGGATACTCAAAGCGTTAAAAATTCGTGTTAGGGACGCATTGTGTTAAATCATGAAAACCACATGGACGCAAAAGGTAATTTACTCTTAAATAAACGTAATGTTATATACAAGGGCGGATCTAAGCTTTGCTTAGGGGTGTTGAGGCACCCACTTAGATTAATCTTAAGAGTTAAAATTTCTGATATTTTTTTGAAGGCCCATTCTTAAGTATTTGTAAGGCTCCTGATGTCGAGAGAGTGAGGAGAACAGTTATGAAATATTTTGCAGGCCCCTTTTTTTCGGATATAAGCTTTGCCATGGAAGTTCAGGTTGAATTTGTTGAGCTCTTGAGGATGATGTACGACTATACAACCTGGGTAATATAAATTAGAATTAATTACACGGATGGCCCCTGTGGTTTACACGGATTTCACTTATAGCCCCTAGGAATGATAAATTACAGGTTCAGACCAATAGTTGGCACGAACGTAACACATTTGGCCCCTGAGTTTGATGGATATTAAGTTATTCCATTAAATGCTTGAAAATGACCAAAATGCTCTTAATAATAAAAATAAATTAAAAACAAGAATTCACTATAAGAAGCCACCCAAAATGCCCTACATCAGCCACCAAACCCCCCATCCCCTTATTTGTCTTCCCCAGCAACAAAATGCAACCGTTCAGAGAAATTGAAAATGGAGATGGTTGAATTTGCGTGAAATCGTCGTTGTCATCATGTTGTCGGCCTTTGCTTGAACTCGTTGGAACCAATTTGAGATGGTGTAGACTCAACTGTGGTCTAGTACGACCTATTAGCTGAACCCGGTTGACCAGATCGACGTGGGGGTCGATTGAGCAGATCGCCGGCGGAGCCGTTGAAACGGAAATGATGGTTTTAACTTAACCTGGTTCAAGTGCATCGTTTACCTCCCCGGTTCAGCATGTTGAGTAATTTACGGAGACGACGATGTCGGCGTCGGATAGAAGGAAACGAGTTAATGTCAGGATAGATATACCCGACCGGAACGAGTCGGTAATGGGGAATGAGTTCCGGCTGCCGTCACCTAGTCAGGGGCTCAGGTCTCCGCGAAGTCGGTTACTGTCGTTGAAGAGGATAATAAACATGAGCAGGAAATCACGGGTGGGGTCGTCGTCGTCTAGTGTGGGACCGAGTTGTGTGTCGGTTGCCACCGGTTTCTGGATGTGGTGGTGGGTGTTTATCGAAGAAGATGAAGTGTGTTGGAGGTTGGTGGTGGGTCCCACTCTTTTTATTTTTATTTTTAATACTAAAGGGCATTTAGGTTATTTTACACTCACTTAAAAGATAAATTTAACGTCAATACAACCTAGGAGCTATCTTTGTTATAAATGTGCAAACTATTGGACTGAACCTGTAATTTTCCATTCCTAAAGGTCATAAGTGAAATCCGTGTAAACCACGTGGGCCATCCGTGTAATTAATTCTATAAATTAGAGGCAAGTTTCATATTAATCCCATCTTGTTCAAGTAAAGTTACAAGTTAAACCCTTTAGTTTGATTTGAATTTTAAATAACCTTAGACTTAAAAATGCATTTCATATTAAATATTAACCATAACTAATTAAACCAAGTAGATAAGAAATGTGTTTTGTTGCTAGATTTTTCAACTGATTTATATATGTTTTTTATTTTCTTATTTTTGGTTTACAAGTGTGTGTTTTTTTGTGTTCCTATTTTTTATTTTTATTATGTTTAATCAGTTATCTATGGTTTAAGTAATTTGTAGAATTGTAGAAGTACAACCAAAATTAGACGGTTTTCTTTAGGAACGGAGGCGAGATTGGTATTGAGTTTTATTAATAAAAAATTCATATTCATTATCTATACATATTTAAGTTTGATTAAAAACATGTAACCACAATCCGTTTTGACCCAACTTGTTTCGAACCTACCCATTTTTTGCATACCGCCACTGGTTATATACTTAGTAATACACGGGTTGAATAAACCCGTGTATTACACGAGTTGAATTAATATAATGTAATCTATTATCACATACACTCGTCAAAATGGAACAATGTGAATGTGTAAATATATGATAAAAAGTTTTTTACTTGAATCATAGTTGGCTATAAAACTGTTTTCAGTTTGTAGAATTCGTAAAAAATATGATTGAACAAATTAATTGATGACAAACATAATTTTGAATTCAAAAATGTGTAGATAAAAATTGAAACAAATAATTAATTTAGTTGACTAAAATAGTGGAGTTGATTATTAATAGGAGAGATAGACAGGAAAATGAGAATGAGTAGGCCTAGAAATATAACAAGTGTACTCCAAATTTACTTATTTATTAGATAGTATAGAATTAATTTTTTTAACAGCAGGTGTATTATTAAAAAAAAAGGCCAAACGGGATGCTGAGCTACAATCCAAATACAAAGGAATAAAAATCGAACAAAATGCAGACTACACAAGATTAAAACTAACATGAACCTGAAACTTAAGAAGTAATCTGAAAGAATCACCAACTTAAGAAATACTTATAGATCTGTGGTTTATCCATAAGAACAATTAAGATATAACATCATCAGTATTCTTGGATTGATAGGACTTCACTTTGTTAAAAACCAACACCTTTTTACCCTTCCATATGAACCAGTTGTGTAAATTAATTCTGCCATTTTTAGAGGAATCAATTCTCATCTTTACCCTTCCTACTTGAATACCAGATAAACGAAAAATAAACATCATCAAATAAACTCTCGTCCTTTGACCGATCCCTCATAAAGACCGCATCATTCTGAAGCCTCCAAATAGCCCACCAAGAGACAAAAATAATTGCCCCAACTCAGTGGCGGAGCTTGAAAAAGTAAGAAGCGGGGGCCAAAAGTCAGAAGACTAAAAAAAAATTTCCTATCGCTATGTTTCGGGTTAAATGTTCGGGCCGGGCCAAACAAATGATTAATAAATAACTTTAAATATAAAATAATCTATTATAATGCGAGAGAAAAATGGTAAGTACCTGGAAGAAAATTACAACTTAGCCCGACGACCTTTAATATTTTTGAATTCATCGATTATGGATTCCGAATCAAACTTATTAGCAATATCTTTTTCTATGTAAATCACCAAGCTATTCGCCAGATACTCGTCTGCCATCTTATTGCGAAGTCGATTCTTGAATATTTTCATTGCTGAAAATCCTCTTTCTGTTGTTGCAGTAGAAACTGGAAGTGTCAAGATAAGCCGAACCACTCTATCAACCAAATAATAATTTTCACGTTTCTGAGTTTCCACCAGACTTTTGCATAAATCAGAAATATTTGATATACCATTTAGATTGGTATTCATTTTCATCTCAATATTAAAATCTTCTAACTGATATGGTAATTGATTCATCTCCTGCTCTGTAAAATCCTCAGGATAATACTTCTCTACTAGAAGACAAATCTGATCAACATTAATCTCTTTTGAAACTAAACTAGAACTAAGAGATAACAACTCCATTGCTTGCTCATTGAATCTACTATTCAACTCATCTATATGTTTGTCCAATGTGGATGTAAACAAATCTACTCGGTAATAATGTCCAAATGTAACATGAAGATCTTTTTTACGAGGCCGATACCGAGTAGAAGTATATAAATCATTGAAATCCGGAATTTCTATTTGATGCTTATCACAAAAATAAGTAACTTGTTTAAGCAAAGAATCCCATCCATTGTTTCTAAAATCATTTAGACTAACCTTTGTTGATGAAACTAAGTCCATGGCATTTAGAATATTTTGGGTTTTCCTTTGTAATGCTTGAGAAAGTGTATCAGTTTTTCCCATTACTTCCTTCATCAAGTGAAGAACAAAGACAAACTCAAATGATTGCAACTTACTCCAACCTGCATCAGCATCTGAACGTTGTGATGGAGTAGTATGAGATAAATCTTCAATTATTCCCATGAGAACAACACGAGTGACAGAAAACATCTTAATCAAACTACAAACTGAGTTAAAATGAGATCCCCAACGTGTATCACCAGCTCTTCTTTATGTCCCAACTTGATTTTGCCCTTTTCCCGATACTATTTCACCCAGTTCTAATAAGTTTGCAACTTCTTCTGACTTTGCTTTTTGTAACTCATCATGACGCTTACTAGAAGCACAAACCACATTAATCACATAAACCAAGTTGTTAAAGAATTGGTCAATTGGAATAATTTCCTTTGAAGCACAAACCAAGGCAAGTTGTAACCTGTGACCAAAAGCGCAAACATAATAACTAATAAGCATAAGAATATTTTACTCAAACCTGACAAAGAAAAAGAAAAATAAACAAGTACCTGTGAGCAAAGCAGTGAATGTAATACGCATAAGGACAATCCTTACGAACAAGTGCCTGTAATCCGTTCCATTCCCCTCTCATATTGCTAGCACCATCATAACCTTGACCACGGATTTTACTAACATCAAATTGGTACTGCAAAAGTTGTTTCCACAAACTTGTTTTAAGTGTTACTGATAAAGCAGCATGCGTTGTTGGAGAATACTCTAACCAATTGGGATAAACACTGAACCAAGCATATTGGAACCTACGAGTATGATTCGTTGAACCTTTATTTTTATACTCCGTAAGACTTACTTGGTAAGGTCCTAAAGAAAAATTAGCACGTCTTACTTGTTCTCTTAAATGAACCGGATACTCCCAAATTGGTTTTCGTTTAGCTGGATCTCTTTCTATATTGTTAATATCCACTTCATTAGTGTTTGATTGTGGTTGTGGAGGTTTAGAATTAGCATGATTTTCTTGTTGATTTTCATGCTCTTACGGCTCACTTGTTGCAGCTTTGTGACGTTTGCTTACTTGCTCATCATCATTTCTTTTCTCTTCTTGTTCATCATCAATTCTTTTGAAAAAAGAACTAATAGTTAAAGTTTTTAACTTTCCCATATTATGCCTAACAACAAAAAAAAACAATAGTCATAATCGATTTCAATTCATCATTTCTCACCCTTACAAAAAAAACATGAATTTAGGAAAACATACATTCCCATCATGACAACTGCAAGAGAAGTTGCTGGTTTAACCATTAGAATAAGATTATGATTTTTAGTAGCACAAGATTGGCTTTAAATTAAGAAATTACCTAGCAAGAATGTGATGAGGATAACAAATTAAGAAGACAATCATGACCCATATGTAATTTAAGATCTTGGTTATTTTAGTTTTAATGGATCTTGATTTATCCTAATTGACTAATTCCCTAAAATCAAATACACTCTAAAACAAATCAACACATCAGTAAGTAGTGGGCAATCATTCAATCATTATTAACACAAAAAAAAATAAAGAAATTAGGGTACCTGTGATGTAAGAGCAGCGATTTCTGCAGGGTTGGGGCAGCAGGGAAAGCGGACCAGCAGCAAGCAGCCTAGGGGTGCCGGCGACTGGTGGTGGACGGCGAGCAGCGGCAGGCGGCGGCGGTGAATGGAGCGACGGCAGTGCACTGTGAACGAAAATGAATTGGGGGAAAGCAATTTTGAACGAAAATGAATTTGGGCTTGGTCAATTGTTTTAAGTTTTCATTTTTTCATTTCACCCCCTAAACTTACACTTTTGTTTTTAAAATGAACAATTTATTTTTTTCGATTTTTTTCATTTCTCACCTATAACTTATCGAAACAATATCAACATAGTAAGAATTCTTAGGGAAAAAAGTAAGCGGGGGCCAATAATTTTTTAGCGAACAAAATAAGCAGGGGCCGGCTCTATACGTAAAAATTTTTTTGAAGGAAATCGGAAAAATTAACACTACTAACGGAAAAAACGGCAGGGGTCGGGGCCCTCCCAGGCCCCTTGTAACCTTCGCCCCTGCCCCAACTAACTCCTTCTTCGCCACATTGAGATTCGAAACATCAAGGCTATCCATAAGGTCCACATGAAATCTTAGAACCGGAAACTTCACCTCAAGCCACCTTTCAATCAAATCCCAAATCTTCCTAATCGACCCACACTCGGAAAAAATATGAATATTTGATTCCGTCCCATCATTACACAAGGGGCAAATGATAGACGGAACATCAATACCCTTTGCATCCAGATTCACCCTAGTAGGGAGTCGATTTCCCAACACATGCCATCCACAAATATTGATCTTTTGTTTTCCTCACGCTAGAAGGCAAAGAATACTCATTAATCCGTTCTCGAACCGCCTTAACCAAAAAATCTGCCACCCCCATCATCGACCAAACCCAACGATCTCTTCCCAAATCTAGAGACACATCCGCAAGCAAATTAGACAACTCAACGAGTTGGGCTAATTATGCCCCACCTCTAATATCCCTACGCCACTTCCACGCATCGCCCGCCACCCTATCCACCACACCCAATTTGTCTATGAATCGAATTAAAAGGAACAATACCAGATTCATGCAGTTTACGAAAATCTTTCACCATTCTCTGCCAAACACTATTCCCTTTAATGGTAGAACTAAAAACCGCATCCGGCCCATATAAGGAAGAAATAATTTGCACCCAAATAGAACACGGTTCATTTACAAATCTCCACCTCCACTTTTGTAACAAAGCACTATTAAGACTAGCCAAAGATCCAATGCCAATGCCACCTTTTTCTTTCGGTGCCAAAACTAAATTCCAATTTTCCCAACGCATTTTCTTCTCCCCGTGGATACCTCCCCAAAAAAATCTAGATCGAATTTGCTCTAATCTCTTCACAACACTCACCGGAGCTTTAAAGACCGACATATAATAAGTCCCTAAAGCACTAAGGACCGATTTAATCAACATGGACCTAGCACCAATAGACATAAGAGTAGGTTTCCATGTCTCCACTCTAGCTTCAATTCTATTTAAAATAGTTTCCACCCTATAATTTTTTCCATATTTTGGCTAATCGAAATGCCCAAATATATAAAAGGAACCTTCCCCGGTTTTCATCCTACCAAAGAAGCACATGAAGCAACCTCATCATCCTCTACACCAACCCCATATAAATTTGATTTTTGCATATTTATTCTTAGACCTGAAGTAAGAAAAAAGCACTTAAGAATACGAACCACATTTTGAACATTTGTGTCCGACCAATCTCCAACAAAAACCGCATCGTCCGCGTAAAAAAGATGAGATAAAGGGACTCCATTCGCACCAACTTTGACCTCGTTAAGAATCCCTAATTTAGTCGACTCCTCAACCATCACATGCAACCCCTCCATTGCCATAATGAAAAGAAAATGTGATAATGGGTCGCCTTGTCTAAGCCCCCTATCCATATCAAATTCCTCTGTAGGACTCCCATTTACCAAAACCAAGAGTCTCGTCGATTGAAGGCAAGCCTTGATCCAACCAATCCACTTTTCATCAAACCCCATAAAGCCCATGATGGACTGCAAATAATCCCAAGAAAGTGAACCATACACTTTCTCAAAATCCACTTTAAAGATGAAAAGTGGATTGGTCTCTAATTTGGTTCCGGTTTTAACAAACTGAATCCGAAGCCCCTCCTTGTTCTAATTCCACCTCCAATTTTTCCAAATCATCTTGGAGCTCTTTTTTAGACACCTTTTTTTCAATTTCTCCTGCTTAACCCAACTCTTCAAAACCTGTTTCAGTCGTTTAAGTTTTTCTTTAAGTTTGAACATACCATTCCCTTGAATCTCTATCTTCCATGACTCGTGAACTAAATCATCAACCCCTTCCCACTCTAGCCAAGCATTATAAAACTTAAAAGGGACGACACCATAATCAACTTTCTTTTGATATAATATAATCGGCCTATGATCAGACAACCTAGAACTAATAACCCGCGCTTCCAACCAAGTCACCAAATCCACTAACCCTTCCGATAATAAAAACCGATCAAGTTTACTAAATTTCTTCCCCGCTTTATCAAATCTAGTGAATTTAAAACCCCCCATATGTAAGTCCACCACCCCAACTCTATTAATGAAAGTATTAAAATGAGACGCATTATTAGGAGAAAAAGTTGTACCCAACCTCACGTCCGGAGACCGCACCGAGTTAAAATCACCAAATAAACAATAAGAATCAGGGTGAGAAGCCATAAACGACTCAATAGTGCACCACAACTTCTGCTTTTCACTCTCTTCCTGCGGCGCATAAATATTAACCATATAGCAATCAATCTTTAAATTCACCCATTGCCCTTTGACGGTTACCAAATTATCCATGCAACAAATACTTTGTTTAACAAAGAAAGCCGGATTCCACACCGACAGGATACCACCAGATTTTCCCCTAGTCGAGCTTAAAGCGAAATCAAACTGAGAATTTCCCCACAATGACCGAATATGAGACAAGACGACTCCCGACATTCTAGTTTCTTGAATTCCTAAAAAATTAATAGCCTCCTAATTACATAAGTCTGCAACAGAAAGGGAAAACAGAAAAATGCAACACAAGTTGAACACATTTTTTAAAGGTTTAAAATTGGTTAGCATAGTTGTGGACTGTTTGTATATTAGAAAAACGTTTATGTTAGATTTAACTAACTCGTAGTTTTATAAAATAAGTTC